>BMAV01024494.1:0-56617 GCA_019973955.1 Trichonephila inaurata madagascariensis | reverse complement strand
AATGCAAATGAAAAGTTACAACTTTTAAATATGCAATAATTTTTTTTAGAAAATTTGGGTTAAGGAACACATGAATTTAAATATCTTTAAAAGTAGTATGAAAATTTTATTTTAATTTTTAATCGATATTAAAACAAATTAAATTGTAATTTTGTCTTTAATTCAGTTGAAATTGGTTAAATTACTGAAATATTTTAAATCTTGCCTGGACATAGATAAAGTACTAGCTTTAAGATCAGCCAATTCTTTATTTAAGTTATTTGAAAATTTACGAAAAAAATACCTAGAACGCGCAAAAGCAAAAACATTCACACTCTCTTTTGGGGGGGGGAGAAAGAAAGGGATATCGGATGTTTCTTTTTTTTATTACGTGCCAGCTGAAAAGATGTTCTTGTCGGAAAAACATACAGGTCGGAAGGAATGCATACAGTGACCGGATGGAATGGTAAACTAAAGATACTTAAAAAGGGGTCTTTGGAACGGCGAACGGTGATTGCTTGAACAATAGAGAAGGGTCTTTTATCCCCAGAGGAGAAATCGAGGGTACCCATGATCACTATCTGCTTCTTGTGTTTGAGACTCGACCGCAGTTTTTCCTGCCCTGACTGCGACCTTTTCTTAAAGCCAATTTTGGATCTTTTGCATCCGTGTTTTACTTCAGATTTCGTCATTTTTTTGGCCTGGTTCCTTCTTTTTATAACCGTTGGGGTTATCTGGGGGTGTTTTTCAAACTTTGCCGATTTTTTATCGGAGTTTGACCCCACGCGGTATGTGTTAGGCCTAGCGCCGCACTTTGGATTTCGACCGGATTTGTGCTTTTGATTTTTGGATTACCATTGGATATGTCCGCTTCCAGGACAGATGTAGCCTCATCGATCAAGGTAAGTGATTTGTTTTCCGATGAACCTCTTTCCTTTGATGCAAATGTCGCGACTGCTTACTTAGATAAGTGTACCACGTGCGTCGAATGTGAGGATTTGTGTGATGTTCTCGAGGAGATATTACTCACCCTCAACGACCCCAATATCGATAACACGCCTGAGAGACTTAGGTTAATTAATGTGATTCAATGGACAGCTTTAAAGTGTTCCAGAAAATCTATTCGACTCCAAAACAAGGAGTTCAAAGATTACATTCAGGAGATTAAACGATTAAATCGTGTCCCTACTGTGTCCGCACCCGCTTCGCAGCCGAAGCGGAAGAAAGTTAAACGCCAGCCTGCTTCGCCTCGAAAAGACCTTACTAACTCATTTTTGAGACAAATTGTAAATGCTCCCTGGTTCGTACGTAATGAGGTCATTTACCGTGATCTTAAAGTAAAACCATTTCTACCTTACATTAAAAATATCTCATTTAATTTTTTCAATAAACTCCCAAGCATTCCTAACGATCTAATTAGAATCCAGCAGTGCCTTCCTCGCAGAAACGCCCAAGGGCGCTTCTCGACCAGCATTTTATAAATTTTCCCCAAGCCAAAAAAGGCTAAGGTCTATTATTCAAAATGCTTTGGGAGTAGTAAATTAAATTGTAATCTATCTAACTTTAATTTTTAGCCTAAAAGCTTAACTCTCACTTAAATCATGTAATTTATCAGCCCCGTGCCGAGAGTCGGGAATAAAGTTCTTTTCCCAAGCGAAGTAGCCGCGGTCGGAATTCGGGAGGGTGACCTCTCGAGTTCAATTTGCGGTTGCTCTCGCTTCATCTTTTCCTTTCCGGGCCCCCAGATGGGCACGGTACTTTCTCCTCTACTCATTTTCATGCCAGGCTTTCTGAAATTTCAGTTTTACATTGAAGTTATGTTTTCGATAGCCGTGGCTCTCTTATCCTTTATTATTTTCATGTTATTTAAAGTTAAATGACTTCATGCGTATTCATAAGCCCTTTTACCGAGATATCCTGTATCCATTTGTTTTGGCTCCCAAGCTCACAGGCAATTGTGCAAGTCGGGTTTATCTTAAATTTATTCCAAATTTAAACCCTCTCCCATTTTTTGGAGTCTTGGGAAGACCCAAGACATCCTTTTCTCGGGACGCTCGTTTCGAACGTCCCAATTCTTTTCCACACCCACTTTCTGCGATGGCTGGTCTTACCAGAATCACACTGCAGAACTCTTCTCTCTTCGGCGCGCGGACTGTCCGCCGCTTTTCCTACAGTTTATGTTCTCCCATCTTTTCTCTTTCTCTCACCCTATTCCCACATTAAATAAGATCTTATTTATCAATTCTGATGAGGAGGTACGTCCCACCTTGGGACAGGTACCCGCACCTATATGCCGCCTGTCGCTGAAAAGACACCCGTCGAAAGTAGTGCCTCGAAGCGTCGCTCCCCAACACCTCCCCTAACACCCATATCGGAGACGCTGGAGTCTTCTATGGAAGAAACGTCAGCCGAGGAGAGCCCGTGAGAAAGTTGAAAACGAAAACCCGTCGGCGGTAGCAGCCCAGCGGTTTCGGCCGCCGGTAAAGGTTGCCGCCCCGGTTCGAGTAGTGAGCGACGACGGGCTTTACCGCCTGTAAGTCGGCAGTACACGCACAAGCCCGGCCGCATCATTGATTCACAGCGTAATGCAAACTGAGCTCCTCGACCAAGTTAGGAAAGTTTTGGTGATACACCACTCGAGGGGCGATATGAGAAATTTGAAAAACCGAGTTTTTCCCGCTTCGCCGAAGAGCACCGCTTTGACCGCGCCATATCTCTGACAACAAAATGCGTCGCACACATTTTGAGATGGCCTGCTACCAAACAACTTAAAGTTGTTATCAGAGTGGGTTACCCACCGATTTTAACCAAGAACTCATGTCAGAGCTCCATGCATTTGGTTTCACCTCAACCATATTTCCTCGTCATGTCGGCACCAATACAAACATGCCACCTCTTCTCTTGGTAACTCCTCCCCAAATGCCCCAAGCAACCTACTTCAGAGCTACCATGAATATCATCGGATTTTTAGAGTTGTGGTTGAACCCTCAATAAATCCTCCATGCCTCCTCAGTGTTTACCGTTGTCAGGAGTTCTTCATCACTTCCGTGATTTTGCGCTCGTGCGCCGAAGTGGTTTGAAATGTTCAGGTGGCCATCTCACCCTGAATGCCCAAGTCAGCTACCTGAAGCAATAAATTGTGCGGCCTCAAATCGTAAACTTCCGACGCCCCCAAACCCAATCAACACAAAAATAACAACAAAAACAAACCGACTGTGCTAAATGTCTGGCGTTAGTTCGAAAGTGCCGCAAGGAAAAAAACAAAATGCAAATGTAAACCTACTTCTGGAAGTAGTTAAAAATCTCTAAAACAACGAGTCACTGGAGTTAAAGAAGTAAATAGACCCAAAATGGCCCAGATGATGACACAGGGGACAAAATGCTTTATCCGACATCTTACAAACTAAACTCTCACTTTTAATTATGACTAATAGTAATAGTGGAAATAATTCTCCCCTTGGTGGTTTTTAGAAGCTGAATGCTAATGGTTTTAAAAAATAAATTAGATGAATTTAAAGATTGTATTATTGATTATGACCCCGGACATACCGGGATACAGGAAACACACCTTCGTGTCCATCGGACCGAGTTATTCTAAATTTCACTTGTCAAATTTAGCTTTAACGCACAACACATAGGGGAGGAGGCACAGCTCTCTTCGTCAAAAATTTATCAAACACCACGCCATTCTTTAAATGTCTCAAACACCTTGAAAATCCATCGGTAACGCTAGCAGTGGAAACAACAGTAAAATTACTGTGGCGTGCATCTATAGACCCACACGGCCGGCCAATACCACACGGAAATCCTGGACGCAATCCTCAATCACGAAAGCAACAAAGCCTTTCGCGATTTTAACGCAAGACACCCCAGTTGGAACCCGGCAGGGCTAACGCAAATGGGAATATTCTGTGCATCAGCCGTGTGGCTTCCAGCACCCTGATATTCCTCGCCCCGACACTCCCAGTTAATATTTCAACAGCCATCGCACCAACGCTATTTCTGCATACTGGCTTTGCAGTTTAATTATCTTACCGAAGTTTTACTGTAAAATATACCTGAAGTTGTTGACCACAATCCAGTTATATTTGATTTTGCAAACGGCCAATGTTCTTCCACCAATTCTACATACTCTTAAAACCAGCTGAACCGAAGTTTCAAGAAATAATTTATCACGACATTCTGGTAACTCCCGGAACAGCGACTTGGACTTCCAGCTGTTCTCGTACCAGCATGGTTTCTAACCATTTCCGCTTCCACTTCACTAGTGAACTCACTCACCTCCGCCTTCCTGTAAACATACGAGAGCTTTATCAGAGCTAAACATAGATTTAGAAAACTCTGAATAAATACCGCAGACAATTCTCCATACAAACGCGAAGTTAATGCTCTCATAGCAGTATCTGTGAGCGAAATCCAACAACATAAAACAGTAATTCAAAAGAATTTCTTTAATCCCAAAACTTATGACAATTCTCTGGCACCTACAGATTTTCTCGTAGTGACACCCCCATTCCGCGGGCCTCTTCATGGTCCGGGCGGAATGGTCGGCTCCGGATTTCGAAAAGGCGGAGGCCTTCTTCAAAGACACTTGAAGTCACATTTCAGGAAAATGCAGAACCTTATTGTGATGACAAGATCGAAGAAGCCTGAAAATTTAGTGAATCAGCCACACAACTTCAGTACAAACATTCCCTCTCTTCCTAATGAAGTCTCGAGGCATTATTAAAAAATGTGCGAATAGAAAAGCTGCAGGCCTGGACTCAAACTCCCGTAAATATTGCTCTTAAATATTTAACGTTAAATGATTACACACTAACCGTAAATCTACAATCAATGCCTCATTAAAAATCACTTTCCTTACACTGTAAGCAAACGTCATCGTATGCTGGGCCAAGCCAACAGGATAGACATTTCCACAAGGCTAGCAATAGTTTACAAAATGCCACTGCTAAGATATTTCTGAAAGAATAATCTTAACCAGAATAAAACCCACTGCAAAGCCATAGATTGCATTCCCCGAAACAACGGGTTCCGGAGGGCCATTCAAACGAACGCTACACCACTAATACGAGTAACAAATTTTATAGAAATTTGAAGGGTTCGCCCACAAATTTTACACAGTAGGTGTCCTTTTGGATGTCAAAGGGCATTTGGATAAAATGTGGCATGATGGCTCACGTACAAGTTAATTAAACTGCAGTTCCCTGACTATTTAATTAAAATCATACATACTTTTACATCAATAGAACTTTTAGAGTTCGTGTAAACACCATACTCTAACTCTGATCTTGCCTTGCTGGCGTTCCTCAGGGCTCTGTACTTTCACCTACTTCTGTACAACATTTACACCCACGACTTTCCACAACACTCCACCGTCAGTATTTCTTGCCTGATTGCGGATGATTCCGCAGTGTTACACACAGGGAGTCCAGCTGCTGAAACACTATTAAAACTATTCAAAAATTTTCTATCAGACCAGGAAGTTGGCTTACACACTGGAGAGTTGCAATTAATGTTGATAAATCTCAAGCAATTATATTCAGGAAAGGTATTATAGACCTCCTCTTGCACCACACTTTTTTGATGACAACATTCAGTGGGTTTCGGTAGTGAAATATCTGGGCCTACACATAGAGACAGCCGCCTAACTTTCAAAAACACATCGACTATCTCTCGAAAGTTCTGGGGTAGAATTAATTTAGCCATCTCCTTATTGGGAGAAGGTCACCTCTATCTCAGAAAATAAAGTAATCCTTTACAAACAAATTTTGCGCCCAGTGATCACGTACGCTTCCCCGATCTGGGGAAGTGGCGGCTGCCACCCGCCGAAAAAATACAAGTGTTCAAAATGTAACTTTGCGTCATGACCAACGCACTCTGGTACGTTCGGAATGACGTCATACACAACGACCTACACATGGAGCCGATTTCCTAAATACATCACTAAACTCTCTAAATGTTTTAACCATCGAATCTCACGAAAATCCAATTATCAAAAGCACAAACATTGTTCACTTATCCTCATCCTGGCATTAAATATGCATAACTTGAACGAAGTGGAGAAAACCCTCCGCCCCCATAACACGACATGAAACATTTCTTTTCACACTCCCAACATCTGAAGCAGTCTCGTGACAACGCATCATCCAGATTGGTTCTTTTCCGGTGAACCGTCACCTTCTTGATTGAGGGCCCTTCTGGCCCCCCCGCCCCCCTTCCTGCGCTTTCCCTTCCACCCCGCCAGCGCTCTGCTTCGATAGAACGCTGTGCTTGGGGGCACGTTCATCCCTCACCATTCGAGTGAGATCGCGTTATGACTGGTATGATTATTGGAACATGGAACGCGAAGCGTTCCTCCGTCCCATCACTGAATAGTGAATGTGGCCTGTAACGTTGAGTTTTCCTGGGTGGATTAGCCAGAAGCTACCTGATTGGTTAGAGTAGAATTGAAGGGGTGGCAGGGAGTAGGCAGGAGATGACGCAATCGTCTGGTGAACAGAGCCTGTGGAGATGATTCAAAGCCATGTGTGGATATCGAGCAATGCGGTTGGTTGATAGACCTAAGTGAGCCTACCTCTATTGGCTGTACCAGAGTAGGCTAAAGGGAGTGGGCGTTCCTGATGGGAAGCAGCATTTGAGAATTTAAGATATGAGAAAATAAAGTTAAAAATTAGCAATTCATTCATCAAAAGATGAATGAAAAAAAGAAGAATTATGGCGGGTTGTAAGAGTCTAGGAGAATTCTCCTAGGCCTCTTATGACTGTCAAGTGGAATATAATTTTCTAAGTTATTTAAGTTGGCATTATTAATGTTAGAATATTGGCAAAGAATTTCTTTGCTAGAATTTGATATATTTTTTAAATGGTTGAAGTTTGAGAGCTTTTAAATATTGAATTTTTGGTATATCTATTTGCCTTAGTTATAGTTCTAATGATAGAGTTTTGAGAATTTTCCCAAAAATTTTAATATTAGACTTTGCTGCATATCCCCATACAGGACAGCCGTAAGAGATAATGGGCCGCAAAACGGCTGTGTAGAGAAGCACTTTGTTATACATATCCATTTCTGAATTCCGGCAAATTGGGGGTAGATTGATCTTTAATGAGTTCCGAATTTGTCACGCGAGTTTTAAAGATGTGATGTTTCAAGTGAGATTTTATCTAGAATAATACCGAGGTATTTTGTAGTCTGAGACCATTGCAGTTGTGTGGAATATAATGGTGGTGTGATTGGTTTGATTCTTTTGGTGAAGAGCACTGCTACAGTTTTGTCAACGTTAATCTTGATTTTCCAGTGATTAAAGTACACTTCGAGTAATGCTAGGTGTTTATTGAGTGCTGAGGTGACTGTCTTTGGATTTTTGTAAGTGGCGAGGATAGCGGAGTCGTCCGCGTAAAGGTTTAGCATGGTTTGTGGATGTGAGGGTATATCATTCAGGTAAATATTGAAGAGAACTGGGCCCAGCAGGGATCCTTGTGTTACTCCTATGTTGACGCGGTGTGGAAGTGAGAGCGTGTCGTTGATTCTGACTTGGAAAGTTCTGTTAACTAGATAGGAATTAATAATGTGAATAAGAGGGAAGGAAAATGATAGATAATAAGTTTGAATGAGTCCGCTGATCCAGACCCGGTCAAAAACCTTTGATATCGAGAAAGACCGCTCCAGAGGATCTGGCCCCTCTGAAATCCAGCCGAGATTTTTTACATAAGTCTGAGCAGCGGATGATAAGTGGAGAGCTGCCTAGTGAATCCAAACTGATTCGGGTTTAGAAAGTTAGTATCATAAATGTGAGTATGAATTTATTTAGAATAATGTGTTCAGCGATTTTGCTGAGACAACATAAGAGAGAAAAATTTGGGCTGTACGAGTCGGATTATGAATGTTTTTCCTGGTTTTAATTGAAAACAAGGCAGTTTTCCAATAAATTGGAAAATGCCTTTAAAATAAAGAATTTTGTTAATAATACGAGTTAAGATGTGAAGAACCTTGAGTGGGAAATGCTTGATCATTTTGTTAGTAATGTTATCAAAGCCAGGTGCTTTATTGTTTTTTAATTTTCTAATAAAAGTGATGATCTCGTCGGGATCAGTGGGAGCGAGGGAGGTAGTAGGAGGTAGAGAGAAAAAATTTTCAAGAGTGGAGGTGACGTCAGAATCAATGTTGTTCGTGTAATTATCTGGTCTTTTGTTCTCAGGGAATTGTTTTTTAAAGCTATTTGCGATTAAGTTTGCTTTCTGTTCATCGCTAGTAGCGGTGCCAGAAGCGTGGTTGAGCGAAGGGATGTTTGAACGTTTCTTCCTGAACATTTTTTGGATTTGCCAGATGCTATTGTCTTGTGTGTTTAAAGCCTTGAGTCTATCGTTCCATACCTGCTGAGAATGTATTTTAAATTCCTTTTTGATGTGTGCTTGTAGTCTGTTTGATTCTGTTTTGTAAATGGGATTTAGAGTGTTGTGATAGAGTTTTCTAGCTCTGTTTTTCCTAGTGATGAGGTTACGAATGTGTTGTGGAGTGTAGGAGTGAACCTTGTTCTCTATTGGCTTAGACGATAGCTTGTGGGCGGAGCGAACTGCATCAGTGTAATTCATGATTTTTTCTTCGAGAATGTGTGGGTTATTGATGTTATCGTAGTCCTGTAAATGAATATTATTAGTGAGATGTTTTTGAAACGAAGACCAACAAGTGGTAATTGCTCTAGGATTATCATTGTGCTTAATGCTAATTAGTGAGAAATTTAATAAAACTGGGTTGTGATCTGAGGAGAGTTCTGATATGGAGTGGATAGATCACGTTATTTGTTTAATTTTTCATTTATATGGTTTTTCTATTTCTCCCATTCTTCTGGGAATAGGCGCCTCGCGGCGCCGGCGCCCGCGATTATCTAATTTCAGTTCAGGCAATTTCATCTCAAAGTCCAAAAGCTCACTAGCCAATAGAAAAACCCCATTTTTAACCGACGTAGCCTGCTGGATTGCCATTCGTCCCCTGCTCTAGTGGCCACACCTACTCTCCCAACCAAGAACTCATCACAATGCCCAATCAGTTCCCGATATGGGACGGAGGAGTCTGACCAGACTCCAGCTCCCAGACAAGTGTCAAAGCGTGAAAATCTTCCATACCGATTCAAAACCATTCTCTGACTATATTATACAACATGAATAATTATCAAAAAAAAATTTTAAAACCAGTTTTGGACGATTAAACATTCTAAATATTATAACAATTTCTTTTTTAGATTTTAAATTCACAATCTGGCAACATGCTCTAATAAATTTGATTTGATTTTTAGGAAGTTGGAATCTTTCAGATTTGTGTGTGAAAAAAGTAAATAAAAAATGAGTATTTGAAAAAACTTTAACACACACAAATAAAGTGGTGTCCAGGTTAAAAATTTAGAGACCACAAAACTATGTACTGATCGATACATTCACTTTTCCATGATATTTTATTTCATAATTTAATACGGCACAATATATATTTTATATCTAGTCTATATATATATTATAAATGCGAAAGTTAGTGAGGATGTTTGTCCGTCTTTCACGCAAAAACAACTGAATGGATTTTAATGAATTTTTACAGTAATATAGCTTATACATCAGAATAACACATAGGTTATAACTTATAGCATAGGCTATAATTTATAAAGATATTGTGTGAAGTGTCCAAAATATAACGATATTTGTCAAGTAAGTAGTAAAAAATTCTGCCATCTGCAAGCATTTCTGGCGTGCGCAGCAAAAAAGCCCACGACAGTATGTATCAGGGGTGGCCAAGACGTCGACTGGTCGACCGCGAAGTTATTTTAGGTAGTCCGCGCAAAAATCCCGATAATGACTTCGGATATTAACAATTTATGACTATGAATTAATGAATTATTTATAAAATAAAAATTTACTACAGTTTACGCTTTAAAACCTAAAACAAACTGTGCAAAGTAATACAATGAATTTGTCGTTTTACAGTGTAGAATTAAATAGAAACAACTTGACAAAGTGGGATGCTTAGATTATATCCAAATTTCAACTAAACGAAGTGAATAGGATGGTCAATTTTTGATGTAATGAATACTTTGATTATTTTTGTCAGTAAATTTTTATTTTGTTAATATTAATATTAAGTTTTTTTAGAAAAATTAGATAATTTACCATTTTTTCTTGTTACCGAAAATAAATATATAAAAATGTACGTTACGTTAATTTAGCTCTGCCATTAGTAGACCGCCTTCGATTTTTTAAATGTGGAGTAGACCACGGATACCAAAAGTATGGCCACCCCTGGTATATATCTATATTTTATTTGTGAAGAAACACTTTTTGTTTTGGCTACACAAGGCACTCGCTTCTAATTAATTCCTGTGATAGCATAATCCCTAATTTTTTTTTATTTCAGAATAAAATTAGGTTTTGAATGTAGGGGTTGCTATAAATCTCTATTTTTTTTTTTTTAATGATTTTATTATGCACATTTGGTAGTAAGAAATTGATCTTTTTTCAAAATGAATGATTTTATCGGTTCTGGTACTTAAAATAAACTTTCTCTTTCACACTACATCATTTGGACAAATTTTCAAAATTTGTTTGTGGTTAGTAGTTAATTATAACACTATAATTTTAATTGAATTGGCAGATATTGCATTTTTGAGTATAAAAATAATTATAACTATTGTACTGTATTTTTGAGTAAGTGAATATTAACGTCGCACTGTTCAGCTACACAAGGGCTTTTGGCAATGGACCACGTAATTTTGAACCATGGTCAAGTGACGTGGACGACACCTGAGCTGGCACCCCCTTCTCCTAACTACCACACCACACCAACTTAGAAGGAATATCCTACCAATACTTAGCAGGAATATTCTTTGAAATCCACTCTTCCAAGATATATGGCAGCAGGGGTTCTATGATGAGTATTTTAGCGGGAAGGCTAATAGTTTTGTAGCAGATATATTAGCTTTCAGCATTGCAAAGATTATTATTTTTGTCCCAAATAAATAGTTTATGTCAAAATTTAAGTGTCTTATGTTTTTGTATGTTAATGAAGACCTTAGAAAACGATTTTACTATCTGTTTTAAGTGAATGGTGTATATAATTAATTTTACAGTGTGGAATATCTTTAATTAATTTATTAACTCTAATGTATTAAATTTCCCAAAGTAGAGTATTTTGTTTATGTATATCCCTTAATTTTCAATGTAGTGATCCAAAAAAAATTATTGTTTGAAAAAACTGCAGTAAATCATTATACGGTATATAAAGTATTAACGTGCATTGCGCCCTACACTTACGAAGCTCTAATAAAGCTCGAGCTATGAAAGTAGCTAGACATTTGCCAACTTGACTCTATCGTTTAACATTTCGCTATGTTTTTCATTAAATCGCCATTATAATTTAAGAAACGGCGTTGCTTGCGAATATTACAATTTTAACATAAAATAAATACAACAAAGTAATATTAATGTATTAACTTTCAGATATAAATTATTTACACTATTTTAAAAGCGTTCATTACACAAAGCTTTTAACAATGTGTTACTTTTGCTGAGCAGAGATCAGCTTAGGGAGGTATTTTCAAAAATCAACCCTCAAGAGTGTTACGAGGAGTTATAAATAAAAAAAAAATCCTTTTTATCTGCTATTAGATCTACATACTTAAAATTTAACAAAGTGTTTTTTTTTCTTTCTTTTTTTTGTTCAGCTGAGATATGCAAAAAGCTTTTTTTGTTTAATTTGCAATTCACCTAAAATTAACTCATTAAAAACTTCTTTATCCTTCAATCTGTGTTTTTTAATTTTTCAGTTCATCCACATGCGAAGAACAGGTATACCAGCTAGTGTATTATAATTTTAATTCAAATTTTAATATCTTATACAGTGGACCGCATAACTGTTCATACACCTGCAATTTCCAATAAAATTTTATGTTTTCGACGAATAAAAATTAATATATCGGAATTGTAATTCTTTTAAGATATCTGCAATTTATTCTTAATGGAATGAACTAATTAATTTTTTAAAAATAATATAACTATTATTTTTAAAAATCACGCCACAAAAGTCTTTGTACTCTTTACAAAAATCTCAACATAGGTTTAAATATTGTATTCCTTTCTTAATTTGGTACTTAGTAGGATATCTTTTAGTGTCCACAACAACTTTTAAACATCTTGGTATAGATTTAATCAGTATTTTGTAATTTCTGCGTCGATTTTTCTTCATGCTTCTGTGATTATTGTTTTTACTTCCTGTTGTGTGTTTATATGTCATGTTTTCTATTTTTTTTAAATCAAATTATCACCGAATATATTCTACTGAGCTAAATAAAGTGATTGAGAGATGTTTCAGATTTTGGGGCAATTATAGAGGCATCAGCGGTGTACACTGAGAGAAGTGCGCTTGGTGTCATTATCCTGTTAAAAAATTATGTCGTCTCCAATATCCAAATTTTGCGTGAATAATTTAAAATTTTCTTTTGAAATTTTTAAATAGAGCTCATGATTCACAATGTCATACAAAAATACCAAATTACTTAATTCTGAGGCTGATTTACACCCCCATGCAAAAATACTTCCACCTCCATGATTCATTGATCCAACTAGATTCTTTGGATAAGGTTTCAGAAAATTCAAAATTGACAGCAAATTGATTGGGATGACAGAAAATTCAAAATTTTTAGTTTTGATGTTTGCATAATAGTTTATAAATGATAAAACGAGGAATTTTATCCCATGAATTTATGTGGAACAAGAACTCCTCCATCTCCATGCTGAAGCATGGAGGTAGAGGTGTTCTTCTGGGGTTAAATCGGCTTCAGGATTGGCAATTTGGTATTTTTATGGTATTGAGAATCATTAGCTCTATTTAAATATTTTTAAAAAAAATTTTAAATTATCCGCCCAAATTTGGATATTGGAGATGACTTCATTTTTTAACAGGATAATGAAGCGCACTGCTCTCAATGTACGCTGCTGGTGCCTCTATAACTGTCCCTAAAATCTGTAAATATCTCTCAATCACTTTATTTAGCCTAGTAGAATATTTTTGGTGAGAATTTGATTTAAAAAAAAGAAAACGTGACATATAAACACATAACGGGAAGTAAAAACAATAATCACAGAAGCATGGAGGAAAATCGATGCAGAAATTACAAAAACTGATTAAATCTATACCAAAACGTTTAAAAGTTGTTGTGGACACTAAAAGATATCTTACTTAATAAATTAAGAAAGAAATACAATATTTAAAGCTATGTTGAGATTTTTGTTAAGTGTATGCAGACTTTTGTGGCATAATTTTATAGTAGCTTTTTGATTATTAATTTTTAAAAAAAATAGTAATATTATTTTTAAAAAATTAATTATGTCATTCCATTAAGAATAAGTTGCAGATATCATAAAAATATTACAATTCCGACATATTAATTTTTATTAGTCGAAAACATTAAATTTAATTGGAAATAACAAGTGTATGAACACTTTTGTGGTCCACTGTATTTTAATATTTCTTAAACTGTTTTTCATGTATTTTTAAAAATGGCTTATTTGTCTAATTCACATTTTCATACTTAAATTCATTTCTATACTGTGTTTTGTTACTCTGAAATTTAGAAAGAATATGTGTTTGATTTGATGTTTTCTATGTTGTCCATTTTAGAAATCACATTTTTCGTGTTTTGACTCCACTTTGAAAACCATTTTTTAGTCTGGTGCCATTTTGAAACTCATGGTTTTTCCTTTGGTACCATTTGGCGAAAACTTTAGTTGCCAAATTTACCAGGGCCTGTACTAGGATATTACCTGTAATAGTTTGAGGTTTTTTATTAAACAATAAATAAAAAAAAATTTAATGTATCTTTAACTTATTTTAAAAATTCTAATATAACATAGTGAAACTTTATATGAAAACAGTTATTTTATTCCAATTTTACAAGAGTGACTACTTTTGTTAGCATCTTTTTGCTATTACTACCTAAAAATGAAGATAACAGGTTCTTTTGCTTATTACTTCCAAAGTCCTTCCAAGTACAATGTTCCATTAAATATCTTTCTTTTACAGATGCATGCTTATGAGAAAAAAGAAGATACTCTCATATGATTGTTGTAAAAGTGCATTTCTCTTTGCAAGCACATCATTTGATCTTTCTGAAGCTCAAGAAAAGACATGTCATACAAATTTGCAACAATACCTCTGGAAATGGTAATTTTTATAACTTAAGCTAATTTATACCATAAATAAAGCTTTGTGAAATTTGTAAAATGGTGTTTTTACCAATTTTATTTTAAGATCACATTTTGTTATTTATATCAAAAAGGTGCCATATATTTTTTAAAGCTGAGAAAGGGACATTTCTCACAAGGGTTATTAATTAATACAGCATATGCCAACTCATACTATAGTTAAGTCTTACCTTTTTAAATGTCCTAGAAGTCTTATAAATTCATACAGAAAAAAGAACCAAATATTCAAGAAGCCATTTTCTGTTAATTGTAACTTTAAAAGCATGCAAATTGATATCGCGAGAAAACCACATGTTTGTGAACTTTTCAGTAATGCTTTCTCTGCCAGTAGTGTTTTAAAAATACATTTGTAAAATCATACCAAAAAAAGCCATGTGTTTGAGAAATTCACAGAGAAGCATTTCCACTTTACAAAGCATTTGCCAATTCACACCAGAGAGAAATCTCAGGAATGTAGAATTATCGAGAAGGCTTTCTCTACAAGTAGTGATTTAAAAAGGCATTGGCAAATTCATGCTAAAGAAAAGCCATATGTTTGAGAAATTTGCAAGAATTATTTTTCACCCAGTACTTATTTAAAAAATCATTTGCAAATTCATACAAAAAGATGCCATATGTTTGTGAAATTTGCAAGAAGTCTTTCTTTGATGGAAGTAGTTTCAAAAGACATTCGCTAAATCATAACCAAGAGAAGCTGTATGTTTGTGAAATTTTTAATAAGACATTTTCTAGAAATGATAACTTAAAAGAACATTTACTGTTTCACACCTGAGAGAAACCTCATGAATGCAAAATTTCTAAGAAGGCCTTCTCTGACAGTAGTATTTTAGAGGGCATTCGCAAATTCATTCCAAAGAAAAGCTATAGTTTGTGAAATTTGTGATAAAACTTTCTCTTGCAGAAGTAGTTTGAAAAAGCATTTGTGAATTCATAGCGAAGAAAGGCCATATGTTTGTGAAATTTGCAATAAGGTATTCTCTTCTAGTACTTTAGCTGGGCATTTGCGAATTCATACCAAAAAGAAGCCACACGTTTGTGAAATTTGCAAGAAGGGTTTCTCTGATAGAAGTAGTTAGAAAAGACATTTGCAAATTCATAACCAAGAGAAGCTGTATGTTTGTGAAATTTGTAGAAAGTTATTTTCTAGAAATGATAGCTTAAAAGAACATTTACGAGTTCAAACCAGAGGTAAACCTCATGTATGTGAAATTTGCAAGAAGACTTTTCCTACCAGGTGTGAATTAAAAGAGCATTTGCGAACTCTAGCAAGGAAAAGCCATATGTTTGTGAAATTTGCAGGAAGTCGTTTTCTCAAAATGCCACTTAAGAGTACATTTGCAAATTCATTCTTGAGGGAAGGTATATGCTTCTGAACATTGCAGTGATTCTTTTTCTTTCTACAATAAATGAAAAAAGCATTTGTGAATTTGTACCTTGAAAAGCCATGTTTATGAAATTCAGGTGTGAATGAGTTTTTGACAGTAGTACTTTTAAAGGACATTTGCTAATTCACAGAAATGACACCTTATAAACCTTTCTAGGTTTATAAGGTGTCATTTCCTTAAATTAGCAAATGAACCTTTGTGAAATTTGCCAGAAGGCCTTTTTAATTTAGTTGTTAAGGGAGGCCATGTTTTTGTGAAGTTGGCAGAAAGCTTTCTCTGACATCAGTAATTTGGATATAATTTGTGAATTTACATCAGTGAAAAGTCTTTCTTATGGAATTTGGTGAGCCTTTTCTTATATTGGTTGCTTTATGGAACATTTTCGAATTAAAACTAGGGTTACACCTTGTTCTACTGAAATTTGAATTATCTTTCTCTTTCAATCATAGTGTAAAAGTCAAGTAAGCCTCCTCAGTTGGTAGTAGTTCAAGAAGGGATTCTTAATATCATTGTAAAAAATACCTTGTGTATGCGAAATTTGTCAAAAGACTTTCTTTTTGTCATGGTTCCTTTAAACATCAAAGTACAGGCAGAAGTGGTATATCCTTGATATTTCTTGGAAAAGAATTGTCTCATGCAGTTGTTTAGAAAATCATATGCATGAAAAAGTATCAAAAAATGTTTATGAAATGTGCAATGATGTTGCCTTAATTTTTAATTCTTAAAAAATATAGGTATATTCTTGAACATAAACTTTGCTTTGATTCTTAAAATGAAGTATTTTAAACTTAATGATGTTTTTCATAGAGTGCTGAGGAATATTTTTACTTTATATTCCTAATGTCTGGGAAATTTTCAATTATCTTTTTTATGAGTTTTTGTTTCCCTTGGTGTAATTTTTAAATAAATTCAAAACTTCTTTCTTTGCTATTTGATTTTCTTTTCTAATGTCGTTTCTAGGAGTTTAATATTAATTTTTGGTTGGAATGCCTTTTAATAGGATATCTTTAATATGATTATATTTAAGAGATAATTTTTTAATAGAAAATTTTACTATATTTTTCAATATTTTGAAATTTTAAAATATATTCCTGAATAAAAGAAAATTGTGTTTTTATAAAATTATTAATATAATATATGTTTAAGTACACTTTTATAGAAATATTTCATTTGAATATAATTCTCAAAAATTTCTAATAGTATTTAAAAATTTTACTTTCATTGTCTTAGAGCTTTCTGTGTGTGTTTTATAAAGGCAGAATGGTCATTTGACCATGGCTTATGTATATTTAAATCAAATGAGTTTAAAAAGGGAATGCTTTATGTAATTTTACAAAATGTTTCAACTTTGTTTGCTTCTGAGCCTAAAGCGTATTTTAATCGTTAGTATGTCAAGAGACTTTCAGTAATTATTTTCAATTGCCATATGCTGAATAATGATGATGGATTAATGTTTACTCTGTTTAATATTTGAGTGATTTTCCATGTTTTGCTGTTAAAGATTTACTCATATCTGCTATTTATTTCCTGTTTTACCCAAGTTCAAGAATGAATATCTGTTTGCTTCAAAAGAAATTCAGAAAATTTTGTAGAACTTTTCAACATCCAAATATGGTTGAACTAGTAACATTTTGCTATCAGAAGTATTAATTGCTATGGTGAAGTCACTTAGGACATAAAAGCCAGACAAAATTAGTAAGTAAGGGAATGCACACAAAAGATCCAGGAAAAAATGACAGGTGGCCTAGTCAAATTAAGTAATATTTCTTGAGAGAAGGAATTAATATTCATCTAAAGAAAATTCAAAGTGAAAGAAGCTGGAGGAAAGTTAGAAAAAGTTGACGACTTTGAGAAAGGTCCTTTATTTCTAGATAACCATACAGCTTATGTTGCTTGAAGGACAGGAAGGCTTTGCATCTTGGCTAAAATACTTCCTGTGGTGTAGTAAGACATAATTACACATTCTTTTGCAAGCCAAGGGTTGCGATAACTACACAAGGATCATTCAACTCTTTGCTGTCTTCCTGGTCAAGCTTTTAGTGCTAGTTATAAATTAGTGCTATAATGTGATAGTTCAAAAGATTGACTGAGATCTTGTTTAATCCTTAAAAGTCAATCTGCATCATTTATTTCACACAATTTAACAAATAGCTTGGGGCAAGAAATTTTCAATAAGTTCTGGTTTCCAAAATGGAAACAGATAATTCATTATACATAAACCTGTCTACAAAATACAGCTACACAAACCCATAAACAAAGACTACTTTCAAATCAGACAGTTCTGTCAGCCATACATACTGCACTTAATCATTTTCAAAAGCTGTTTCCGATTGTGCTATATCTCCTTTATACAGGCAGCATGTGTGACAAGTACAGGGGTGATGGAAATTTTTTCCTGTTACTCAACAAAACCATCTTGAGACTCATTAAACCATTATGAAGCATCTGTAAACAGCCACCATTCATTGAGCTGATATGCAATGCACATTTATTTTAATAGGCCACCATTGCAGTAGGACACAAAACTTATTCTTATTAAGTAAAGATATGAAGAGCAAGTGGCATGGGCAAAATAGTTGTACAAATATTTTCTTCAAGAAGATTCCCCTGTTACTTAAAACCAGCATATTTCCATTTTGACATTAAGATTATTCATTTCAACTGAGATAATTTTATGTGGAGAAGATGTTTAATCAAAGAACAAGATGTCGTCATCGTGCTTGCTACCACTAGATGTTGATGTTGAGAAGAATTATGTGTGACACATTGAATCATTCTTGTCTGAAATGATAGAGAAATCTGTAAGATCAAATATTGGGAGCCCTTCACCATGTAAACTAGATCGCAAAGCAGATGGTATGTTAAGTTATTCAGATCCTCTTTTTTTCTTCGTGAAACTTTTAGAAACAGGTGGTGCATTTCGTTAGCATTATTACAGATTTTTATGCATATATACACAGATAGAAAAAATTGAAAGAACAAATGGATTTAACGAAATTCTGCAAATATTTCTTCTAATAATTGATGTGAAACAAAACATCTATGGTATAAAATGTAGAGGGTAACCGAAGAAATCTTCATATGCAAATAAACAATCATGACATCAGCAGCCAAAAAAAAATAATGTGAGTGCAGATATCGTGATTTCATAGAAGCTGTTGTTTTTCTTTGTCTCAGTGTTTAAGTTCCATATTTCAGCCATTGTTTTGAGGAAAGGTGACTAGATAAAGTCATAATGTAATCTTCTGGAATCCAAGCAAACACAAAGAACTGTAGTGGATGCTGTTAGAGAGGCAAGAAGTGTCAATGCAAGACTGAAATCGATTCCAAGAAACTGGGTAGGTTCAACGTTAGCCAGGGCAAAGTCATCCATGTGCTACCACAGCAAATAATGACCAATATATCCTATTAACAGTTCATCAAGGCAGAAATGTTAAGCCTACTTTTACTTGTTATCTTTGGATATACTTCAATCTAGTAAAAGAAAAACTTCTTTAAGTTGAATAATTTTATTCTTCATTAAAAATAAATTTTTAAAGAAAGGAAACTATGCTATTGAAATTAAAGGCTAACATTTTTTAAGCTGCATCAGACACCAGACTAGACTAGACTAAATCAGAACACAAGAATATTCTATTGATACATATCGCCACCTGTGGCAGAAATAAACAACATTAATGCAAATGAGAAATAACATGTTTCATTGGTGGTTTATGCAAATGAGCTAGCTCATATTTTTTCAGATAGAAAGCATGAGAATAAAAGTTATTAAAAATATTTAATAAATGAATAAGTAAATTTAATAGAAAATCTTTTTAAAAAAATGTTAGAATTTTATATCTACAAAATTAAATTCATTTCCAAAAAGAAGAACCAATGTGGGATGCAGATTCAAAGACAGTTTTTTTGGCAACAGGATGAGAGGTCTGAAGCCAAACAATTCAAAATATGATTCATGGGGGTAGTTTGTATGCACATAGGCCAATGATGTGCATTCCATTGATAGCAAAGTACTATGCAGTGCAAAGAAAGTGGTCTGCTGAACAAGATTGTTTGCAAAGTGATTGTACTAAAGTGCTGTGTATGAACTAGTTCTGATTCTGTTTAGGGGGTAACACCAGAAGTGTTTTGGTATGGAAAGAAAGGGGCACTTGAAATAATCCTGTATTCGATCAGGAAAGATTACATTGCAGACAAGATGTAATGATAGTACGGGCTGTGAATCAGCATAGGCAGATGTATTGACCTGTATAGCATTCGGAAGGGCAATTCAACAGCTCAAAGTTATGCAGACGAGATTCTGAGAACCCATGTTGTATATTACGCTTCAGCACTGGTGATTCCTTTCTTTTAATGCAGGATAATACTTGACCTCAAATAGATCGTCTTGTAGAGAACTTTCTTGAAGCTGAAACAATACAATATATGGAGTGGCCTCAATCGACATACTCAGATGGCCTTCTGTTATTCTCCAAGGCAAGGCCTCGTCAGCCGTGGAACAGGTTGTCCCAAAGTCTCTCGCTAATCTTAATGCTAAACAGGTGTGTGGTTGTCTTAGCAGTTTGAGATGACCGCACACCAGATTAAACAGCCTGTTTGATTTCCAAACAATCATATTTTTTCTTTGTCATTTAGATGTAACAAAATTGTTGACCAGAAGCATGTCATGTTTTCACACCATTCCAAAATGGCCGGGGGAGTCTAGTGTTTAAGGAAACAGACTTGCGGCTGGTGTGTCATGAGTTTGAGCCTAGTACTGATGAAGACCTGTTGTGCAGAGAGGTCCAATGCACGTTAAATATATTGAAGCTCAAACATTCTCCCATTAGTGTGGATTGGAAATTAGGAGAGGAGGGGGGTTCCAGCTCAGGTGCTGTCCTCATGATTTGACCATGGTTCAAAATTACAAGGTACATCTCCGAAAGACTTGTAGTAGCTGAACAGTGCAATGTTAGTATTCACTCACAATTCGAACTTCTCACATCATTGATAAACATTGGTAATTTTTAAACAAAAATTGTAAAGAAAGAACTGCAAATGAATCCCTGAAAAAAGTTTTCTGATAGAAGACACAAAACCTTTTTTTTTTTAATCTGTAATTGTTAAGCAAATGTTCCTATCTTCTTTCGAAACACAGGTAATAAAGTTTGGCTCACAGGTGAAAGTTTCATGTGATTATTTTTATAAATTGCAAAATTATTAAATGTGTAAGAATTTTGAATATTTTTTAAAAAAAAAGTTTTTAAAATCGAATTTTTCAGATCATTGATACTAAAAGAGCAAACTATTAATTTTTTATGTGGGTAAGCTCATTTAATCATCAAAAACAGAAAGTGATTGAAAAATTCTTTTTTGTCTGATTTGGTGTGGTAGGAAGGGTGGGGTGATTTTGAAAATGTCAAAAATCGTTTTAATTATGGTATTATATCTTGAAATAACAATCTAAACCACAGGACGAATTACTTATTATATATTCTTTATATTTGATTGATACTTTGATTTTATGGTTGTTAAAATCTCACATAAATAAATTGTAGAAAAAGTTAAAAGATACTGTATTGCAGTTTCAGAAATTGTTAAAAATTCTTCGTGCTTCTCAGCTAAAACTCTTCTAAAGACTTCGTATTAAAATAAATTTGACCCCGAATCTATTGATAACTCAAGAAGTTCTGGTGATTTTAAAGGCAAATGAGTAATATTTACAGTAGCAGTTTTGAAATTAGCATATTCTTCTTAGGATGTCAAAAATCCTAAAACTTTTAGCGACCCCAGTTGCAAGTTATGCGACCCCTAGTTTAAGAAACACTTTTCCTTCTTTCCAAATAAATTAATCGCATAATTTTGTTTTCTGTCCATTGTTTCTCAAAATCTGCTTATTTTCTAATCTTGAACACTTAAATGACAAGAATAAGTCATCAGAAGTGGTTGTAATTCTGTATGTCTGTCTTGAATCATTCAGTCCCCAATAATTGATGTACCGTTAAAAAAAAGTGAGAAATCTGTCTGCGCTCTTATTTCTGTAAAATTTTTTCAACTTCCTAGTTTGTTCTCTGATAAATGTTTCTTCCCATTATTAATCAATGCTGAGAATTAAATTTAACAAAACGTACTTCAGTATTGATCTCAATCATGCAATGGCAAATAAATTTTGAACTGTGGCAGTCATTTAGATGTCAGGGAAATAGTTTTCAAATATTAAATTCTGTGCCTAAAATAATCATAAAAGAAAACAAAAACAAAGTGAAACTTTATTTAAAAACACTTGCTTTATTTCAATTTTACAGGAGTAATTATATTTGTTAGAACCTTTTTACTCCTATTTTATCTAAAAATGAATAATTGGTTCTTTAATGTTTATCACTTCCAAATTTATTCATAGTGCAGTGCTCTATTAGAAAATTCTTTTTTCTTTCCAGATGTATGCAAATGAAAAGAAATGAAGATTCTGTCAAGTGTTTATAGTAAAATTGCCTTTCTCTTTGTAAACACATCATTAGACATTTACGAAGCCAAAGAAAAGAATGTTTGTGAAACTTGCTACAATACCTCTCCTCTGGAAATGGTAATGTAGGTCATGACATTTGAGAATTTATACCGAGAACAAGCCTTGCTATTATGAAATTTTCAAAACGTCTTTTGGGCCAGTGTTATGTTAAAAAGACATTTTGTAATTCATACCAAAGAAAGACCAAATATTAATGGAAGTTGCTATGGTTATTATTTGATGCGGCATATGCTAACTCAGGGAAGGGATAAGTCTGGTGTGTAATAAATGTGTTAGAAGTCTTTTTGTCACAGTTGCTCTTCAAATTTTTTACGTTCATACAAAAAGGAAGCCAAATATTGGCAAACTATTCTAGACATCCATTTTTTGTTAATTGTGACTTTACAAAACGTGAATTCATATTATGGAAAAACCTTATGTTTGTGAAACTTGCGAGAAGGCTTTCTCTTTCAGAAGTCATTTTGAAATTCATTTGCGAATTCATACAAAAGAGAAACCATTTAAATGTACAACTTGTAGTAAAGCTTTTTCTGTCCATGGTAGTTTAAAAAGGCACATTGGAATTCATACCAAAGAGAAGCCATATGTTTGTGAAATTTGTAGGAAGGCATTTTCTAAAATCATCATTTA
The DNA here is from genome assembly GCA_019973955.1 of Trichonephila inaurata madagascariensis. Taxonomy (NCBI): domain Eukaryota; kingdom Metazoa; phylum Arthropoda; class Arachnida; order Araneae; family Nephilidae; genus Trichonephila; species Trichonephila inaurata. Next base: position 33,877 of record BMAV01024494.1, on the reverse strand, counting down.
AAGGATCATTTGCAAATTCATACAAAAGACAAACCATTTAAATGTACAACTTGTAGTAAAGCTTTTTCTGTCCGTGGTAGTTTAAAAAGGCACATTGGAATTCATACTAAAGAGAAGTCACATGTTTGCAAAATTTGTGGAAGGGCATTTTTTCGAAATGGTCTTTTAATGGAACATTTGCGAATTCACACTGGAGAAAAACTGCATCAATGTAAAATTTGCCAGAAGGCGTTCTTTTACCGTAGCAGTTTAAAAAACCATTTGATAATTCATACTAAGGAGAAGCCATATGTTTGCAAATTTTGTCGGAAGGCATTTTCTAAAAAGGGTACTTTAAAGGATCATTTACGAATTCACACCAGAGGAATACCTCAGGAATGTGAAATTTGCAAGAAGGCTTTCTCTAACAGTAGTGTTTTAAAAAGGCATTTGCGAATTCATACCAAGGAAAAGCCATATGTTTGCGAAATTTGCAAGAAGGCTTTCTCTTACAGTAATGTTTTAAAAGGGCATTTGCGAACTCATAGGAAGGAAAATCCATATGTTTGCAAAATTTGTGAGAAGGCATTTTCTCAAGAGGGTCATTTAAAGGAACATCTGGAAATTCACACCACAGAGGAATGTTGTGAATCTGAAATTTGCCAGAAGGACTTCTCTACCACTACTGATTTAAAATACCATTTGCGAATTCATACCAAGGAAAAACCATATGTTTGTGAAATTTGCAAGAAGGCTTTCTCTTTCTGTAGCCTTTTAATTAACCATTTGCGAATTCATACCAAGGAAAAGCCATATGTTTGCGAAATTTGTAGGTCGGCATTTTCTCAAAAGGGTCATTTAAAGGAACATTTGCGACTTCACACCGAAGAGAAACCCCATGAATGTGAAATTTGCAAGAAGGCTTTCTCTTACAGTAGGGGTTTAAAAAGGCATTTGCGAATTCATACCAAGGAAAAGCCATATGTTTGCGAAATTTGCAAGAAGGCTTTCTCTTACAATAGTGTTTTAAAAAATCATTTGCGAATTCATACTAAGGAAAAGCCATATGTTTGCGAAATTTGAAAGAAGGCTTTCTCTGACAGTAGTTGTCATTACTGTGGTCCACTTTAAAAATTGCATTTGAAGGTTCAGCATTGTTATGCAAAAAATAAAAAGGCTTTTACAACAATGGTCCCCTTTTCATGTCCATATATGTAAATATGCTACTTGCATTGAACGTTAACTTTTAAATCTCAATACTTATTAATACATTATATGTGTCATAACATTATACTTAAATATTATACATTTTCAAATATTAGTTTGAGAGATTTATACAATCCATCCTCTTTGATAATGGTGTAGTAAAAACATCTAGCACATTCTTTTTACTACTAATGTGATCTAATACAAATAAATTTTTTTCATACACTAGATTTCTTAAAAAATGATATTTTATGTCAATATGCTTTGTTCTAATATTTTCAATAGGGGAATTAGAGAAGTATGACGTGGTGGGCGCCAAATGATAAGGGACAGATGGGGAAGGGGTTCTTTACTAAGTCCACTAGTTATTAAAACACGTTTTTTAAAAAAAACAAACACATTTACATACATAACTAGAAAACAAACTTTGACATAGAATTGAAAGGGATGGGCTTATACGCCCACATTTCCCGAAACCGGCCATCACTGAAGATTGTTCTGTTGCTAGAAAAGTCTTTTTTCTGTTAATATGGAGAGTCTAAAAAAGGGGTTACAGAAGTTTTTCGCCCTATTGTTCACTGTTCCCCCTTTTAAAATTTGGGAAAATAATTTTAATTATTACATTTTTTTAAAAAATACAAATACCCATTTTAAATTTTTTTGAAATTCAATAAAGTTCATATTCCCCCCCAAGTTCCCACCCTTTTTAAAAATTTCCCAAAAAATTTTGGTAAGTCAAAAAGAAAAAGATTCCCCCTTTTAAATTCTGTGACCCTTATTGGCAAAAATCTAAACACTATATTTTGTTTTGTTTAGGTTAAAAAAATTTTTTAATGTTTTTCAATATCCCCAAAAATTTCGTGAACAAAACCGGGATTTGTTGAAATTGGGAAATTATGTTTCATATAACTTTTTGGTCTGTGACCTCTGGAAGATAAACAAACTAGTATATTTCTATTTCAGTGATTTCTGCTTCAATTAGACAATCCTTTTTAAATACATAACCCCCAGCAAAGGGTTGTTGAAATTATGAATTTTATTTTTTATGGTTTGGGAAAATTATTTTTTATATAGTTTGATGGATAAATAATTTACCATCAATTTTTTTAAATTAACACCTACAATTTCTAAGTTCTCCCAAATTTTTTGCAAATTTACCCTTTTTTTTTCTATTATTTCTTCCAATATGATGATGGATTTACGAAAAAACAAATTCAGCTCTTTATAAATATAAGACATTTGGGCACCAATTTAAATTTTAAAAATTTAACTGGTGTAATTTTCTAAAACCCATCTACCTTTTTTGTTTGGGTCCATAAACGGCTTTATTTAGCAAACAAACATAATTTTTTTTATGGTTTAAAAAACCCCCAGGTTGTTTCATTAAAAATTTTTTTACCGGTAACATAAGGGCATTTTAACACCCAACTGACATTAAGACCACCCAAACCAACAGACAAAAATTGAAAAAAATTTTAATTATTAAAAGTTCACAATTTAAAACCTCATCATGTGTTTCACTCTCCCTTGTCGGTACCCTTGAGCTACAAGTCGAACTTTATATCTTAAAAATTTCACTTTTTTATTCTTTTTTAATTGGGTAAACCCCTTTTCCCAAACCCTTTTTTTTCGGTCTTAGGGTTAATTCCCCAAAAATTACTTTTACATGATTTTCGATATTTTTTTTTGCAAAAAAACCCCTTTAAACCCTTTGGGAGATACAAAATTTTTCTTTCGGGTATTACGACTTCAGCATGATTTTCTTCTTAATTCACTAGTACTACTTTCATCTTTGGGGACAGGACCCGAATATTTATCTTTCCCCCAAAATTAAAAAATTTTTATCTTTTTTTTTCGGGGCTCCAAATAATTTCCCTGCAGATTAATCTTAATCAGGGGCTTTCCTTCAAAAACCCTAATAAATATCTACTCTTTTGGCCATGGGGGAACGGCTTCCGATTAAAGGGACAAAGAATTTAAGTTTTCTGAACTTTTTTTTTTTCGTTTTCATTTTAAAAAGCACAATCAACCTTTTAGGGGAAATGGGGAAATGTTTATCGCGCCGCTTGGCGCGATAAAAAGGGGCCAACAGCGCGTTTCCCCGGTGGAACAAAAGGGACCTACGGTAATTTAATGATACCTAAATTTTGAATTGTTTTAAAAAACATTTTTCAAATGAAGTTTTGGGAAAAGGGGAATATCCCCATCAAATCAATAAATAATGAATATCAATATAATATAAGGAATAGTAACATGTACAAATAATAGCATAATACATGCAATATAATCTTATAATTTAATACTAATTATATACAACATTCATAAAGTATGATTTAATAATAATTTTTATGTATAATATAATCATATAAAATATAATTTAATAGTAATTTTAAAAAGGAATAATCATTGTATTGTAATAAAATAAAAAGTAATACATAAGAATATTCGAAATACATAATAATTCTAAATAAATAACAATAATTGTGAATGAATAACAAAATATAAATAACTTAATAGTAAATATAAAACACAATTATTATAAATAACGAATATTATATGATTATTATATATATAATAATATTTTTATTAATTATAAATATCAATTACAAAGTATTGAAAACTTGCAATAGTCAAAAAGCTGCAAGTTCCTTCAACGAATTTCATCTAACAAGGAACGTTAAAAAAAGAAGCATTTTTAAAAAGTGAAAATTTTCGATTTATAGCAATAATTAAAAGTACAACACTCATTCTTGAAAAAAAAAATATCCTTGTACTCCGGCATGATATTGGAAATATCCGTATTCGAAAATAGCATAAAATAAATTAGGAGACTGAAATAATGGAAAAATTTAAAACTGAAAAGGGTTTAAAATTTTTTAAAGAATCAAATTTAAAAAATCGGCGGGAAAGGAAAACGGGGTTCCGGGGAAAAAAACCAATAAAAGTTTTTCTAATATACGTTATCCCCATGGAAAAATCCCCAAACGATAAAAATATCAAGGTAACCATATTGTAATGTTATAGCTCATTTTGGCTAACATAAACAACAAGGCAGTATGCCCCATGATATCAAACTAGCACCGTGTGTTTAGGAATTCCAATTTTCATTACTAAAATCATTTCTGCTTGATTATGTTTTGAATATTCATAGTTACTTAATTAAGATTGATTTCAAGGTCAATTTTTGCTTTAAAATATAGTTTATATAACTAAGAAGCTTTATCATTAATTTTTTCCTGTTCAAAAAAGCGGGGAAACCGTACCAGGTTACTATAGAAAAATTTTCAAGAGATGGAATACTACAGAAAAATGTGTATTTAAAAAAACAGTCATCAGTGATACTGAATTAGACTTTCCCAATACTAGTATTCTGAATTCAAATGTTGCGATGAAACTGAATGTTTCCTTGACTACCAAACTAAATTTAGTAAAACACATGGTAGTACTATATTTTAGTATGTAAAGGCTTTTTTGGAATTTTTCCTCACTAGATGGTTTCACCCGTAGCTGTTTCAGAATCAAAATAGATGGATGGTGTGATATAATCCAAAAAAAATTCTATCTAATAAATGTTAAACTTATTTTTCATAAATGCACTTAATTACTGTTAATTTTTAAAAAAATCCCGTAATTTATATTTCACTTTTATATTTTTTTCTTTGTACCTCTATCGATTATACATATGTTTAACTGTAACGAAACTATTTTTGTGAAACGTGGCATTTTTGAACAACGTTTTTTGACTTGCTTTGCTGACGGTGTCGAATGGACACGCATAATATAATTTCCAGTAGATATCGAAAAGTTTGAAGAATGAATTTTTCGAAAACTCAACACGCTGAGTATTTATTTGAGTGCTACTAAACAAGCACCTAATAAGTATTTCAAAGTCATACAAGAACGAAAACTTCCTACACGGACCCCATTTAAAAATGAAAGAAAAATTAAATTTTATATACGAGGGTGAGTCGGAAAATAAGTTTCCTCTGTCGATTATGACCAGAGTTGTGTATAAAAGTCAAAACATAGAATGAGACATTAAAGATAAGACATAACTCTCTTTATTTTTCCACCTAAGTAATAAGTACTTAGAGACATTTGTCATACCGCTTGATAAGCTTCAAAAAGCCCCCCATGAAAAACTCAGGGCTTTGCTCTCAGAAGAAAAGTTTAGCGTCTTGTTTAACTTCAGCATTGCTTACCAAAAAGGTTGGTCATCCCTGGTCTCTAAAGAATCAGTAATAAATATATCAACATAATGTTTTAGGAAAAGATTGAGACCCGTCTTTTTTTTTCAAAATAGGATTTATGAATTAGATGTTAATAATAAAGGAGATTCGAATTATGAGTAGATATCAATCTATTAATATATAATAGTGGAAGATCATTAAGGGAGGGGCCCGGGACCCTCCCCCAAAGCCCTTGATATTTTTTTCCGATTGATTATAATTCTAAGTATATAGTACGTAAAGTTTAATTAAATATTTGCTATTAATGATTAATTTTATTATTAATGCTAATTATTTATTCAATAATTAGTTTTTTACTGTTTTGTTCCCAAAAATCGACAAAATCAAAAGGAGCATGATACAAGAAAGGTGAACTTTCGACCCCGGACCCCCCTCCTTGAAAAATTCTTGTGTGCGCTACTGCATATATATATAATATTTTGCTGTTTGTGCTTGTACCAAATAAAAAGTAAAGTTGTACATTACAATGGTATATTGTTTTAACTTCATTTTTATTGACTTGTGTTATATTACAAAAGTTATATTTTGCATTACATCTTCAGATATTTAAAATGTGAGTTTTGTTTAGATGAGACACAATAAGGCAATACATATTACTGTAAATGGTTCAACACAAAATGTTTATTAATAGCTCCTTTTCGACATTGATAACACAACAGAATATCTTTTTTAATGGAAAATAAATTGATAGGAGGGTGAGAGATGATTTATAACAGGGGTGGGCAACGTTTTGGCTTTGGCGTGGCAAGCCAATGTACAATATGATTTAGCGTGCCACACAGTAGAATATTTTTGAAACAATTCGATTCCCGCTATAATTGCGTGATTGAACCCATCATTATCTATGGTGCGGGGATTTGGGGTGGCTCACTCACATCTCGTCATATACAAAAACTAAACTCTATTCAAAGAATTTATCTTTCAAAAATCACGAAGGGCTATAGGACCTCACCCAACAACGCATTACAAATCATATCTGGTACTCCCTCCAATTCACCTTCTTTAAAAAGTTTTTCTTAAATATCAAATCTGGAAACTTCAAAACCCTGAATTTAAAAATTTTTTATTGATTGTTGAAAATTTTATTCCTCTTCACCTGTGAAAGCTTGAATAGAAAAATTTTTTTAATAAATTAGGGGCCTAATGAGTGGGAGGTGTACACCGTCGGATCAAAAATTGGGACTTTTTTATCGCGAGTCCCTTTATGGGACCTATTCTTTTAAATTAAAGCCCTACAATACCAATTAACATTACTATTCTACAATTAAAATTCGCTCCAAGCGGAGGTATCTGCAATCGGATTCTCCGTATTATGGGCTGTTGCTAAAATGTTGAAAATATTTATACCGATAGTTTATTATCCATTTTTTTCCTTAAAAGTCCTAACAATAAATCTGCCCATCTTAATTTAATAAAAAATAAACTCTTATGTACTGCAACTTTTATAATATTTTCTGGGTTAAAGGGTTTATAATAACATTTTTTAATGATATTGCAGATCATTTTGCTAAAATCGCTACCGCTAATGGTGCTGAGGTGAGGTCCCGCCCCCCGCCTTATGTCATCAAAACATTTCAAAATAAATTAATTGAGGACTTGGAGAGTTGATGGTCAAATTCTAGTACTGGCTTACGAGTCAAATCCTTCTTTCCCAAGCCCAGTTTTGATATCAATCCTCATTCTAGTTACGTTGCCCAATTCTTAACAAACCATGGTCCATTTGTTTCTTATTTGTATCGCTTCAAATTAAAAACTACTCCCAATTGTCTTTGTGGTTCTGTTGGGGACGCTGACCATTATGTTTTTGCATGTCCTCTGACTAAGGATTTCCATTTGGTCTCTCCATCTGAAAATGCTAAAAAAGCCTGGCTCCAATCTCTATTGTTAGAAATCCTTCCATCCACTTTAAACTAAAATCATGTATTGAAATTGCCTATTCAATCCGGGATCAAATTCCTTAGGTGGGAATGGATTTTTTTTTTTCTCACATAATATATTTCTTATGTTATTATTATTTTTATTATATTTCTTTGTATATTTGTATTACGTTCATGCAAATGTATGTATATAGTGCAGTTTCATTTAAATTTGTATTTTGTCATTTTACTGTCTACTAATGTTTGTAAAATGTAAACTTTGATTTTTTTTCAATAAAGTCTGGACGTGGGAGTGGTTGTTTCCCGAGGGATCGGTCTGTAGCTCTAAACCCTTCTCGGGTGAGCTTGGTTCCTTTGGGCATTATCTCTCTCTCTCCCGCTATAATGCATGTAGAATAAAAAATAAAAAAATAGAAGTCGATAATATAGATTTACAGTTTTATTATACATTAATTTTGCATCATTTAAAGATATTTTTTCACATAAAAATAAACAGCATAAAATATAACTATTTTTTCACCAAAAATTTTAAAAAATTAAAATTGTACTTTTGTATTCTTTAAACATAATAAGAAAAAACATGAAATACAAATATTTCTCTTCATTACAGTTAAAAAGATAAACAATGATACTAATTATATATTGAATTAATATATTATAATAAACAAAATTTATTAAAAAATATTATGCAATGTATAACTATTATCTTGCCAGGGCCTTCATCGTTAAAAAAATTACAAAATCTATCCCTGACATCTTTTGCGTAATTGGATCCCATGCTTGAAATCCTTTGGCAGAAATAAGTTGATTAGTGTTTTGCCGCCAGTTCCCTTCAATTACAACTCCATTCAAAATATCATCTCTGTCTGCACAGCCTTCTGGAATATATGTTTTTTTTTACCTGTTAGTCAAAATATTGTGAAAGGAACAGGCAACTAACACAATTAATTTTGTATTTGGTACGGACGTCAAAATGGTGGTGCCAAATACCCTGAAGCGAGCAGCTAAAATGCATTTTCTGAAACCCTCCGAGCACGGGAAAGTCTATAGTTAAAAACTAAGCATTCCTTATTTAAATTACTGCCCGGATAGGGTTTCATGATATTTGGCATCAACGGAAAGGCATCATCAGCCACAATGGCAATTTAGATGCCGATCCTGGTAACCCTGCTCTCTGCTTCAGGGATATTCAGATCACCATTTGTAACGGTTTGCCTCAGTTTAGATTTCCTCCATCGCTAACTCGTCCGTTATTGCCAACAAAAATTTTAAATTGGCATCTGCGAGGGCCAACAACACGATGCTGAAAAACCCCTTGTAGTTTCATTTTCGGAATCAAGGATTTCTGACCCTAAATGGTGATAGATGGCTGCACAAACAGCTAGTATTATACTAGATATGGTATTTTGGGCTATCCAGAACTGCTAACTCAAAGAGGATTGCTTTTCACTTGAAATGAATAAAAAATGTTTTTATAATGCATTAAAGAAATTGAATAATATAAATTTATTGATCTAGAAAAGCAAATTTTCAATCAAATGGCACCACTGATTCATAATTAAATATGTTGTAATACCTGTTGCAAGATATCTCAATATTAACGCAATCCTCTCGGCAGCAGGAATTGCCTTCCTTATTGATGTATTCTTTCTCTAGATACTGGGGGAAACAAGAGCTACGAGCTCCTCTAAAGTTGAAACATCCATTCGTAGTAATCTACGATAACTTTCACTCTGTCCTATAAATAATCAAATATTTAAGGATTTTTAGAGAAATTAAAAAGACTATCTGAGAGGATATAAAAAATTAATAAATAAATATAGGTAATTCAAAATTAATGTTATTCATATTTATGTAGAGATCTCGTTAGGTCATTGTACATATATAAATAAAGTATATTCATAAAAACCATCTTATCATAAAATATACCCAGGTATGGAAAAAAACATTTTCCATACCTGGTGTTCCAAGGTGTTAAGTAATGTTTCCAAATTTCATGTAGACCATATGAAAATTATCAATAGTTAATTAAAAAAAGTTCTGGTCATATGCATAGGACATCCCGGGTGCATTTTCACTTTGCACATACAAATACATAAACATTATTTATACCTATGGAGTGGCGGCTCATGGAAGGGGGCTGGGCTCCCTTACTTTTTTGTAGTTTTAAAGTATTTTTCTACAAAAGAAATTTACAACTAAAAGAAATTATAAAGTTTGGGCTTCCCCTCTCTTTCTATCCACGAGCCGCCCCTGTACCAAAGCCTAATGAAAAAAGAAAAAGACTTACTTCGAGAGCTGATTCCTTCATTAAATTCTCATAGCATCCTAATTGTATTCTCCGTTGCAGCCACTTCCTCTGCCAAGTTTTTCTTTTTTTGGCTTAACTTATTTCAATATCACAAATAGCAGCAAATCCAAGTACAAGAATTACTTGATCGTCAGACGCCATATCTGTTCTCGACTGTCAATAAAAGCTCAAGCGGTATATATATAAAAAAATAATAATGGGTGGTTGTTTCCGAAGCAGAAAAATCGGCGAGTAATGTTTCAATGTGGGGAAAAAGCGCGAATGACGTCATAGTATGTCGTTTTGCTTACGGCAACCCTTCACGAAAAATTGCTTGAAAAATGTACCAAAATGTACGGATGATACGGCCTTAAGGAAATCCTAACATTGGTGTTATAAAGAACTCTTACATATATTTTGTTAAAAAATTAGATAGGTATTATTGTTTTAACCTTTTTGTATAAGAACTTAGTATAATTTTTTTTTACCTTAAATTATGTATTGCCGTATTTTATTTTACTTCAAATTATATTTTATTAAATCAGTAAAGAATTATTCAAATAAATGTTTATATTTTACTATAGGAGGCGCTGCAAACAACAGATTTATGTCACTATAGCTTTTACGAGCTGAATGTGTAATCTCTTCGTTAGATGGCAGCGACTAAGTCAGCCATAACTCTGTGCCGTGATCCCGAAATCCTGAACTTCGTGAAAATTAATGGATGAGCCTCATTCGTTTTTCCAAGTAAAGAAACCCACTAATATCTGGATGCGAAAACACCAAGATGGTCAGGGATGAGGGAAGAAACTTGGATGAGGGGGACTCTCTGATTGAAAATAAGCACATATCTCGTGAGGGAGGAAACAAGCCTGATTATTGTAAGAATATTCTACCTTTTGAAAGGTGGGAAGAACTCGTCAAAAAAGGATATCCACATTGCCATAGCCTTACAGTACGAATTGCTCGACGTGGTTCGCTCAGTCAGCATTGAAATCGACAAATGGATCGAGTACCATTCTCGATTTTAGCTAAAATCCTCAGAAATTGCATGCAGTGAACAGCGCTGTTTTCAGTGGAATTCGCTTGGGAAAATCGATCAAGTGAAAACTGCTTCTATGTCATTAAAAGAGTTATCAGTTGAGTGAACCAATCATGCTGTTAGAAGATTCGGCAGAGCATTGGATAAGTTTCAACGTGATATAAAGAGATTCAATGGGGAAAAAAAGCATTGAAACTCGCAAAATTTTTTTAAAAAATATGCATAGAATAATTTATGGCGCACGAGCAATAATAAAGGATCACGCTATACCTGTCAATGAAAAACCAACAACTGATTTAATTTCCTTGTTAGAGCTTTGCAGCTTAAGAAATGTACCAAATCACATGTTTGGAGAACATGATAAATGCAATATTTCCTGTGTGACGTCTTCGATTGGGGTGAACCCCACCCTTCTATTCACGCCAAGTTTTATGGCTTAGAGCAGCTGGCTGAACGACCAGTGCACGTGGCAGGGAGGGCATTGTTTATTGTTTGACCTCGGAGAAGTGTCGGCCCCCAGACTGGCAGTCATAATAGTCAAAGGGGTGCCTGCACCCATTGACCATAGGTGAAGCCTGTATGAGAAGAACACTGACGCCTTGGCAGATGTCAAGAAAATGGGTTTATGGAACATAGATGGGGTGATGAAGAAAGTGTCCTTCTGTTTCACGAGAATACTGGCGCCTTTACATGCCAGACTGATCGAGAGTGTATTTGTGTGTTCCGCACCAATAGGACACTAATGAGGCCCAGGGACGAGGGCAGACTTTTGTGGCCTGCCAATGATAAGGAGCGTGGTGCGGGCCCATCCCTGACATTTAAAAGGTTTTTTTAGAAGCAGAAGGAGAGCCCTGAAAAAAAAAAGAGTCTGGACAAACGGCTTGAAGAGAAGGAGGTGGAATAGAGAGACTTGGAGACGAGTCGGGCTCAGACTCGTAGCTAGAAGGAATTTATTTCTTCGGACGGAAGAAAGAGAATGAACACCGGTGGCTTTGTAGGAGTCAAAGGATTTCTTCGGGTGGAGGAAAGAGTATAAACGCCGGTGGTGTTGTAGGAGTTATCGAACAAACTTCGTGGAAATCAGAGCAAGTGTCCTACGGACAAAGCAGTGCGGTGAAGTGATTTATTTTGTGATATGGTCGTTCTATGGCGACCATATCTTTGATTGTCAGCGTGAATTAGAAGTGTGGGATTCTCGAAAAGAATCGACATTTTAAAATTCTTAATATGACTTTATTAAGAATATAACTTAAATTTCTAATAAATTGGATAAACTTATATTAAGTGAGAATAACCAAACACACAGCTGTAGTTAAACCTGATCGCGTAACTTTGATCACTTATCTAAATAATTATATTATCCGCCTACTTTCAATTCTGATAATATTACAAGTTCTAATATCAAATAATCAGTCCTACCTTGAATCAAGCTAAGGTTCAATCACTTTCAGAGAGACTTTTAGGCACGCGTGCAATAGTATGCATCTTGTATTAATGGCTAGAAATCTGGTAATTTTTTGGTAGGCCGTCAATTCACACTTCTATCTCTTTCTAAACATAACTTTCTAAATTGCCATCCCGCTTACTAAAATTTTCTGTTCTTTTAAATGCTATCTTATTTTCATTTACAATTGCATTTTACTTCTTGGATTTGGGTTGGAAAAGATTTGCCATTAATCTTGGCCGTCAAAGAACCCAGAGGTTATGTTACAGAAAAGACGCGTGAGCCCGTCACAATTTATCCTGTGGAATAGACGGAATACACCGGCTTGGCGCAGAGACTTTGCTTTATTGCATTAATGATAATTAATTTGATGAGAAAATAATTTTTCTTTTATATCTACATTTGTCTGTGACGTTACTTCCACGATACCTATTCACGACGTTACAGCTAATTTAAAGTGGTGGCAGCGGTATGGATCCGGCCTTTGAGTAAATAGATGCCCGAATCCTTAGTTTTTAGTCGAAATATAAAAAATGCCAGCCGTGTGATTGTGATGAGACAATTTTAATGACGCCTGACCTTCAGAGTGCCTGATACAAAAGGTTTCCGTTCCTGCCAGTGATGAAGTGTGCCCGCCTGATTTTTGGATTGTCCACTATAAGATGTTTTCCTGGAGTCCCTAGTGGTGAAAAGTGCTTGATAGAAGAGCGAAGAGTTCCAGTCTTCCCGTTCCTGCCTGGTGAATCAACGAGGATTTAAAAGGACCTGTTTGCCTGTTTGTTTTGATGGCCGTTTTTCAAGATTCCCTGAGTGTTCCTATGTCTTCGTCCACAAATTTTAAGGTAAGTCTCTTTCATTGAGATTATTCTGGGGCAGCAATTGAGTATTGTTTTTGTATGAAAATTTTGAGATAAGAAATATAAAGACTAGGTAAAGTTAGTAAACAATAAGAGACTAGAAAGATTTTTAAGTTTGTATGAAGTGTATAAATGTGCGATATTAGTATTTTTGTTTGAGTTGTAAAATTTAGTATACAGTAGTTATATTTCTTGCGTTTACACAGTATTGTGTAGGGTATTGTTGCGGTTTTAGATTTGTGAAGTTTAGTATACAGTAGTTATACTTGTTGCGTTGGGGATACAGTGTTGTTTTGCTTATTATGTTGGTTTTAGTTTTGGCATTTTTTGGAAATATAATTTAGTTGGGTCATTTGGTTGTTAGTTTACCTTAAATTTTTAAATTTTTTTGTAACGATTAAGTTTGGATTTTTTTCTGTGTATTAGTGTATCCTGGCGTTTCTGTTAAGAGAAAAAAAAGCATTTTTAGAAGTTCGAAAAAAAATTTTGGGGTAAAGTTATTTACTTTACCCAAGATAAATTTTAGAGAATTTGTCAAAGTAAATACGTAATGATGAAGTAGCTAAATTTTCGTTGGAGGGTATTTTGGAGGAAAAACGTGAAATTAAGGAACGCCAAAATAGGGAATTTGAAGAGCGTAAACAAATGAGAGAATTGAAGTTAAAATGACTGAGAGCTCAACACAGAAATAAGTTAAAAGAAAATGAATTGAAGGCAGGGAATAGGATTAACAATCTCGCAAATGTTTGTTATTTGTGAGGAAACCGGTTAGTAAGCGTAGGTTGTTAATTAACCCGGTAGTTAATAAAAGCGTGGAGAACGCCACGTCTTGTGATTTTGAAAAGGAGAATTGTGACCCCCGCCCCGGTAAGGTGCACGAACGTTTTTCTCCCGTCTGACGTAATAGGAAAAGGAACAGAAAAAAAGGAAAGTTTTAAGATTGAAGAAGGAAAAGGAATCAATTTTGGGATAAATTTGGGTTGTAAAGGAAAGGGGGCAGTTGTAGGTGGAAAAGTGTTAGGAAAAAGGGGGAATAAATCCCGATGCATAGGGTTGGTTTTAAAATAGTAGATAAGGGGTTTCAAGTAAACTTTAAAAAAAAAAAGGAGGGAAAAAAAAAACTTTAAAAAAGGGTGGGGAAAAGCAGTAAAGTATGGGAATTTTCAAATATCAAGGGTTTTGGGTAGACAAAAAGGGAAAAAAAAAAACAGTAAAAGCAATTAAGGGAAAAGGAGGTGAGATAACAATGCGATTGCCCCCCAAAAAAAAGGAGATTGATAAGAGCGTTTAAAGGGGATAATAGGTTTTAACATTAGTTAAAGAAATTTCAGAATAATTTCCCCAAAAAAAGATATCGCAGTCCCATTTATTGTCTTAATTTAATGAAACTGCCAGAATTGGCAAATTTGTTTATGGAGAATAGCTCGGTGGGAATAGTGAAAGATTCGTTTTTCCCATTTATGGATTTTATTTTCGGGTTTTTTAAAAGGGAAAGTCAACTACATTTTAGATTACTGCCTGATCAAAGTAACTATTTAAGAATGGTTAACACTAAACAGAAAGAAGGGTTCCCTCCAGATCCTGGGACGATTTCTTTAAGGCAGAGGGATATTAATTTAATTACGGGAAAGCCGTTTAAAATTAAAACTTGTTGTACATCGCAGATATTAATTAATTCGCTACGAGAGAATACAGAGTATCTTTTAGATTTAGTTGTAAACGAAACACAGGGCTGTCCAAACGTACTCTGCCCATTGTTTGGTTTGGGAGTGAACCGATACCCGTACCCGCGTATTAAATTTTTAAATAAGGGGTTTGAACCGGTGACGCGAGCCGAAATTTATCTTTTGTTAAAATGGAATTTTTGTAGAAAAGAACAACGCGGCATCGTGGGTCACTTTTCAGGGTTTGAAGTGGTATTTTTTGCCGTTTTCTCGGACGTTCCCAATTTAAACAATTTCTTATTAAAAATGGGTTTAAAATTGTGGGTTCTTCTTTGGATGTAATTTAACGACTTGGGGTTTTGAATTGATGTATCACGAATGGTCGATATAGACATTAAATAAAAATTTTGGAAAAAACGTAAAAAAAATTGACTTTGTATTAAAATGGTTGAGTGGGTTGGGTCTGAAGTCGACCTACCAAAAAGGGAAATTAGAGCCGTGGCAATGTTTGTTCTGTGTACATAAGTGATTTATGAATTATTTTATGAGCTAATGGGTTTTTTTAATTATATTCTCAATTAAAAGTTCTAACCTCAATAACTACTTGGCAAATGGGGTGAATAACTTGTTATAATGGTTGTGAGAATGCTTACCGATAGCCAAAATTTAACTCGATTTAAAAACTTAGTTTAAACTTCTTAATGTAAAAAATTGTTAATTAATGTTGTTTTCAAAGCTTTGAATTTATAGGTGTGTTTTTTGTTTATTTAATGTCGTTGGAAATACCGTTGAAATAAGTAGATGGGAATAAGCAATTTTTTGGATTTTCCTATGAATTAATTTTGTAAGGCATTGGCCCGTGAGGGATGTCCTACTCCTACGTTTTCCTCGTGACCTAGAGGTGTGGGAGTGAATGAAGAACCACAGGCGCTGTCATAATCTTAATATCTTTTGATTAAGATCTTAACTTAAACAATATACAATAAGGATATTAATATTCTAACTTAGCGGATCCGAGGTGAAGGGACACACAATACGTACTACCGAATAAGCGCGACCTTGACACATTTAATAGAACGGTCCTACCCCTATATCCTAGGTAGCAGCAACACACTCGAATCCTAAATGACTTTTCTTTATCTCGCGTGGAATAGTATCCACCTTGACTTGAACACACTGGCACGCATATCTGAACTTTTGAATGTCGAATAACTTCTCACTTTTTACTTTAACACTTCTAACCACAGACTGGCATAATCACTTCCCAAAGGCCACCCTGCTTACTCTAAACTTCTACTATTTAAAAGGTTCTTAACTGGCATAACCACGCTTCGCTTCTGGATTTGGTTGGAAAGAATTTGCCTTTTCGCCCCCAAAGAACACAAGAGGAGTTTTTAGTTGAAAGCGCGATGAGTCCGTCACAACCCTCTCCAAGAAGCAAAACGGGATTTATTCGAGGGTCTTAATGGCCCTTAAGAAATTACGTGTATAAATTTTATCTTTCAAAATTCGTCTCAATATTTAATCTCATTCCTCTTAAATTTTAACTTTCAATATTCCTCCTAACTTTAATTTTCAATATTCAACTTAAAATTTATCTCTCAATATTTGTCTCAAACTTTAACTCTCAATAGCCACAATAATTTTACTCAAATAACTATACCAAAATTATCAGTTATATTTTTAATCACCTCAGATTCACTTTCACGTATTTATTAAGGTGTACCCCATTCGGGTTACAGACCCGGGGGAAAAAACCAGAGAGCTTCTGGCTATATATATAAAAACAGAGCCGTACACAGACCGTACTTAAAAATTTTTTAAATATACTTAATTATTACAATTTTCATCTGTACAATTTATTTCCATTAATGCCTTTAGGGCTCACAATTCAGACCTAAAAAAATCTGTACTTCTGCAAACAGCAGGGTCAGCCACCCTGAAAGAAAAACTCTTTAAATATCTTATAACAACAATTTTTCACACAATACAATTACATTTTACAAATTCCATACTTTATATACAATCTTCAAATCGCCATTTTTAAAGATTGAGCCATTTTTAAAGCATACTTTCAAATACCTATTGCTGAGGAAGATAAGGAAAAGACAGCCATAATATAACACCATTTGGCTTATTTGAGTTTAATGTTATGAGCTTTGGGTTAAGAAATGCACCCTCTACTTTTCAGCGCTTTATCAACGAAGTTTTATTTGGACTAGAATTTGTTTTTCCATAACTCGATGACATTCTAGTAGCCTCTGAAAATGAAGAACAATATAAAACTCATTTGAAACTTGTGTTTGATCGGTTACAAAAATATGATCTTCGAGTGAATATCTCAAAATCAACTTTGGGATAACTCATCTTTTCTAGGATATTTGATAAACCCGAGGGATCAACCCCTTTCCAGGTAGAGCAATTTTATCAAAAAAATTCCCCGAAAAAACGTGATTTGAAACCTTCAAAATATTTTTTAAAAGTTTTTTCTGTAAAACCTATTCTTCAATTTTTAAAAAATTTAAAAAAAAGAATGATAAGACAAAAATTCTTTTTTCAGGGGGCAAAAGAAAATTTTAAAAAATGTAAAAAGATCTTGCAAATGTTTTTTTAAATTTTCTGACCCTGATTTAAATTGGTTTTTTTACTGATGCTTCCAATTTGGGATAATCAGTGTTACGGGTTTGAAGCGGGAAGTTGGCCGATTTCTTTTTTTCTAAAAATTAACAAAATGCAAAGAAAATTACAGTACTTATGATATAAATTATTGGGAATATATCTTTCTGTAAAAAAAGTTTAAACTTTTTCTTAAGGACAAAATTTTTTGTTTTTTAAACTCACAAAAAACATATGCCTTTCCCCAAAAAAAAGAAAAAGTTTCCCCCTAGACCAGGGATGGCAATTTTTTTGGGCGTTCAAATTTCGTTCATATTTTTTAGTACTACACGGGGGTGACTTCCCCATTTCACCCAGAGTAAAATTAAATTTTTTAACAGTATATTTTAAAACTTAACAGTTTAAAATTCAAAATTTGGGCTTAGGGGTAAAGTATGGAAGTCTTTTTTAAAAAATTAACAAGAACCTTTAAAAAAGTCCCTTTTATACGAAGAAAATGTTTTAAAAGGGTTATTTGCTTTGGTTTGTTTTTTTTCAACTATCAAAATGTAAAAAAATTATACACTTTATTTGATATTTTGTAAACCTTTCACACATACATTTGTAGTCATTTACGTAACTTTGAAACTGTAATGGTCAAACTGAAGGTTATGACACATTTAAATTGCTTGTGCCAATGTGATTAAAAAAAAATTCAAATAGAATATAAATAAACCACACAAATTAGAAAATCTAAGCAAACAAGTGGTTGCCTAGCAATCGTAGGTCACTTGAAAAACTTTCGTGGGTCAGTGTCTGACCCGCGGGTCATAGGTTCACCATTACTGACCTAGACAGTTACGTCATCTACAATACATATCCCAATTTTCAACAAATATTTGTCACATTAAAGGAGAAGATGATATAGTAGCAGATGCATTTTCAAGAATCGAAGCAGTTACAGTAATCGAATATGATGCTATAGCGGTGTGACGTCTTCGATTGGGGTGAACCCCACCCTTCCAATCATGCTAAGTTTTATGGCTCCGAACAAATGTTAAGTGACAAGTGCACGTGTCCATGGGGTCATTGAATATTGTCTGACATCGGGCAAACGCCAACACCCAGTGTGGCAGTCATAATGGCCAAAGAGAGCCGGAACCCCATTGACAATAGGCGAAGCCTGTCTGAAAGAATCCCGTCGCCTCAGCCGGTGTCGAGAAAATGGGTTTATAGAACACAGGTGGTGTGATAGACAAGTGTATCCAGATGTTCGACAAGAATGATGGCACCTTTACATTCCAGACTGACCGGGTATGTATTTGTTTTTGCCGCACAAATAAAACACGAATGTAGCCCGGAGACGCGGGCAAACTGTTGTGGCCCGCAAATGAGAAGAGACGAGGGGTGTGGTGTGGACCCACCCTGGTTTTTAAAAGGGTTTTTTTAGGGAACTGGGAGGAGAGCCCTGGATGGAGAAAACTTAAGAGGAGTCCTGAAAAAAAGGGATTGGAGAGGAACGAGAGGTAAAACGATGAACGCCGGTGGCGTGGAGAGTTGAGCGAGTGCCTTTTGGGAAAAGATGGGAAATTTCCCCTGACTTGGACTGACTGCACTGGCTTGGGCATATACTTGGGCTTTTTTTACTTCATAAACTTTATTACTTCATAACCTATAAAGCAAATAAATAATCTTTTATTTTAAAATTAGGTTGGGACAAATGTTTGTCACCTACTCAAGACGTTACAGCGGATAAACAAACCCCAAAATGCAGAATTGCAACAGTTAAAGGAGTATAAATCTTCAGTAAATTTCAAATCATGTACATTACCATCAGGAAAAACACTCTGGTGTGATATTTCAACATCAATATAAGCCCTTTAATTTCCCAAAAAGTTTCGGCAAAAATATTTCAACAAATTCAGGGTTTTTCACACCCTGGGTTTGTCAACTATTAAATTAATGACTAAAAAATTTATCGGGCCAAATAGAAGAAAAAAAAAGAGAATGCAAGGACATGTATTCCTGTAAAAAATTAAAAAGTCCACAACATACTAAATCAAAATTTGGAGAATGTAAGTACCTGATACAAGATTTAGTGTGTCACATTGTTTTTGGTCCCATCATTCAAGGCATGACATTTTGTATGACCTTTAAACCGTTTTCGTTTTGGGAGGGAAGCAGTTCCTTGCCTGATTGTAAAGCGAGACAGCAATCAAAGCCTTTTATGAACACTGGGTTTGCATTTTTGGGAAAACATGTGAAAATAATTACAGATCGGAAGGAATTTGAACCCCAGTTGTTGGGAAGTTTAGCTGCTATTTGTTAAAGTAGTTTTTTTGAAATAAAGGGAACATTTGAAAGGGGGAAACAAAGCTCATAACAACATCAAATAGACAGAACTACCAACAGCTTATTGGTTAAGAACTCCCCTAAGACCAGATACCAGTCATACTATAGCTCAGATGGTTTATGGTTTTAATATCAGATTCCGGGGTTTTTTTAACCCACCCTCTATTCAAATTGATCCAAAACATTTGTCATTACATTGCAGATTTTTTATTGCCTGAACCCAACAAAATCTTGCTTACAAAAGTCAAAAGATTTTTGTTCATAAAGACTTAAAATCCTGCACTTAGCGGCCATTTGTGGAGAGTCGCTCGTAAGTAAAGCTCTGGAGTCACTCATATGATGGTCCATTCCCAGAAAAAAGCGAGGAAATGAAAAATACTTCCACACCAAGCACAAAAAATAAACCTGTCAATATATCAATGATAATTAAAACGAGCTTTATCGAAAGCAGGTGACAGACTTATTCCTGGACAAAACAATAGAAATCTCTTGTAAACAATCGGATGAGAATTCAGCAGCATGACTCTAACTCTTAGCCGATGATAGTCACCGTTTCAAGACATGGATGATTAGTAAAAGAAAAACCTGTAAGATTCTCAAGACTATTATTTGCTGTAAATAACCCCTATATTTATCTCTAACTTATAACTATTTACTCTATTTCAAGTGTATGATATTTTGGTTTAATTAATTTTACAAAATACTTGTGTAGGGGTATGTCACGGCTTCTTCTAACATCAAAACTAGTTATCATTGTATATAATATTACTGTTTTAAAAGTACAGGCCATTAGTATCAGACGTCTCTTCGCGTCCTTCACAACATAACTCCTATGTTCTTGACGGCTACGATTAATGGCAAAACCTTCCAAACTCCAATACCAAGAAGATAAACGAATGTAACATGTAAAATGAGATACATACTTTAAAAGGATAGAAGCTTTGATGATAAGATATAGCGCGGCAAGTTTAGAGAGATAGCTTAGTGTGGAATCTTTTCAGATCAAGAGCAAGCAGTCCGATAGCTTTTGAAGGAATAGAAGTCCATTGTAAAGAAGTTGAATCGTCATATATAAAGGGACATTAAAGATATCTCTAACTCACTGCGGTGGAAGTTGGAGATCTGCAAAAAGGTAATATTTGTATAGGTAGTTAGATGAATCGGTTTATTTATTATACTTAGCGACAAAGGACGAAGTTGCGTGATCTGACTTAAATACAAGGTTTAATTGCGTTAACCTCACTTTACCAAGTTGCCACCAGAAATAAGTAATAAGGTTATTCTTACTAAAAGTTGTATTGAGAACAAATATGTCTCATCATTTTGATAATCCCACACCCCAGCTTACGCGTGATTCGAACGACATAGTCATCATATATTTGCCGCGTCACAATGGCGCCCGAACGTGTATAATTCCCCGGTTAGGTAATGTAGGTATATTTCGTACTACCTGAAATGTGTATTTTTCAGGGGCAGAGAATATTGCAGAGCGCATTGAAACAATTGAGAATAACATACAGTTACTTGAAATCCCAAGTAATCTGTCATGTGCTTACTTAAAAAAGTCATCTCTAGTGGGCTCAAGATTGGTATTCGATATTTGGTTCGGTGTTAGTGCAAAATACAGCCACGGATTCCGCGCAGCTCACAATTAGCGAAAGCTTTTCCCGGCGGTCAATAAGAAAGAATTGCAACGCACTTACGTCCCAGCAGGGAAGAAATCAGGAACCATCTGATTTTGCTTCTCATAAATTATTAAAAAATAGAAAGAAGTTTAGAGTTAGGAATGTCCTACAGAGTTGGTGGATCATATTTTAGTTCGACTCCCGAACCACAGATCCAAGATTATATGTGGAAGTGAGAAATCCACAAAACACGATAACTTTTGAAGTCTTAGCTAAATTCGAAGAGAGATATTCTTGGTACCAAAAAGGGGTTATCAGGAACGATAATATAGAAAGTTATCGAGAGGTCAAATGCACATCGGATGCCTAATTTTGATGCTAATGGTAGAAACTGAGGAATTTCAGCCAGGACGTAGACCAAATAACAGTAGAAATGATTTTTACGAGAATAGCTGCCAAAGTAATAGAGGGCCTGAGAGGAATAATAGGTTTCAGAATAATGATCAAAGATTCAACAACAGGGGTTACCATTTCGAAATGAGCGAAAATGATAATTTTAATAGAGGGGGACCGTAGAAATAGGTCTGAGTGAAAAATTTCAGTCGAGGCGATAGGATGCAAGTGTTGACGTGATTAAATATTGTAAAGGTTAAAGATCAACATCATAAGTGTCGACAAGAGAGACAATTAGGCTTTCTCTCCGATATGGCTATCAAATTCGTAGAACTTCCACACGTTCCTATTTTATTAAATAACACATTTTTGAAAGCGCTATGGGGACACCGGAGCAGATAAATCATTTATATCGAAGAAGTATATAGAAAATACTTTTTCTATAAGCAAATTAAAAACCGCGAGCCCAGGGTGATACCAGCACAGGGTGCGAAATGCCAAACATGGGGATCGTAGAATTGAAAATATTCGCATCAGACAATTGAAAGAAAATTGGTCATTTCATGTGTTGACGGGATTTAGAATGTACTCCATGTATTCTAGGTATTGATTTTATATGGGTCAAAAGATAGTATTAGATTTTGATCAAAAATCGTTGAAAATTCAAAATTCGCTGGTTGAAGATAATAAAAGTTTAGATAAAGGAAATACACGTTAATGGGTCAGAAATGAAGTTAAATATGGTGGCTACTGTTTTACCGAAAAAGTACATGTGAAAAGTATAATTGAGATAAAATTAATTGTGCCATAATCAGGATTTAGTACTTACTTCGGGAACAATTAATAACAGAACAGAAAAATGACCCAGAATTAGGTCATATCTATAGATATTTAGAAAACCCGGAAGATAACTCGGTTAATGCAACGATATGTGAGAATTGGTCCCACGATTTCCGTTTAATTGAAGGATTGTTATTTTATGCGAAACACGCAACGTCATTAGGTGAAATGCGTGTATACATTCCAAAATCTTTAAGGAATGAAATAATGAGAGAATTTCATGACAAGCCAATTGCTGGACACTTAGGCAGATTTAAAACGTATCATAAAATTCGGGACGTTTGTTATTTCCCGTACATGAGAAAATTCATTGATCAATATGTCTCTACATGCCATATGTGCCAAGTTAATAACTATAAAAACGCGTTACCAGCTGGTCGATTAAATCCAATTATATCGAATTATCCGAATGAGATAGTGACGTTAGATTTGTTAGGCCCGTATCCTATATCGAGAATAAGACGTAACCGCTATATTTTAGTAATAACCGATCATTTCAGCAAATGGGCTGAAATTATACCTCTTAAAAAGGCCTCATCTCGTATAATAGCGGGCATTTTTTGATAACTTTATATCGCGTTATGGAGCTCCAATAAAATTAATAAGTGATAATGGTCCCCAATTTATATCCGAAATTTTTGAGCACTTAAGTGAAAGATTAGGCATAAGGCATGTGAAGACTGTTGCATATCGACCACAAGCAAATCGGACTGAAAGAGTTAATCGAGATATAGTGCAAATGATTGCAAATTATGTTAATGATCAACACGATACTTGGGATCAATTCTTACGTGAGTTTGCTTACGCTATTCGTACGGCGGTGAATGAAACAACGGGAAAATCACCTGCTGAATTATTTTTAGGTCGAAAATTGATTACACCATTTCAAAAACTAGTTATGATATCGGAAAGTTCAAAATTCAAAATTCAAAATATTGAAAAGAGCTTTAAGGAAGCTAGACTAAGTACGAAAATTAAACAGGAAAGGTGGAAAGATATTTAATAGACGTAGAAGTTATTATAAAAATAAAGGTAAAATGATTGTCTTATTAGAAACACACCCTGTAAGTTCACAGCAGCCAACAAAGTATGTAAAGCAAATTTAAACAAAAATTTGAGGGAACCCTTAGAGTATTAGAAGCTAAAAATTATAATAATATTGTAATATGGAAAATCGGTAAAAAGATTAACAGTTAACGTAGACCGTAAATAAGAATATATCGTCATAGGAAATGCAGACGAGGTCGAATTAGGAACAGTATCCGAAATAGTATAAGATCAAGTCAGGAAACCGTACTTCGGAAAAAGTACATCAAAGATTAAATGAGTCACAATATGGGAAAGAAAATCTGCAGAAATGTGTAAGTTAGAGGCAAAAGGGATTGGTAAATCAATCAAATCAATATAAAAATACAGAGAGACCCATAAAACAAATCACTGGTCAGATCGCTTCCTAGTTCATTTGGGAATGAAAATAAAAGCAAAATGATAAGGAATAATAGGGGTATTAAAAGATCAGGTGTGTCAGTGGGTGGACCACAAAGAAAAGTGGCAGAGAAAGGGAAACCAATAATATTAAGAAAAGAACTTTTTCATCCAGTACTGTTTCTAGAGAGATAGAAAGAAGAAAGCAGAACAGAATCAACTGGAAGTTCCATATGAAAAAGAACTGGCAACCTAAGGCCACGACGGAGAACAGAAAGCAAACCCCGACCAGCCAAGGAGACAGCAGGGAAAGCAAGAAAGGGACGACAAGGAGATTACAAGCCCCACAACAACAAGCAAAACAAGAAATTCCAGCGGCAACCGAGGAAAGAAAAAGGGGAGCACCTCATCGTTGAAGCGCAATGGTGGTTGGAGAACACATATAAAAATCAGGTTGTTTCATTTTATGATCTTCCAACAAGGTCGGAAGAATTATTGCAAAGAAAGAAGTCTCCGGGCGGTGCTTAAAAGTTATAAGCCGTCAAACACTACAATGAGTGTTTATTTAATTTTGAACTTTTGACTTGTTAAAAATTTTTCTGGAGAAAACATTTGTAATCGCACATTTTTTGCTTCGATGTATGACTTCGTGAGATGCGAAAAATTTCCTTGGTTATTTTGTTACAATAGTTTATTGAAAATGTTTGTAATTGTATAATATGTGTATATATATATATGTTGTTGTATTGTTACGTATCATGAGGCATCTGGTTCAGGGAAACGCGGCGCAGTCAGGGCACCAACAATAATAATAAACTGATGGGTGCGGCTCATTGGGAGTTTTTAACCAGATGGGGATGGAGATGAAAATTTATTGTGATATACAAATAATATATAATAAATACTGCAGTAATTTGATATTATAAACATAAATTGAAACAATGACTAAAGCTTTCATTTCAGGAGACTGACCCTGAAAATTATAACTTCATCAAAGAAAAGGGAGCGGAAATTCCAGCTCCATATGCAGTGTTAATAAAGATGCAAAGATTGGTTCAGGCACCCAGAAAATTTTTTAGAAAATTTAAGTGTATAGTTATTTTAAGTGATTGATGTTAAAGTGAAAGTGGGCATAAATTAAACAGTAATTATTAATGTTGGCCTAGTTATTGGAGCAGTATTGTCACGAGTTTAAATTTTTAAATTGAATATTAAATTTAATTTAAGATGAGTAATGAAAATTAAAGTCAAGATAAATATTGGAAATTATAAAGTTAAATGAGGATTTAAGATTAAAACTTGAATAAAACTCACAGAAAGCGAAGAAATTTAGAAATAGAGATTTAGACACGTAATTTATTAAGGGGCATTGAGAACCTTCGGTAACACGTTTTTCTTTCTCGGAGGGGTTGTGACGTTCTCGCGCGTCCTTCGCTAACATAACCTCTGTATGTTCTTTGACGGCCACGACACGGCAAACCTTCCAAACCCAATACCAAGAAGATAAAACAAATGTAAATACAAAATTTCTAGAGATATACTTTAAAAGGATAGAAGCTTTGGATGATAAGATATGGGTGTTTAGGAGGATAGTTTAGTGTGGAATCTTTCAGATCAAGAGTTAGCCGTCCGATAGCTTGGGAAGGAATAGAAGTCCAATATAAAGAAGTTGGAATCGTCATATGGAATTTATGATATCTCCAGGTGAAGGAAGGAGATTGCAAAAGGTAATATTTGAAAAGGTAGTTAATGAATCGGTTTATTTATTAAAATTAAATAAAGGATCTAGTTGGTGACGATTTTGAATACTAGGGTTTAAATTTGGGGTGTTAACTCTCACTTTTAAAAAAAAGTTGTCAAATTAAAATTTAAATAATATGTTATTTTTTTAAAAAAAGTTATTTAAGAACTATTATGTCTCATCATTTTGATACCCACACCCTAGTTTTCGGGGGGACCCGGGGAACATTTTTAAAAGTCATCACGGGGATGGTATGTCGAAATATTAATATGCAAAATTTGTAACGATATTTCCTGAGGGTTTGAATTGAACCCCCAAAAACAAAAATTTCGTGAATAACTCAGAAAATGGGAGAATCTTATAATTAGAAATTACTCTAATTATAAATTAATAAACTCAAGAGAGGTTCGAATCATCCCCAAAGTAATATTACAATTGTACTTAACTTTTGGGAAAGATCATATTAACCTTCACGGAGCATTAGTATTACGATTTTACGTTTTCTCTTAGATAAAATTTTAAGCGTTGAAAGCAGTTTGCTAGCGGATTCGTTAAAATAACTGTTTCGGGAATTTAAAGTTTTTTAAAAAAATGTACTTAAATCAAAAAAGGGAGGTGTTGAGTCATAACCAGAAAAGGAATAAATCTATTTTAAAAATTGAAATAAAATATTTTTTAAAAAGTAAAAATTATCTTTTTCACGTTAAAACTTAAAAGGTATCTTTTTTCTATGAAATATAAATAAATATTACTAGTAGCATATTTATTAAAGTAAAAATATTCCATTCACGTAAGAAAACTTGGAAAAATACATTTGAATAGATTTGAATGAATATTCTTTTTTTAAATTTAAAAGGAATAAACAGTATTAAATAAGTTTTTAAAGAAATCAACAGAAATATTTTTAAAAAAAGTATTCAAATATTTTAGAAAGAAAAATTATTTTAACCGAAATTATGTTAATAAAAAATAAATTGTTGAAGTCTTATAAATGGTTGTTAATCAGTGTGAAAAAAATAAAGTGATAACCATATTGAATTTTCAATATATTTCAAAAAATAATATAATAGTCATAAAAAGTAAATGTTGCTTATTTTAAACTGAGCATCTTTAAAAAAATAATACGAAGATTTAAAGCACTGTTTGCTTATTTTGTCATCTTAATATAATAAATTGATCCCTTTATATATATGTTGTTAAAGCGATAAAAGTTGCTAAGAACATAATTAAATAAAGTGTAAGAGAATTATTAATGTGTGTGTTAAGAATGAATTTTGAGATATAATATATTATTAATTATCTTCTTAAGAGGAATATGATTAAAATGATGCTACACTTATGATATTACAGATATAAATAATCATTTTTGTGTGTGAATCACAAATACATATTTATATTTTCTCCAGTTTATTTAAAGATTTATATTTCACCTGTACTTTAATTAAAAATATAGATTTTACTCTCTTTAAATAAAATGCAACTTATATTGTAATATTTCAGACTCTTACAAATTAATTATGTAATTTCATAAATTGTTTAAATATTTTTTACATTTATCTCCCTTTCTATATAAAAACCTTTATTTTCTTCTTAAAAATCTTATCTTTTTTATGTATACCTATAATGATACTTAAATATAATCAGTTTATTAATATTTAGTTCGCTGATTATAAATGTAGCACTCAGTAGTTTAAACAAATGTTATATACATAAGGAATGGAAAACTTATATATGATTAAAAAATTTTTGCGCTGCAAATATTAATAAAGTTTGTAATTCTGTTGTAGATGTTTTACAAAAGATTTTTTCCTTTTTTTCAGCCAAAAAGTGAAAACAACAAAAATCATCCATTTGGGTTATTGTGTTTTTAAAAAAATTTTTTCCGTGCAGAAATATCCATAACAAGTGAAATTAAACTTTTCTTTAGTAACTGGTATCAAAAGGTTGTTATGTGTAACGACGTAACGTTACGTCCGGGGATTAACCTCCAAAAAAATACAAAAAAAATTGGACTTGAAAAGGGAAAGCAACCCATTGTTTAGGGTTTTTAAACTTTCATTATCCACGTTCCTTTACTTTCATACTTGTTAGGTATTTTTTGATGTTTTTAATGTGAAATTTAAAAAATAAAAAAAGGGGTAATTTTGAAAAATCGTGAATATTTTTTTTTCCTAATATTTAAAGTATAAATATTAGATTTATTTAAAAAATAGTATTTGAATATTTTACTTGAAAAATATTAAAAAATCAATTAAAATTAAACTTATCTACAAGGGCAAAAGAAAAAAATTATAAAAAGGTAATCGAATTTCTTAACGCCTTGTCATTTCTGGTTTTAAAATTCGCTGCTAGATATGCATCTGAAATAATCATACCTTTAGATTAATTTGCTATAAAAGCTTATTTCAAAAATTAGATAAATATTAAAATAATTGCTGGTAATATTGTTTACAAATTTGGGAATTGGATCAAACTTTTTATTCCTTTTCTTATCTTTCTTCTATAGTAAATACATCCGTCTCTAAAATTTAAGGAGCAATAAGTTCTTTGATTCTCATCATCAAAGGAATGAAAGTAGAGTAAAAGTATAATTAGTGTTATTGATCATATAAGTATAACATCAAGATAAAACGTATGAACCAATTAAACTCTCTACTATTGATCTTATGGAACTAGACATTTATACATAAAACACTCGAAATTGTGGCTATCCCATTTTTGTAATATATGAAGATCTTTTTTGCTTGTTGATCTTATACAGATCTTATTCTCGCTGGTATATTGCTGGTATTTAGATAGTATTATCCATGTCTAAGTAATATCGTTTATCTGAGATTCGTTAGGTATTCTAACACATGGAGAAACATTGCAACAAATAAATACTAGAGGTCTTTAACTATCTGTAGTGTAGTCGAAAGACTAAGAAAGACTCTATTAATCAAAAACTCTATAATCAGAAAACTAAATGCCTAGAAAGAACCTGTATCCTTTCCTAAGCCACTCAGGAATTACAAATGCCACAAAAATAGCTTTTATCTCTCTTTGCTCGCATGAGGAGGTACACTTGCTTCAGATCATTGTTCCACTATGGTGTGTACACGTCTTCCCAATCAAGAGCTCTGTACAATTTTATCTTCTTTATGTGTCCCTCTTAAGGTTCCGTAACTACGTTCGGAACCGTGATTTTGCAAAGGCGCATAAATGGATAATTTTCATGAAATTTAGTGTCACTTAGATTAGAATACATGTATACAATTGTTTTAAGGGCATTTTGACAAAAAGAATAATTTAAATACCATATTTTGCAAAAAAATTTAAATGAAATAATTTTTTTTCAAAATGTTCTCCTTTTGTGAAAAATGCTTCTATTATAATAATATGTTGCCTGTATGTAGCTCAGACCTATCTACAGAGGCTCAACTAGAATTTTTGAAATATATAAATTAGAAGTGGGTTTATCCACATTTTAAGACAACAGAGGGGAGCAATTTTAAGAAAAAAACGCTGATAATTATTTCAATGGGTTATAATTCTGAAAATAATCTAAATATTTCAAAAATCATTGCTGAGCCTCTGTAAAGAGATCTGAGCTATATACAGAGAAAATATTATTATAATAGAAACATTTTTCACAAAAGGAGAACATTTTGAAAAAAGGTTATTCTAAGTTAATTTTTTTGCGAAATATTGTATTTAAATAATTTTGTTTGTCAAGGGACCTTAAAACAATTTTATACTTGTATTCTAATCTAAGTGACACTAAATATCATGAAAATTATCCATTTATGCGCTTTTTTAAAATCACGGTTCCGAACGTAGTCGGATACCTTAATGATGTTGCAATTAATAAATGTCCCAGTTGATGTCGATTATGTTGGATAAGAAAGCATCTTCCCTGAACTAGGCTGCAGAGAGGAGTCTCACTTTAATTTAGAGAGTCAATGTTGATCTGAAAAGAACACATTTTGAAGGACATAATTGCGAAAGATAAGAAATCATGAGATTTGGGTTGGAATCTCTCTGGGTGGCACACTGACTTACATATGCACCATACAGAAATTTGGACTGCTATGGAATAAATATCGGAACGATATATTTGCGTCATATGTATAAATATATGTTGATACTACTGGGTAAGAAAACATCTTAAATGATGAAAATGTTTAACCCCATCGAATTCAGCTTATTGATGAATATTTTGCCAATTTCAAGTTTGGGAGAAATAGCCAGCACGATATCCGAATTTTAAAATTCAGTAGATAATCTGTTTTAGCCTATCTGCTATAAATTACTGCCTTAAATCCTATTCCAAGATCTTTTAAGAAGTTGAAACAAGAGTTACCCCATGCATGGTCGTTTGCTAATCATTCCCCTTAATGACAATTTGAATGACAGGATGAAAAGTTGATTCCATCAAAGTAGAAAAAGAAGATGCGAGCTTATACCTAATTACAAACCAATTTTCATTAATTTTGTTTCACAAAAATCTGTAATTTATTTTTAAAAAATATAGTTTAAAAAGTTTTTATTAAAATTAGTATTTTTGAATAAAATGCAATTGGTGTACATGATAAAGTAAAAACAGAAAAAACATAAATTAAATAACTGTAATCACTTCGGTGCCATTTTCATAAGTTACAATAAATGTTTATGACATTGATATTAATAAATCTATGAGTCCATTCTCCATAATTTTTCATTAGAAGTTTGTAATATGAAAGCATTGCGACTTAGGTGTTTGAAATAGCAAAATAAAGAGAATACAGATAAATTCAAAAGTAGTGTTAACATTTCGAATCGAACAAAAACAAATTAATTATTATAATACATATAAATTATTTGTATTGCTAAGTATTAAAACTGAAAGTAACTTATTAATATTTCAATGTTTTATATTAATCATAATGTAAGTTTTATAAATTATAAGTGTCAAAAATTGGTTTTGAAAACTGCATAAGTTCATTAAGCCTTTTTCTTAGGAGAGATTGACTCACGCACTAATAACAGTACAAATTTTATTATAATTTTTCAAAATCATTATACTTTATAAATTCATTTCAGTTCCCAGATTTGATTTCATTTTATAAATATTTCCAAAATATTACGAAATGGGGCAAGTTTAAGATATAATTAAATATATAATCCATTCTGGATGATATTTCTTAAAATACTGTGTAGGAAATTGAGGTAATTCTATGAATACAGTCTGCTTAAAATTCTTCTCACAAATATCTAATTAGATTTTCTTCAAAGAGAAACTGTTGATACCTTTTAAAGAGAACTAGTTTTCTGAAGTTAATTAGCTTTTGAAATTAATTTAAACTAGTTTATAGAATTTACATTTGTAAGTAAGAAAGTTCTTTTACTTAGCACAAATAGCAATATAAATCATTAATTGCATCTGTTAGAAGTAAATTTCTATGTCAATTAAATATGATGATTTAATAATTTAATATATTTAATTCCTTGAATGTTAAACACGTAAACTAGCTTTGAAATACATATATCATATATCTATATATACAAAATGGAGTAATTGAATTATTTAGCGAACTTAGCTTTGCATAGAAGCATATAAAACGGGATATTTTTATTGATATGAAATTCTAAGGTATTCATAAAATTAGTCATTTAACCTTATGTTAAAAGGTAATTAATCTTGACATGAACAGGGTAAGGAATTTTTAGATAAAATAAAATTTTAGTTTTTGATTTCTACAAAAAATAAATTAGAAGTATTCAAATTTTATGGTGTTCTTTAAAGCTGCTTCACGTCATTTTTCCAGTTGTTTGTGATGAAATTCAGATTAGTAGTTTATTATTTTTAAAAGTCATTCTGTTCTTTTTTTTCTTTTTCTTAAAACAAAGAGAAGAAAATTATTCAGTGACACGTAATTTAAAATATTTTTAATAGGCCAAAACTGCCTTTCTTTTCATTTTATTTTAAAAATACTTCAGGCATATTTATGTGATTAGATTTTTTTTGTATTGACATTAAATGATTAATGAACTAGCAATATATGTACGCATTATATAATTTTTTCACTTCAGTTAGTTTTTATTTGTTTATCAAATACTTTTGTATTTAACAAATAAATATATGTGTGGGTATATGTTTTAACACTTCATCAAATACTTCACAATAGAACTGATCTTAAGATAATTTTTAAATGGATGGTATATCTTGAAAACGAAAAAGATAAACTAAGCAAGGAATCAAAGCAATTTCCATCATGGTGGGAAATGTGTTTTAAACTTCTAGTAGCATTTAAGCAAACTGAAGAATGTTAGGCTGTTTTAAAATAAATTAATGAATTATAATGATTTAAATATATAAAATTTTACATTAACAGGTTTCCCCATGTACTTAAAATTTCACAAAAATAGCCACTTTGGATGAATTAAATTTCGTAACTAATTTCTTATAATAAATTGAATTTCTAATAAATATTCTTCTTGATTAAGAATCTAAATTATTAACAGGCTTTAACAACTGATAAATATTTGATAAAAGTTAGTTTCCGACGTTATTTAAAGTATCCGACTACTTTCGGAACCGTGATTTTGCAAAAGCGTATAAATGGACAGATAATATTTATGATATTTAGTGTCCCTTGCCAGATTAGAAAATGTATATAAAATAGTTTTAAGAATATTATTTGAATTAAAAATTATTTAAGTACAATATTTTGACAAAAATGAACATAGAATGACCCATTTTAAAAAAATATTCCCCTTTTTGTAAAAATGTTTTTTATTATAATAATATTTTGTCTGTATATAGCTCCAAACCTCTGAAGAGGCCCAACAAAATTTTTTTGAAAATATAACTTAGAAGGGGGTTTATCCATTTTTTACGACAACAGGGGGGAGAAATTTTAAGAAAAAATGCCGATAATTATTTCAATGGGTTATAACCTGAAAATAATGTGAATTTTAAAAATCATAGTTCAGACTCACTGGAGAAGTCTTTACATTTATATAAGCAAAACATTACTATTTTAGAAGCCTTTTTTTATAAAAGGAGAACATTTTAAAAAAAGGTTATTCTAAGTTAATTTTTCCAAAATATTGTTTTTAAATAATCTTTTGTCAAAATATCCAAAACAATTTTATACTAGTATTCTAATCTGGACACTAAATATCATGAAAATCGTCCATTTATGTGCTTTTTAAAATCTCGATTCCGAACGTATGGAACCTTAAAGGAAAATTTTTGTTTCAAAAAGGGACCAGTAAAAGGATTTCACATCAGTAACTATTTTTGCCAGTTTAAAAAATGTTGAATCTTGTCCTGTCATATTTCATAAAAAAGTAAATGCGGTTGATCACTGTACAGAATATCAGCCAACATGTAAGAACCACAGTCCATAAAATTAAAATAATATCTCGAATCTATGATAAAAAAAAATAGAAAAATTTCAATATGTTTCCCAATAACAAGAATCTTTCTTGTCAGAATGGGAGATCTGTCAAAAATTTAAGCACGTGGAACCGAAATAATTACTTACCATAGGAATAAGTGTTCTTCATTTTATCCCAAATTTTTATTGGGAAAATGGGGAGATTTCTTCTACTTTCCATTGGGTCATTCAATATATCAAACTTAATATAAGATTGTGGAAAAAAACCCCAAGCAATTTATTAAATAAATTATATGTAACTTTTAACTGGGTTTAAAACCGTGGTAGAGTTTAAGATGACGATAACTTTAAATATTCTTGAATACTTGCACAACAAATTAACGTGCATTTTGCAGTGTAATATTTTTAAAAAGAAACATGGCAGTTTTTAATTTGGAAGCTTAAATTTTTGCATGTAATATTCCGTAATTTAAACAATATTTTTTTTAAAAAAACAATTATTTAAAAAAAATAAAGCAAAAAACCTATAAATTGAATGTTGGGAAAGTAGGAAAAAGTTAATTTAATTTTTTTCTTTTTTTTAATAAAACTTAAGAGAAAACTAAAACACATTCTTGTATAAATAATTAAAGGAGACTGTGTAAATTGAGTTATGTCAAAGTTACATATTTAAAATATTTATGCTAAGGAAAAAAAAGGGTCTCTGTAAAAGCCTTCACAAAATTTATTTTTCTCCTTTTCAGCTTAGAAATGGATTTAGATTTAAAATTGGAATGTTTAAATATAATTTTTAAAATTTAAATTTTATTTTTAAAGTTTTAGAAATTGGTATAAGGCCTGATTAATATTTAAAGGGTTTTGTTAGTTTTTTTAAATATTGGGAAATATTATTAAGCACTTGAAATACTGGTTAAGAACCCCCTTTTAATTTGT
>BMAV01024493.1:0-37307 GCA_019973955.1 Trichonephila inaurata madagascariensis | reverse complement strand
CCTTTTACCGTCAGCACGCGGGAACAAATATTTAAACAGTTATTTGCATGTCTTAAATATCCTGACGCTATTCCCCCCCGAATTTTGTTTAAAACCCTCGTAGTATTTCAAATTTTTAGTCGCCGGGGGTTTTCCCTAAGAATTCAAACTGACCTAGGAAATCGTTCATGAGTGTTTTTACAACAAAATTTTTTTGGACATGTTCGGAATTCGAGTTGTTAAGTTCTGGACGACATCCCCAAAGTAATCTTAGAACGGATGCACCGGGTTCGAAAAAACTCCGGTGCTTTTTTTTGCTGGAGCTGACTGGGAAAAAATTTTTACCAAACACTATTTGCTTTGAGAACTTTTCCCCATGATAGTACGGTTTCAGTCCAGCTAAATTTATCCATGGCCGAAAAAATTTGAGAGCTGTTGATATGAAAACTTAACCGAACAATGTTTTGAAGAAAACAGGTGATCACGTAGTTTTGAATTAATAAACCGAATGAAACAATGCCAGAACACGCTACAGAGAACATGTGAAAACTAAGGAAACCCAAAATTGTGGTATGCCCTTAAAGCCAAAAAGGAATTTAAAGGGCGATCTTGTTCTAATAGTAGTTTGTCTACCCCAATAAACTGTCGTCAGGGGAAACCGGGGGTTGTAAAACAATTTTCCCGAAACTATTTATTCATTTTCCAGACAGTGATAAAACCCAGGTTTTCATGCGAATATGATGAAAAACTTCCAGAAAAAAGGAAAAATTAACTTCTTAGTCGGGAAAAGTAGCTTAATTAAGAAGAGGATGAAGAAATCCCCAAATTTGGGTTTGGGGAATCAAGAACACTGTTATCAGATATTTGTAATATTCAGTCAAACATTGACGACTGAGATCAGAAAAAAAAACTTTCTCAACTGAAAAAAGTTTTCCCATTTTTCTATGGAACCTGGGTGCACAAATTTGACCGAGCATGACATCGAGCTAGAGCCCAACAGACCAGGGGCCAGACCTTATAGATTTTCCCCCTCGACAATAGAAATCCAAAGGCGGAAGAAAAAAATGTGAGGCTGAACAATTAAAAAAGGGAATCAGATTTTACTTCCCTCTTATTTTAGGGGAAGCCCCAGAGAAAAAAAAGCCCTCATATTGATTATCGGCGGTTAAACAAAGTTACCCGAATAAAGTTCTTTCCATTGCCAAACATAGAAGAATTAATAGAAAAGGTGTCGTCTGCAAAATATGTATCAGTTCTGGATCTGACCAGAGGTTATTGGCAGATCTCGTTGAGTAAAAATGCCCAACGGTATGCTGCTTTTGTAACCAATTTTGGTACGTTGAAGCCATTGCGTTTTCCCTTTTAGTTTGAAAAAATCCCCCATATGACTTCAGAACTCGGCTATATTAAAGACTGTGAAAGGTATGCTGTGTCGTATTTGGATGATGCCTTTTTTTTCCCCAAACGGGAAAATCATTTAAAACCAGATGACTTTTTCCTGACTCAGTAAAAATTAAAAAAACCTTTCCCAAATGCCAATTTGCACAAACGTTAAGTATTTTGGGACATTTGGAAATAGCCGGGGTTTAATAACCCGGGAAAATTTAAAATTCAGGTTATCAAAGTTTTCCCCCAACCCCACTAACAGAACAAGTTGATTTTTTTAGGATTAGCTGGCTATTATCGAAGATATATTCTTTTTTCGAAACCCCGCAGCCCCACTGACAGTTTTCAAAGGCCGAAATAAAAATCAACCGTTGACTGGAATGTTCTTAGAATGCATTTGAGGAACTCAAGCGGGGCTATCTAAAATCAGTCTTATACCCCCCTGATTTCAAAAACCCCTTCATCATTCAGTGTGATGCCTCCAATCGTGGAATAGGCGTTGTGTTGCCCGGGTATAGAAAAACGAAGAACATCCCATCATGTTCTGGGCAAAACTGTCGCTTCGGAACAAAAATATAGCACTAGGGAAAAAAGAATTGCAGCCATTGTTTTGCTGTGCAAAAGTTGAAATTTATTGGATGGACCCCAAAAAATTTGTCTAAAACTGACCATAATTCTTGGTATGGTTAAAAAAAAATACGGGCTAATCCAAGACTTTTGCGGGCCTATAATTTTGCGTCTTTTAATTATGAGTTGCTTATGGGAAAGGGAAAAAAAAAAATCAGAATGCGGATAGTTTGACCGTTTTTTTAAGATTTAAAAAAACCCCCTTGTTAAAATTGATGGAAAATAAAATTTTTTTTTACATTTTTTTTTTGTATAGAAAGATTTATTTTTTTTATTAGTATTTTAAATTTTTGTATTTGTAATTTGATAGGGGAAATTTTTTGTTTTAAATTTTGGTATTAATATTTTAATTTTTTATATTTGATATTTGTATGTTAATTTTTTTTATAATTAATAGTTGTATTTTAATGTTTGCCATTTGGTAGCAGTATTTCCCCAAATGATATTGTAAAGTTGACATTTTCATACAGATTAGTAGGGATAAGTTTAAAACATTCCTTTAAAAAAAAATTACTAGTTTCGGGTAGAACAGGTACTTGCACGTTATTTTTTAAATTTTCTGCCCATTTAAAAAAAAAAGGAAAAAAATAACTAAACTCTCTAATGTATAAATAAACCTACGTCAAGTAATTTTCGGTATCCAATAAAAATTTCTCCAACTATCGTAAATTTTTTTCCCGGATCGGGGATATAATTAGTCTGTAACGGCGTGGGACATTTGCCCAGGAGGCTTGAAAATAGCACAAGATAGACTAAAAAGAAGGAGCTGCTGTGAACTGGTTTTGGGCCCTTGAGCGGGGAAAGGGGAGAAAGGGAGTCTCGAACGTGAAAATGGAACGATTTAGTTCCCCAAGCGATTTATAATTGTTAATAGAGTTTAAATATAGTAATGTTTGAATAAAATAATAAAAAAGGAAATCAATACAGTAATGTGCTTTGAATAAAATAATAAAAACGGTAAATCCGATTAATTTGAGTGATGATCAATTCAACAACAAGACGATCTTACAGCATACAGACCTGAAGAAAACTTACGTTTATAATCTCATGAATTTAATTTTGCATGCGAAGCAGATAGCGACATTTCTTTAACATCATTTTCTTAATTAAAATCAAATGAAAAAATGTTTAATTTATATTATTTTAATTATCTGTAAATTTTTTTCAAATAATGATTACACAACATGTAAAATACAAAAAAAAAGAGTTAATTCAAAAAAGTGACGTGTATATTCGTAAATTTGCGTGAAAGGGTTACGGTTTTTTTTTGTCGATCTTGATTCTACAAAAGGCGACCAATTGTAGATACAAATTTTGAAAAAAATATTTGTAGCCTCCCGAACGAAAAAAGGGCTGAAACAACCTCAGACTTTCGTTGAGGTTATGGGGGGAATCAAAAAAAACATTTAATTCAGCGCACGAAATAATGAGAAAAGTGAGTTTTATTAATCTTTTTTAAAAAAGCAGAAAACTAAATTTTTTAACCAAAAATTTTTTTAAAAACCTTTAAAAAAATTTTAAAGGCATTTATATTCCCCTGAGGGGAAATTAAAACGTTTAAAAATTTGTATGTTTTTTAAGATTCCCAAAAATATTTTTTTTATAAATTTTTTAAAAAAAGGGGTTTTGAAATAAAAACTTTTTTAGCCGCTTTGGCAATTTTTGATAAAATTTTCCGGGTTTAGTATCTTTTTTTTAAAACGGGGGCACACCCCGGGGCCCCCGGATCCCTCTTTTTCACCATTCTCTTTTCCCCCCCTTTTTCGTTTCCCGTCCCCGACAACAGACCTTTAATTTTTGGCGCAGTATGCCAAAAAATGGCTCTTCCCATAAAACACTAAACTACTCATCACTCATCAGAACGAAAAGTGAGTAATACAAAATATAAAATGATGATCGATGCGGTTTTTACGCGATACTTACATAAATTTGAATCAAACATTTTCCTTTCTTGCTGCAGTTATCTATTGTATCTTTTTAGAACAAAATGTGTATGAAATAATTGAAAGTACAAAAGACAAATATTGCTAAATTTTGATGACAATGATGCAAACAATTAAAATAATGTTAAAATCAAACATTGTTTGTAAAAAATTTTCCATAAAAAAAATTTCTAACAGTTTCGATATAACGCACCTGTAGAATTTCACATTTCTGGAAGTGCAGAAGATTATGTAGATCTCAGTCAAACACAATTATACGTAAAAGCGAAAATAGTAAAAATGGACAATACGTCTATTACTAAAGATGATACTATAGGACATGTGAATTTATTTTTACATTCCTTATTTTCTCAAGTATATGTATCTTTAAATGATCGTGTGTGGTTTCCACAAATCCAGTAATACATATCCCTATCGATCTTATATTGAAACTCTCTTAAACCATGGATACGATATCAAAACATCCCACTTAACGGCTGAACTATTTTACAAGGATTCTGATGATGGTCTCAAAAAGGGGGCCGAATTTTTTAAAGAAAGTGCAAACTGTAGACATGATTGTTTACATTCAGATTTATTTCATCAAGATCGTTTTTTACCAGTTTAGTGGATTTAAAAAAAAAATTATGAAGCAAGCCCAAATTTTTGTTTGCGGATCTGAAGGTTTTTTTTTTTGGGATCTATTTCTTTTTTCATGCGAAATTTCTTGAATCCTGGAGTTATTCTTGGTCATGCGAAACACGGGGAAAAACAAGCGCAAAATATCCCATTAACCGGGGTTCTTTCAAAAGTGTATTCGATTCCCAAAGGAAGCATTTAAAATTATTCAAGGTAACATGAGTTTAAACATTTTTTAAATTTTAAAATTTTTTTGGGGGTGTATGTGGATGGACAACCAGTGCCCCCCAATAAAATTTGAACACGATTTTTCTAAAAAAATCAATACATATTTGCCTATCCAAACTCCCTTTTTGTTGGGGCAGAAAAAATTGGATCAAAAGACAGAGGTATATTTATTTCTAGAAAAGTACAAAAATTCAAATACATTATTTTGGGTTTAACCTCTCCCCGGGGTTTATGTTCTTCAGGGGGAATATTTAAGTTTTGATAAAACATAACAATTTTAAATTAGGGAAATAAAATTCAAACAAAAATTTTTTGAACAAACCGGGATGTATTTTTCTTTTTACCGAGTTTGAAAATTTAATCAAAATGAACAAATCGGGAAAAATCTTATATGATTTTGGGAAAATTTGAGAAAAGGATGGGGTCCCAATGTTTACACGTTTGGACAACCTCCCATTCCCATAACTTTTAAAAAAAATACCTTTTAGCTGTATTATGGGGAAATTTCCAAAATGTTTCAATCAAACAACA
The DNA here is from genome assembly GCA_019973955.1 of Trichonephila inaurata madagascariensis. Taxonomy (NCBI): domain Eukaryota; kingdom Metazoa; phylum Arthropoda; class Arachnida; order Araneae; family Nephilidae; genus Trichonephila; species Trichonephila inaurata. The sequence goes on along the minus strand of BMAV01024493.1, from coordinate 31,995 downwards.
TCATATGTTTTGGACAATACAGTATTTACTTTTTTTCAAAAAGCAAAAGGCTATTCTATGCATTATATTTTAAATCAATTATATATAAATGATTTTTAAAAAGTATCAATTTTTAAAGGAAAGGGTATTGGGGGTAAAATTTTTTTAGGAAAAAAAAAAAAAATGGAATGAAACTAAATATTTGTGTTTTTTATTTTTTTCTATTAGAATTTCTTTTACCCTAAAAAAATAATATTTTTTTCTATGATATATATAATTTTTTTTACCTCTAAAATTAATATATTTTTCTATGTTAAATTTCTTTTTCCCTCAAAAAATTAATATTTTTTTTCTATGATAATTTTTTCCTCTCAAAAAATGAATATAATTTTATTTAATTATTGTTTACTTGAAACATTTAAATTTTTATCAAATAAGTATGTTTTCACTTGCAAAAGAAAACTGTTCAAATCATAAAGAGGCAATTGAGACATTTTTTTTTAAAATCAAATGAGTATAATTTATTTCAAAGTATCAACCATGCATTTCTGCGAGCATACATTATTGGTTTCTTGATAATTTTGTTATGTTGATGCAATTTTGTATTTACATGTAGATGTTTCGGTAAATTTACATCATTCAAAGCTCTTAAAAAATAATATTTTTCCTTCAGGGCCGTTTTTTCGTCCGTAGAAAATCATTCACGAGGAATGCAATATAACTTCTTGGAATAACAGTGTTTTGTAAATAATTTCACCATCAGAATTCTAACTGAAAGATTCTTGAAGCTTTAAAAACTGGAAAATATTTTTTGCTTTTTCTTTATACCTAGTTGGAACAATTCTGAAAATTTCATCCTCGAACACTTCTTTTTCCGTCTTTACAACTGACTCTTTTAGGTTTTCTTTTAATGATTCCGTTTCTTGATTTTCTGATACAGATGTTTCAGTTGGAATTGATTTGGACTCTTTTCGATTTTCGTTAGAAAAGTATGTATATTTTTGTAAGACTTGAAGATAGAGAATTGTCTTTTATTCTTCCGTTAAATCCTTATTACGGAGAATGTTTTTCATGCGTTGATCAAGTTCCGATAAGTGTTCTACTACTTGGACTCTTTCTTCGGGTACCAGTACAAATTTTTTCCTAAATTGCACTTTGAATTAAAGAATTGATGACGGAAATAGCCGCTGGTAATAAAATAGATAAGAATCTTTCTCCTTTTTGAATTAAAATTTTCTTTTTCTCGTAAAGAGGTGTTTTTTTTTTTTGTTAGAAAGCTTTCTTTATAGGGAGATAAGCGATTTTTTAAAATTTTAATCAATGATATGTTACCACATAAAACATTCAGCACACACTCGCACAAAGATTTTTTTGTTTTAGAAATTAGCTTCAAGAGCTCTAAAGTTTGTTCAGAACACACTGGCATCTTGTGAACTAATGAATATTCATTGAACAATTTGAATCTATTTGTTTCAAAGTAATGGGTTATCGAGGTTGATATACATAAAAAACATCTCCAGGAAACATACCTGTGTGCACACGCAAGAATTCATTAGTTTCAGGTCAGGTTTTAAATCAATAAGTAAGTATGCGAACGGTTATGATGTGGCACCCAGTAACATTTTTTAAAAAATTTAAATTTTAAAAGGATATTTTTGGGCCCTAAATGTGAAATTTTTGGGATTGATCTTTTCGATTTTTAAAAATACAAGATAATGAGTTTTTTAAAAATTTCCCCTTATAAAAAACATTCTGTACTAAAAAAATGATATTTTAAATTTTATGAGGGAAAATTTTACAAAAAATTTTTGTTGATTGGGGATCTTTTCCCTAATCCCTTTAAGATCGTCTAAAACTTAACGCACCCGGGAATACTGGGGGAAATTTAGATTGGGAAAACCTTCATGAAAGTAAAATATTCGGCAACATGCAACCCTTTGGTAAACTCCCTAAAAACCCGGGAAACCCATTTTTTTTGGAAGAGGTTTTTAAACATTTTATTTTGATTAATTTTTAACGAACTGACTTTTTTCCCCTACCAGATGACCCCCCCAAGTTAAAATAAAAAGGATGAACTAATTTGGGAGAATCCATGATGAAATTAAGTAGTTTTTGTCAATGATGCTGCTATTTATACTACGAGTCATATTGTTACCGACGAAAAGAACTTGATTGAATGACTATTACAATTAATAATTATGCAATTTATACTTTTTGGGAAAGGCAAAAGGTTTATGTTTAAAAACATGAGAATAAATTTTCTCACTTTTATATGAAATACATTTAAAATATCACTTGTACATACTTTGATAATTTATTTAAAAAAATACTCTTATTTATTTTTAAAATGTGAAACTATTTCAACATAAATTAAGCTAACAAACAATAAAAATTATAAGAACTCAAATTCAGCATATATAAAAAAATCCCATTTTATTCAAATTTATAAAAAAAAATACTGTGTGAATCTTATAAAATCTTTATACAATATTTTTTAAACAGATTCCTCATAATATTCCAAACAATCAGGCGGACATAACATGTCTCTCTTACTTCTTAAAATAATATCTAAGCGAAGGTTTTCAAAAAATTTTGAGTTACATAATGTACAGGTTTTAACAATAAAAAGCGTTCATTTTCAAAAAGATTATTATAAAGACAATCAGCTATCTCATTATCTTCAAGTGAGGAAACATACGAATTAAATGTTTCATTTCGATTCCCCAAACTCCTCAGCGAAAGTCTGAGGTTGAGTCAGTCCTTTTTCGTTCAGGAGGCTACAAATATATTTTTTCAAAATTCGTTTCTAGCAATTCGGTCGCCGTCTTGTAGAATCAAGATCAGACAAGTAAAATCGTAACCCGTTCACGCTGATTACGAATATACTACGTCACGTTTTTCTGAAAAACTATTTACTTTGTATCTTTACTATGTATGTGTAATCATTATATTGAATTAAAATTTACGGATAGTTAAAATAATATAAATTAAACATTTTTTTTATTTCATTTTAATTAAGAAAATAATTTTGAAAAATGTCGCCATCTGCTTCGCATACAAAATTAAATTCATGAGATTATAAACGTAAGTTTTCTTCAGGTCTGTATGCCTTCATTGGACAATGGTTAGCGTATCTGAAAAACTATTGTTCTATGGAGATATTGTGTTCTGAGGTTGTGAGTTTGAATCTGGATTTATTACTTTTTTTTATTATTTGAGTGTTATTTACTTCAATCATTATAAAATCTATAGTTAGTGTATATTTCAATCAATAGGTGGCGCCATGAGCCCTTTTAACATTCCAATACTTCATTTTTTTGCTCATTTTTTTAAAACAATTCAACTTAGCAGTAGGAGAAAACAACTCAACTTAACAGCGGGAAGAAAAACAATTCAACTCAGCACAGCCTGCTCCGCCTGCACACTATAACAGGAGAAAAACCACTCAACTCAGCAGGGGGAGGGAAACAACTCGATTCAGCTGGAGGAGGAAAACAACTCAACTCTGCTGCACCTGTACCACCTGTGTCGCTGCTTACTGCAGAATCGGCTTTTCTTCCCTACTATCACGCTAGAAAGGAAGAATCGTTAGAATTTATCACGCATTTTTTTTAACTTCCTGAAAGTTTATTTGCTAATTTTTTTTTTTTTAAAATTGCTCCCTAGAGAAATATTAGTATTTTCAATTTCCCTTATATTTCGCCCTAACAAAGAGATAGTAATTAATTATGGAGGGAAATTAACATACCCTTTTTCATGTTCAGAATATTCTTCCCAAGCGCGTGGAAACACGATACGTACTTGTTTTTAATTACAGGTTATTAACGAAAAAAACTACTTATAATCTAGTTAATCTCAGAACAGTTTTTAAGTTTCGTTATCTTTAAAGTATGAATTTGAGTCGTACATTTTTTTTCATACATTACGTAATTTGTTCCGTTAAGTCCTATTAACTTTGTTTATCTTTTCTCCGTTCATTTTAATTCATAATAAATTTTTTTGTGGGCATATAATTGTGCATATGATTTTGTTTTCTCTTAAAAATCCTCCAGAGCCGTGGTCTACAAAATTTCTGATTCAAGGAACCATTAGAACTTTTCCAAGGAACCCCATTCCATATTTAGAATATATATTAAAACAATATTTAAGGTAGATGACCATGTTATGTTCTTACTTATGCCACCTGATTGACAGTAGCATCAGATAATGGCCCGCAAAATTCATCGCTGCAAAGAACAGAAAAGGTACTTGTGAAAATTGTTCAACAAGAAACCCTTAAGAATGAAAATGTAGAATCTAGACTGAAAACCCTATGCATATTCACCGATTCTAATGGGCTAATCAGATTGAAAACTAAAATTACTCTTAGAGATGATGCAGAAAATTTCATAAGCCCCCTTTACTTTTACCAACAGATCACCCATTAGTAGAAAGATTGATCTTTGAACGTCATCTGCAGGCTTCACATCCTGGAACTCAAGTTGTTCTAACCGATATTCGCCAAAAACATTTTGGCTCTTATGGGGCAGAAAGACTATCCAAAGAGTTATATCGAAGTGTGTAAGGGGAGTAAAAGATATGCAGCTAAAAGAATCGAATCAATTCCTGCTCCACTGCCAGAAGACCGTGTACGGGAAGCTTTGGTATTTGAAATTACTGGAGTGGACTTATCAGGACCCCTTCATTTAAGAGATGGCAAGAAAGCATGGATATTATTATTTACCTGTGCTGTGTATAGGGCCATTCATCTTGAATTAATACAGAGCCTTTCAACTAATGGATTCCTTTTAAGATTTAGAAGATTTATTGCAAGACGAGGAAGGCCAAAAATTTTATATACAGCGATAATGGAACCAATTTTACTGGTGCCAACAACTTGATCAGTGCCCTTGATTGGGATAGGATTGTGGATGCAGCTTCTGTCCTAAGAATTCAATGGAAATTTAACCCCCCTACCGCTGCTCGGTGGGGAGGATTTTGGGAACGCTTAATTCAGATGGTGAAGAAGTTGTTAAGAAGAGTTTTAGGAAAAGCCTCTCTTTATTACGGAGAGATGTTCACTATTCTTTTGTGATATTGAGGCCACTATTAACTCTAGACCTCTGGACTGTCTGTCAGAAGATCCAAATGATTTGACTCCCCTGACGCCCTCGATGTTTATTCAAGAGACAAGAACGGTGGGAGTTCCAGATTTAGACAATTTGGATAAGATAAATACCTCCAAAAGATACCAGTATCAACAAACATTGCGAGATAATTTGAGGAAAAGATTCCGTGATGAATATTTAAGTATGCTAGTCTAGCGACCTAACAGGAGTGAAGCTAGAGAAGTAAAATTAGGGGACATATAGTTATAGTTGGAAGCGATACAAAAGAGCGATTAGACAATACTTCTAGGAAAGATTATTGGCATGTTTCCAGGAAAAGATGGTTGCACTATGGTTGTAAAACTTAAAACGACAGGTGGAGAAATTGTTCTTTCAGTACAACGATTGTTCCCTTTAGAACTAAATAACGATGAATCTATCATTTTCTCAATTAGAGATCCTGTTCCTTCTGATAAAGATATTAAAATCCTAAACTGAAAATAGTGACTGTGAAAAGAAAACTAGAAGTGGAAGGAGAAAAGTTATTAAACCTCCATTATAACTAACTTTTGAACTTTATCACTATTTTTTTTTTAAATTTATGTAGTTTCATATTTTTTACATATGTTCAGTGTTAATAATTTGTTTACGTATTGAATTTTTTTGATTTTTGTTCTTTCAATATAATGTAAAAATCAAAAGGTTGGAGGATGTTTAGAAATATGTCGTTTCTTTCCATTTAGAAACTAAAAAGCATGTGTAATTATTGATTAGCATTTTTAAGTTATTTTTTTATATTTTTTAAAAAACTTTTATTTTTATTTACTTATTTTTGTTTAAAATTGAATAATGGCATGCGTGCTAATTGTTTATTTTCTATGTTCGGAAAAGTTTTGTTTTGAGTGAATGACAACGTTTTTGTAATAGCGGTAGAAGAGAATATAAATAAAATGGAGTCAGAATAATATGTAGTAAGCTCGTATCTTTTATATTAAGAAAACCACACAATTAATAATTTTAGAGGCGAAAGGAATGAATAAAATAAAATTCAGATAGATTCTCATCAGCATTTAAGAGGTGTTGGAAAGCTAAAAATCTTATTTTTTTGACAATTTGAGATTTTTACATTTTCAAATTGTACAGAATGTACTTCAATTTTGCTTAAAAGTTGAATATCTGATATAAACCAAAACATTTATCTTTTATTGTAAATTGAGCCTTTTATTTTTTTATTTACTTAGTCGAGATCAGAAGTCTCACTGTATACATTAGAATCAATTTATCTCAAAATGTAAATTTTGATGTTCGATGTACTTTTTCTGAGAAACTACTGTTCACAGGTATGTAAAGTTTTTATGATATATTTATAATGATGGCTAATAAATACTGAAATGTGCTTTTTGTAAAAAACTCAAAAATTCATTTTTTACAAATTTTTTTATGTGAAAATGGGTCAAATTTCATTATGTTTGATAAAACATTTATTCATCATGAAAAAATTCAAAATGAGCTAAAAACTCATTTCAGCATAATGAGAAAGGTGAACTTTAATTGTATGAAAAATTTCAAGCGTACACATATTTGAGAAAAGGTACATCGAAAGCAGCCAATTTAACATTGTTGGTAGAGAGAGAGATTTCCCTTAATGAAGAAGTAAAAAAGTTATCTTCCTCGTGTTTTTCGATGATAACAGAATCAGAAAATGGATTCCTCTTAGGCTTAATGGGAATCAAAAATCACGATCTGTTGGCATTTTCTCTGTCTAGACCCACAAATGAGAGTCTTCTCTAAACCGGACTTTCGAAATTGTTGATAAATATTATGATAAGAAAAGTCTTTTCAAAAATGTTTGCAGTGTTCTAATACTCTACATTTAAGATTAAAACATGTTTTGTTGGTATTTTTATCCAAAGGAAAATACTTTATATTTGTAATGAGGTTTCAAAATAACTTCGAAGTTAAAACGGATATCGCAAACAATTTATTTACATTTGTTAAATGTAGTGAATAAATCTTTTCGGGCTGCATATACTTTTAACTCAATCCTGTTACTTTTCCAAAATTTTATTTCCTGTTTGCTAAAGTGTTCAGATGCTCAGTACTTTGTCCAACTTTTTTAAGATATTTTTTTATTGGCTTTTGTCTGGAATTTGTTCTTTTGACAAAATTGATTTTTTTTTTATCTTGGTTGGTATTGGTTGGCCGGGTGGCTTAGAGTTAGTGCGCCCATCTCGTAAGACTACGGTTGCAGGCTCGATCCCGGTTGGAGGTGATAGAATTTCTTGAGTGCGAAAATTTTAAGCACGAATCTAAAAGATTCTTTGAGTATCAATTTGGCTCTAGTACTCACGGTAAAATTTAATCGGGACAGTATTTAACATTCAATTAGAGCTTGAATTTGGTGTCTAAAATTTGATAGCGGGAGCCACCACTAGATGGTGCCGCCAATAAAATGGCTCTCTCACTTGGGGACTTGCTATGTCTGCAAAAGCTCAACTGCCAAAATGCAGCCCATTTGATTTAAAAAGAAAAATTTTATATTCTTCATAAATATATTTTGCGTATTTTTTAAGATAATTTTTTTTTAAAAGCATTTTTCATTTTTCTTTTCTCAGTTTAGAAATATTTTTTATTTTTCTCCTCTTTTAGATTAGTATAGACAAGAATTTTTTAGTGGAATATTAGCTTCCCTTATGAAATGCTAACTATTTCCTGTATTTTAAAATGCGCTGGTAAATTAATGTATATAGGCCGATTCTTTTGCTACAAATTGTTTTAGAATGATCTTGATTTTTGTATTAAAAATTTATTGTCTTTAATTCTCAATTACGAACCAAAAAATATATATCCAAGAAATTTGATTAGAGAAATTCATACTCCATCCATTTTATAGTATTTTTCGCTTCCCCAATTTGTTTTTACGATTCAACCATCGCCACTTAATCGAAAATGAAAATTTACTTTATGCTCTGTAAAAATCATATCATGCAGTACTTGCTCTCTAAGGACCTTTAATCTTTAAGACATAGCTTACATATCCTAGTTTGTATGCAAGAGTAATTTATACATATTGCTACGAATTTTGTGTAAAGAATACTTTACATAGAGTAAGTAATTTGAATTTGGATATGTAATACGTTTATCTTACTCCATGTTGTATTTATTTTATGTTAAAATTGTAATATTCACAAGCAATGTCCTTAATTACATTATATTGGCGATTCTGTGAAAACTCTGGGAAATCTTGATAATAGAGCCAAGTTGGCGAACATTTTTGTCGAGTTCGTAACCCGATGGACTCTTCTGGAAATTACGGGAGAAATCTACTAATTTTACGAAGCGGATTTTTGGAGAAAATTTCGTGAGGCCTACAAAGGAGTAGCTCATCGAAACAGTTAATTTTGTTCTCTGTCGAAGTACTGAGTTGAGCAGCCCTGATACGACCGTGAAGGGTTGACCAGCGATTAGTTATTACTTCGTCTGTTGTATAGGATGATCAAGTGTTCCTGAATTATCTCTTACACATTTGTATTAGACACTGATAATTGTGTCTGAACGCCGTAGAGGCTAATAAGGCCTTCAAAGATTAAATCTTAGAATATACCTGCTGTATTTCAAGGATTGTTTTTGAAGTGATAACTTCTTTTAGCGCGTTTTTCAGGAGAGTGAACTTGAATGAACGCTCCCTCGGTTTTTTTCATGTTTAGTTGGAAATCTTGTTTGGAAAAGGCAGCACACCCCTAAAAAAATCACGTGACTAAAAGAGGGACGTTCTCCCCGTGTTTGGAGTAGTTCTCAGTCTTCCTTCTTGTATGCTTATTTAATTAGATCATCTTCCCACGTGTATATATTACTCAAGATATATTAGTTGGAATAACTATAACGCGAAAGGTACGATGTTTATATTTTTGTATAGCCTTATTCTTGTGTCATTATTGAATTTCTTTCTTTTTAGTTTTGAGGGTACGATATAACAAATTGATGCATTTCGCCAACATTCCTAATTATATATAAATTTTGTTTTATATTAGAAATTAGTGTTTTGTGTTTATTCTGTCAAACCTTAATTATCTTAAAAATATTAAAAAGTTTATTAATAGCATAACTTAAAGCTGCACACATTTTATAATAATGCATCGTTATTGTTGTGTGCCCAACTGATCATCTAATAAACTTGGCAAACATACGGTTCTATTTCTTGTTTAACAAAGTGTGTGAGTGATTGAATATTAACGTCGCACTGTTCAGCTACACGAGGGCTTTGGGCGATGGACCACGTAATTTTGAACCAAGGTCAAGTGACGTGGACGACACCTGAGCTGGTAACATCCTCTCCTAAATACCACACCAACGGGAGGACATTTCAGCTCTCGACAGATTTAACGTGCATCACTGCCCTACACGGCGGGTCTTAAGTGGTACTGAGCTCGAACTCGTGACAAAGCCAGGCACGATCCAATACCTATACCTTTCGGCTACCGCGGCCAATTTTGTTTCCCAAAAGATGAACAGTTAATGCTAACTTCAAACGAAACACAATCCCAAGGGAATTTAAAAATAAATCAGATGATATTTCAATAGAAGAGTATCACACGTTTTAAAGTATGTTATTGCGTTCGTAATATAAAATTCGAATGCAATGATTACAAATATAGATTTGTTGTAGAAAAAAAATTGATTTCGATTCGGAAAATGTCGAAGGGACAAAATATTTAAGACCTCTGGATAGAGGAGGTTTAAAATGTTCACAGATATTGTTATGAAGATCATTTCAACGCAGCATTTTATTTTTAATTTGTATATCGAAACGATTCCAGTTATAAAATATCTTAAAGTTGATTGCCAATTATCTTGCTTTACAGCATAATAGAAGCACATGTGGAATTACATAAATTGTGCAATGTCTTGCATTCGTTTCATTTATCTTCTGTGAACTGTAACACACCTGCGTTTTCATATTTAAAAAAATACATTCATTCCATACATTCCCTACATTCATACATACATGCATTACATTCGGGAATATATGCTTAAATAATTATTCAAAATAGCTCAATGAAAAATTTTAACGGTGAAGGACAATAGAAAAATGAAGGAAAAAGTTTGGTATAAAAACTTTATTGAAAAAATTGGCATTTTTTTTCTTGGCCACTCTTGTCGCCATAGGAAACATAGAGTTGCAAAATGCTGTACCCCATTTCCCCTCGCCACTCCAAAACGACATGAAAAGCTGTAGTTTGTCCCCCCCCCACCGATAATCCGTCAAAGTGAAGTTCCTAGCTTCGACTAAATGGGGCTCCCCCAACTCCTTCTACGAAAATGAATGGCGGGATTCTTTTCTAATCCTAGTAGAAGCATGAAAATGAAACACGCAATATTTTGAAGAAATAGGCTTAGAGAGAGAGAGAAATCTTACACACTAAAATTAAATTTAAAATGTAGAAAAAAAGACACATTTTGGTTGATTTGTCGAATCAGGCGCTTCTCGCGCCAAGTATTTTCTCGCCAAATCTGTGGTAACCCTTCTGAATTTGTTTTTCAGGGAAGGAGAGGTCGGTTTTTTGGAGAAATTGGGTGCATGCGCAGTAGATTTCTTTAATTTTAACATTTTTAACGATATCGCGGCAGGTTAGCACTTACGTAATTCGTTTACAGTTTAATTTTAACCAATGATATTTTCATGCGCATAGGCAGACAAAGCCTTTATTACTTTAAAAATTAACGATTCTTAATTTCTGCACATGCGCAGCTTTTTTATAACGGCCGTTAATGAGGAAACGCTAATTTCTTTTGCTCCGGTTGGATCAGCTGTCTTCTTTCGACTTCGTTTTCTTCGTTTTGGGAATTATTTTTACAGATAATATTTTTATTTCTTTCTCCACATAAATTTCAAAATATTACCATGATGTCCAGCCATGTTGTTAGAAATAATTTGAATGAATGCATGCAAAAGTATGATGAGTATTCTGAAAGGTTTTTTGCCCTGTTGCCTGTGTTTGGAAAGAAAGCGGCGTTAGAATGGGGCATAAAAGAAGGTTTGATTGCTTCTTCATACGTTTGCCCGAAATGTGGAAAACCTATGGAATTGAGAGAAAGAACAGGCAAAAAATTTAATGAAGGTTTTGAATGGCTTTGCAGAAATCTGTCCAGTGTGAAAGAGGAGAATCATCATGTTTCTCGGTGTGTAAGGAAAGGGTCTTGGTTTGAATTGAGCAACATGGATATGTGTACCGTATTATTAGTGTTGTGTAAATGGTTTGGAAGGTGCCCTCAGAAATATGCAGTCGCAGACTTGGGTGTTGGTTCACACACGGCTGTAGATTGGTAGATTTTCTGTAGGGAAGTATGCATACATGTTTTAATTAGAGATAGTTGCAAGATTGGAGGAGTGGATGCGATTGTTGAGGTGTATGAGAGTAAATTTGGGAAAATGAAATATGGTAAAGGAAGACCCGTGAAAGGAAAATGAGTGTTTGGAGGTACTGAAAGGAATTCGAGCAAATGTTTTTTCAGAGTGGTTCCATGTCGAACGAAAGAATGTTTGCTTGCTATCATTTAAGAATGGGTGTTCCCTGGTACCACAATCATTTCGGACTGTTGGGCTTCCTACAATTGCTTGGAAGATGAAGGTTTCCAGCATTTGAAGGTAAACCACAGTCTGACGTTTGTGTGTCCGGTAACAGGTGCGCATACTAACAGCATTGAGGGCTCGTGGAGTGGAATCAAACGTTTCCTTGGAAATACGACTCATCGCACCGAGAACATGTTTGATTCGTATCTGCATGAGTTTATGTGGCGAAGGAAAAATTGCCATTCCGTTGAGAACGAAGTCTTCAAAACGTTCTTAGCAGCTGTGGGAAGTGTTTTCCCCCCCTTTGCAACAGGACGTCCCACCGGAGCAGGAAAAAATACCGGACGATGTTCAGCCGGGGACATCCTCTTCATAAACATCGTTTTTTAAGGTAAGTCAAAAAATTTTCATTTTTAAATGCTTAATTTTTGCAGCGATTTTCAGCTTCAAAATTTTAAAATAATACTTTTTCATGGTTTCCCTTCCGCCATCTTGAATTTCGCTCTCCGGCGTTGCGTGTTGTGGTAGGGTTGCACCTCCGAAACGCAACACGCAAAAACGCGCCAAATTGGCAATTTTTGAAAATTTGGTGGAGAAGCGGCCGATTCGACAATTTCACCCACATTTTTATAGAACTAAGTAAATAGTATAATTATCATTAGCGATATTGCAGTGAATTTAAGAATAAAAATCTATTTCTTAGATATTTAAATAATTTTGAGTCTTAAGTATTTATAACCTATTTCAGCTAGTATAATGTTTTTTTCTAAAACTTCGAATAATATCTGGAATAAATGACTTCAAAACATAATATAATTGCATACGTACATTTCAGGATTCTTTGTAAGAAGTAGGTGCTCTTAATACGGCGAATATACCTAAAAATCAAAAAATGTAGCTTGAAAGTATAGGTGCGCGTTATACGCTTCATTTTACGGTAATGATACATTTGTGATAAATATATTTCAGAAGTTAAACGTACTGTCGAAATTAAAAAAACAAAAATTCTCCCGGTTGGGTTATAGTTGTAGAAGTGTACTAATTTTTCTCAATACACACACGTTTATTTCAGGTTGCTTCATAAAAATGGCGGTGCGCGTTATACGGAGAATATATTAGGTTGTCAAGTATGAAATGGAGCAAAGTTCATGTGACTCATTTCATGTGCACATAACCTCATTTAGACTCCGTATTTTGGCATAATTTGTTTTTTGTGTAAAAAGTACATATTTTCCTCTTTTTAACGCATATTTAACAAAAAATCTTAGTTTTTTTTGGAAAAAAATCGAATTCAATTATGTGCATTTGTCTCCATTTTTCATACTTGACAACCTAATACCTAAAACTAAGAATTGCCGCTTTAAAGTATAGGTGCGAGTTATAAGCCAGATTTTTCAGTAATTTTTATTATTTTTTTAAATTCTATTATTAGTATTTATTTTATATTGCATTATTATTTTACTTTTTTGTAATAATAATAATTACAATAATTATATTATATCATGAGAATAATGTTACACAATAATAATAATAGTAACAGCAATAGAGAAACAATAATCTTAATATAATTATACTAATTATGTTTATAATATAATTATAATAATAATAATATAATAAATGAAAAAAGTATAATAATAACTATAATAATAATAATTTTATTATTTAAGAATTCGGTAAATCTTAAATTATTTTATTATTCATATCAATGAATCGTCAGACTCAGAATGGCAGCAAGCTGCAAAATATTAAACGAAGCAAAGGGTTGCCAATTCAGTGCCTACGATACAGCTGAAATCGGGGTTGCCTATTTGGTGAGTTATCTTGAAAGCTGGCTTGGTTGCGATAGTACGTAAGTACCATTAAGATATGTAATTTTTAGGCAATATAACTCAAATTGAATGCAAACGAAATGTAAAACACAAATAAGAGAGCAAATTTCCATTATTTGGTCTCAAATAACAATTCTTGGATACCAAAACTTCCATCACATATTTATGTACGTGGATAATGCATTTTTCTAAGCCAGCGTTCATCAAACTGTGGGTTGTGATAACTCTGTAAGGGAGGCGCGAGCCTATTGAAAAGTCGTAAGCAAAAGATTATTTTTTAAAAAAATATTAATTTACTGAAAGGAAATCATCAAAATACATTCTGACATAATGAAAAATGAAATACATATTTACACCGATATAATAAACTTAGAAATAGATCAGGACAGCACAATATATTGGTTCGGTCCTAGGAGAGCATACACCCTTAACGCGAATTATTTTAGTTGGCGATAATTGAGCCATCTTGTTAACCCTACTTTGATACACTGGATATGGTAAACCTAACTATTTCTGGAATTTTCGTATTTTGTCGGTGGGCATTTCAAATTTCGTCCTTTGGCACCGAGCTGGAAGTATGGCTACGTGTGTGAGTGAATATACCTTAGAATTATTTACTTTGTTGAATGCAAAAGGTAAGAAAGAATTGATTGAATGGTGCATGAAGGAAGGATTGATTGCTTCAAATTATGAATGCGAATGGGATTATGCGAACGAAAGAGTGCTGTTTTTTGGATGAATTTGAAAGGGGATGTCGAATGGGTATTTTCGACCATTACCTCGCAGAATATATTTGGTGGCGCTCCCACGGTCATTCACTTAGCAATGAGGCCTTCAAGGCTTCTTTAAAATCTGCTGTTACGCTGTACCCTCCACTAGGAAAAGATCAGTAGTAAGATAGTAAGTACTGTTTTTATAATTTTTATCTTAAATGTATTTGATTAATTTCTGTATTGTTTACATATATTTTCATTACGCATCCACCTTATCGCACTATATTCACTCACGCTGCCATTGTCGGTTTTGCTTGGCACCATCTCGTTCTTGCTTAGTGCTCTTTTTGGTTTGTTCCCAAGGGTGTGAGCTCTCCTAGAATTTTACCAATATATTATATCATTAATTTAACAATACTATAAAAACAAGTTTAATAATTACCATTGATCCCAAGGACGTCATATATAAAATTATATACAAAAATTAACACTTATTTTAATAATTTGTACGGTTTATATTAAATCCATTAACTGCTGGTAGGTAACTTTAAAAAAGGTAACTTTCGATCTGGCTTAGAGAGACTTCATTAGCAAAGAACATTTCCAATACTTATGGAAAGTTAGTAGAAAATCGGACAGAAACTTATAAAACAGAATAAAATTTATCTAAGATTTATTTAAATGACACCACACCACTTGTTAATACATTCGCCTCTTAAGTTTTCCTGTAATTTTAAGTTTTGGCCAAGATAACCTAGTGGTCGCGATCACGAAATCTGAAATTAATACATAAAACGGAGGCCTGCTGTTCAATTGAGCAAATTAAAATTGAATGGAATCCTCGCACAGAGGCTCTATAAATACGATTAAACAAAAAGTATTTTGTGTCTCCATCAAGTCTGATCGTGATAAAAAGAAGAAAAAGACAGTGTCCTTAAAGCGCGTCAGCTTCCTTAGCGGAAACGGTGTTAAAACCACAAGGTAAATCTGTGACCATACTATCAAGACTGTTGGATTATTACTTTAATGGACTGTACTCGAAATTATTATTTAAATCCAAATTTTATTAATGCGACTTCCGATATGAAGTCTTTCGAACGAATTGAAATATTTTTACAAAGCATTAGAGTTGATACAAAACACATTGCTGCGACAACCCTATGCGTTTCCATTATTTGCTTACAGTTCTAAAATTCGCCAAGATGTAGCACCAACATGCCAAAGTTTACATAGGCAGTAACAAAGACGTTAGGTTCTTCACTGGAGACTGCGTCTGAAAACAGAGAAAATCTATGTGGACAGAATCAGCTCTCAATCTTATATTCTTATCGGGTTCATACGATAGTTTTTGTGCGTTATCTCGAGACAGAGTTACAAATGGACAGTTGATTAGTAGGGGGTATTTACATCCACATATTTGCACGTACAATAAAACCTATTTTCGTGTGATAATAAAGGACCCACATAAAAAGAAACTGCACACAAGTATTTGAAAATTTCATAAACACTTGCACAGATTAAACAAATTTGTCAAGACATTACAGAAAAAAAATTATGAGGCAAGAGGGGGACGGGATAAAAAAAAGTCGCTCTTAGAAAATAAATCGATCATTTGTAAAATACATGAGAAATCACTTCCAAAAAGATAAATAAATAACTAAAACACAGAAAATTTTTAAAACATGGAATTTTTCTGTGTATACAGAAGTTATCAAAATGAGCATATGCAATTCAATGGTACACGAAGTAATCGAAAACGTGCATCTTCTTTTGATGAATTGGTTCAAAACCGATTTCGTCACTTGAGGATACAATTTCAATTGATTTATTTTTAGCAGCATACATTCACAGATAATTTTTTAAGACGACCGTTGTTCCAGTTCCTTGCAAATATCACGATAGCCAAATATGCATGATGGAGGTTGTTTTTGAAATTCCAAATTCCTTACGGAGTCGGTATCTATTTTTAAAAAAAATGATTTTCCAATTTGTTGGAATGTTGGATCCCTGTATATGTTGCAGGAAAATGATGGAATTAGGACTCATCAAATCCATAAGGGAGAGGATCAATTGATGGGAGATATTAAAATGACGTCTCTTCAAGGTCATTTCCCTGATAATAGTAAGGGACTTGAACAAATCCTTGACATGTTTCAGTGAAATGAGGAAATAATGTTGTCAAGAGTTTAAAAGTGTTTATTTAACAAATAGGGTGCATTATTAAACGTAGAAGTAAATAATACAACACAATAGTCAATGAAATACAAATTATTTATTCGAAACTAATTAACAAATAATTAGAAAATTAGGCTGATATTTTTTTACGTGTAACATCTTTTCTCTCGGTTGCTTACACACTAAAATATCAATCCTTATGTTAATCCTATGGTGCTATTTTTTTAAAGATATGGGGTTGATATTTAGGGGATCGATAGTACTACCTGCATGGTTAGGAAGTACAAGGACTCGACCTCCCCCAGGTGTCTCCCCCTCCTGGACAGCATTCTGCCAATGCAAATCCTGACGAGTTCATTTCATCATTTCGCTGAAACTATTCAGGATTTGATAAAATCATTTACTTTCATCATGGAAATGACCTTGGAGAGACTTTCTTTAACGTCTCCCGTCAATTGATCGTATCCTTTAGGGATTTCATGAAGTTTCTAATCTCGTCATTTTTTTCTGCGACACATATATTTTATCAGCTGTCAAAGAATCCGGTCCTTCTTGTCCATTCGTACAATTCTTATTTACGAGAGTTGTGGATAAAACTTAGAATACGAAGCACTTGCTGCTAGTGCGTTGAGCGAAATCAATTGAATAAGCACTTTTAGGGTATCCTAGTGGGTATGGTCACGATCTCGTGGACGGCGTGTCATTGGTTCGAGATTAGTGTCACTGAAGACTTGCCGTGTAGAGGGGCGGATGCACTTTAAATTTATCGTGGATCAAAGTCTTTCGGTAGGTGTGGTTTGGTAATTCAGATAGAGGTGCCGGTCAAGGTGTCGTCCGTTATACTTGTTCAAGTTTCAAATCACGAGGTCCGTCTCTTAAAGTTTCCGCTTTGCTTTGTTGTGGAACTTCAGTAAATACTCACTTACTCTTTTCTGAACTTATATACAAAAGAATGAAAAAAAAAAACTTTAAGAAACAAAATAAAGTTTCATCGCCCCAGGTACCTATTTCTAAAATTGCAAAGAATATTATATTCAATTAAATTATGTGATCTTGAGTTTTTTTTGCGGATACGTTGACAGCATGGCAAGATATTCAAAATTAGCAGATGACTTTTTACAAAATATCTTAAACCAAATTATTGCTTTCAAAATAAATTTTCTTGTACAGTTGGATTAAGCTGTATATATAGATTAAATTATATTTTTTTTAAAAAAAACTTCATTTAGTTCATAAATTGATAGAACTTTTTATTTAAAAACAAAGCCTTAGATCCATGTACAGGAATTTGCTTAAAAGTGGGTCTTTCTGAGTATTTTGTGGTAGCAGTAGCCAATTGGATAGGGTCGCAAACTCGTGTCTGGAGTGTCGCGGGCTCGAGTCTCCTTGCCACTGAAGAACTGCCGTGTAGATGGAACCACTGCAGCTTAAATTGATCGAGGCTCAACGTCCTTCCGTTTGTCCGGTGTGATAATTAGGAGAGGAGCTGCCAACTCAGTTGTCATCCTCGTCAATTGACTGAGGTTCAAAGTGATGAACTCTATTACCAAAAGACCTCATGTTGTTTTATATTGTGCGTTAATATAACTTGCATGTACTATTCCAAATATCTTATTTACGCGTACAAGTTTTTTATGTTCACTAAAGTAATATTAGGTGAAGAGTGTTATACGTCGGTAAAGAAATCTTGGGGACTATGTCATCAAGGACAAATTTGTCAATCCTCTTATGTGATTGTAAGATAGACTTAAATAATATTGTGTTTCTTCTAGAAAATTGCATTTATAGAAGGAAAGCTGTGTACAATTCTTATCATTAAGACTTGAAAACTTTCAATGTGTAGATTACCTAGCTAACCTGTATGTTAGCTGATATGCTCCGTACAAGTGCGGGATCAAGTGCATTCGCATTTTAACGTGGGAATCTCCACATGAGTGGTTTCCGAATCGTTAAAGTGGCCGCGGTAGCCGAGTGGTATAGGTATCGGATTGTGGCTTGCCTTGTCACGAGTTCGATTCCAGTATTACTAAAGACCCGCCGTTTAGGGCAGCTATACACGTTAAACCTGTCGAGAGCTGAAATGTCCTCCCGTTGGTGTGGTAGTTATTAGAGGGGGTGCCAGCTCGGTGTTGTCCACGTCACTTGACCATGGTTCAAAATTACGTGGTCCGTCGCCAAAAGCCCTCGTGCAGCTGAACAGTGCGACGTTAATATTCAATCAACCGAATCGTTCAAATTCAAAAGCTTGTTTCTCGCATTTCCTTTCTGTTTCGAATTTTGATTGAACATTGACTAATCCGTGAATAATTTATTCTAAACATTTAGAGTGGCCGCAGTAGCCTAGTGACCAAGGTCATGTAGTCGTGGTCGGCGTGTAATGAGTTCGAACCTAGTACTGTTGAAGACCCGCCATGAAGGGGTAGGATGTATGCTAAATCTGTCGAGAGCTCAAACATCCTCCAGTTGATGTGGTGTGGTAGTTAGGAGAGGGGTTCCAGCTCAGGTGCAATCCTCGTCACTTGACCATGGTTCAAAATGACGAGGTGTGTCGCCAAAGGACCTTGAGTAGCTGAACAGTGCGTCGTAAATATTCAACCAATCAATCAACTTAAACATTTAGAAACACAGTGACATAGACAGTAAATATATTCAATAAAGAGGATTCCTTGAATTAATTTATAAATTTAATTACGCAACGACCTCAGTATCTTCTGGAAAAAACAAATATTGAAAGTACCAATATTACAAAAGTGTACCTGCAAATACCCATATAGCAATCGCGATGAAAGAAATTACAGTTCACTTATAAACATGGTACCGAGCAGGATATAAAATTAAAAATGTGACTGCCAATTTAAATGTACCAGAAAAAATTGTGCTTGTGTCACAAAAACCAGTTTCCATGCAATTCAAAGTGTCACCAATTTTTGGATTCCACTATGAAGTAAGCATAATTTTATCATGTGCATCGCAAATTTATTTTTTTAATTGTAAACCCATTTGATTTTTTGTATTTTGAATTGCTAGAATGTGTTTGATAGATGACTGACTTTGTTAACTGTACAAACGTGATTCTTTAGATACAGATAAATAAATAACTAGTCAATTTCCATAATTTTAATAATATTTTAAACCGTTTAATTTGTATTGTAGTTTTGCTTTTGATTGATGACTGATTCTCTCAACTAATGCGTTGATAGTTTGATTACATTAACTTGATTCTTTAGATATCGAAAAATAAACAGACAACATTTAATTTAAGCTTACAGAAACGTTGCTGTTGTTTCACCAAAGATTTTATTATCACTTACAGGAAGTACTTACTGTCTCAAGAGTGTTAATTTTGGCTCGAGAGCTCAAAATATAAACAATTTTCAATTAGATGCAACTCTTTGAGATTAAATAGTTGATTCGTTTACGCATTACTTATAAAAGAATGAGGTTTCAAAAAAGTGTAAAATGTTTTAAATATAATCATAATTTTAAAAATTATAAGCATATGAAAATAAAAAACATTTTTGTTAGAAATATTAATCAAGTCTCGTTGTGCGTGATAGTTTCTAAAACAGTAGCTCTAATTTCCGCCAATAAGTTGATTTCTAAAATTTAATGTACTCCTATTACAATATAGCATTTTTATATAAGTAGAATAATAAATAATATTTCTTAAAAAATAAAAAAAACTTAAATTTTTTCTTTAAAATTTCAATTTTTTTTAAATAAAAATATATACGTTATTGTTAATGAGTGAAATCCGTTATTTCATAGAATAACTATATATTCCATGAAATAACTGGAAAAATCAGTTAAAGTATATAAAAAAGATTGAATTTTACGATTTAACTAATTATTCTATGGAATAACGATTACTTGATCGATAAAAAATGAAATATGGCATTCGAAAGTTCTTTGAACCATTTCTAACTGCTTTTAGTCAGTTTTGAACCTCTTATAGCTGCTTTGGAATGACGTGTGTGTGTGCGCTTCATTCCGTTGCTTTCAAACGTAGAGTTTATACGGTGTACTTGTATTAGCGTCTTACGTTTTGGATTATAAACAAATATGTTTGCAACCTGTGGTTTCAAGCAATGACTTATACCGGAATGGGATACCAACCTGTAAATAAGAAAGATTTAAGACTTGTATTTCTATTAAGTAAGCGTGGCACGAAGGAAAACAGCGGTGCACTGATGAAAAATTCTGAACATGGATAGGAGAAGTAAAAAGGGCTTAAAACCAGCACAGAAAAAGATACCACGTGACTGCTGTTTACTCCAGCATTATAATATCCTTGAAGTAGTAGAAAAGTTATTTATGTCAGTATCAGATGCAAAGCACATTCTTTGTTTCCCCTTTCTGCTTGACTAATGTAAGCAATATTACACCGTCTGCTTTTCCTTATTATTAATTATCCGCAATAGGGATAAAATGTATTTCTTGGAGATTTTAGCTATATATGATCAATTAATTTATAAAATAACTTTGAAATTGTTTATTTTTCACTTTAATGATATGTAGTTAGTTGCCGTTATTTCATTGAATACCTAGTTATTTCATAGAATAAGGTAAAATATGAAATTCTTCATCTATTTAATACTTTAACTGACTCGTCTACTTATTTCATGAAATATCTAATTCTGTAAAATAACTGAATTATACACTTTAACGGTAACGTGTATAATACTAAAATTAAATAGGGTTTAAAGAGTAAAATATATTTTAGAATTCTTTCAATTTTTATACATCAAAGGAAATATCATGCGTAAAATTATCTTAATATTTCGTAAAGAAATGTCTCCCATTTTCATATGCTTATAATTTTTTAAAATTCTGATTATATTTTTAACATTTTGTTCCTTTTTGAAACCTCATTCTTTTATAAATGTGTAAGCGAATCAAATCATTTAGTTTTAATTTCAAATAATCATATCTAATCGAAAATTGCTCACATTTTCAGCTCTCGAGACAAAATTAACATCCCTGAGACCCCAACGAGTGCCTATTAGGTATTGGGCTAATTAATGTGTATTTGGTTGGTAATGTGCATATTACCTGGGTAATTTGAAAAATGAAGCAATTTTTCGCTTTTAAGGTATCCGACTACTTTGGGAACCGTGATTTTGCAAAAGCGTATAGATGGATAATAAATATATTTACAGTCACTTGGATTAGAAAATGTATATAAAATTGCTTTAAAAATAATATTGCAATTAAAAATTATTTAAGTACAATATTTTGACAAAAAATGAACATAGAATAGCCCACTTTCAAAGTGTTCTCCTTTTGTGAAAAATGCTTCTATTATATAATAATATTTTGCCTGTATATATCTCAGATATCTGTACAGAGGCTGAACTAGAACTTTTGAAATATATAATATAGAAGTGGGTTTATCCACGTTTTACGACAGCAGAGGAGAGAAATTTTAAGAAAAAAACGCCGATAATAATTTCAAAGGGTTGTAACTCTGAAAATAATGTGAATTTTTCAAAACTCGTGGTTGAGCCCCTGTACAGAGGTCTGAGCTATATACAGGCAAAATATTATTATAATAGAAGCATTTTTCACAAAAAAAGAACATTTTTTGAAAAAGGTTATTCTAAGTTAATTTTGCCAAAATATTGTATTTAAATAATTTCTTTGTCAAAATGTGTTCTTAAAACAATTGTATACATGTATTCTAATCTAAGTGACACTAAATATCATGAAAATTATCCATTTATGCGCTTTTTTAAAATCACGGTTCCGAACGTAGTCGGATACCTTAATGGATCACCCCAGTTAATATGCAGATTAACCGATTTTCCCCTTTAGTGGCACCATAATAAAAATTATAGTAAAAGAGAATAAAGTTCATTTTCTTTAGAACCAAATTTTTTTTTCTTATCTTCTGACTTCATTTTCGGTCACAAGTTTTGACTTTTATGCCCAATGATACACCCCGACTCAATTCCATTAGGAATTCTTTCTCCAGGTAAAAATCCGGAGGGGTTTTCCCAGATTACAGCAATTCCCTGTATTTATCGCCTGCCGCCTATAAAGAAGGGGAAATATCGCGAAGTTCCCCACTTTCAGACTCTTTCTAAAACTACTCATTACTTCTCAAGGCTGTTTGCCAAAGAGCCCGAAAGTGATTGAATAGGGGAAAAGGCAAAAAAAATTGAGTCCGGAAGGAATAGAAGGAAACGTGGGCAAAGAGGTAAATAGTTCTAAAGAATCTTTAGTGTTCTCGAGCAGAATTCGTAGTAGAAGATTTTCAGATGGAAGTACTGCTGGTGTCTGGATGATGACATCGTATATTTTTATGTTGCGCATTAAATGATTTCCACAACACTTCATTTCTTAAATGTATAAAATGGCCTTGGGCCTATGGTTATGGTCACAATTTTGGCGTGTCCGGGTTGAATCCTCTCAAAAGATCAGCCGTGTTAAAATGAGCTGATGTACGTTAAATTTGGAAGTCAAAATCCTCCCGTTGTCATGGTGTGATAGTTTGGGAGAGAGAGGTGCCAGCTCAGGCGTCGTTCTCGTCCCCCCGGGAATCAAAATGGGCCCCACCGCCAACGCCAGGCCTTATAGTGTGCCTTTGGAAAACCTGTTATTTTTTGAATATATAAAACATTTTAACACAAACCCCCGGGATTTCAAATTTAAACATCCACGGTGCTTTTTGCACCGCTTAAACTTTAAAATAATTGTTTTAATTTTAATAATTCGGTTTTTGTTCAGTAGCATTTTTTTTAAGTTTAAATATTAGTTCATAAATGTATATTAGGGCCCTTATTCGTAAAAAACTAACGTTGACATTATTTTTTGGGGCTCCCTCCTTTGTGGCAAAATTTCTTTCAAACCCTTCCCAGGAACATTAGGGCCATCACTCGTCCATCCCTAAGAAACATATAAATTT
Organism: Trichonephila inaurata madagascariensis; assembly: GCA_019973955.1. Taxonomy (NCBI): domain Eukaryota; kingdom Metazoa; phylum Arthropoda; class Arachnida; order Araneae; family Nephilidae; genus Trichonephila; species Trichonephila inaurata. Next base: position 8,734 of record BMAV01024493.1, on the reverse strand, counting down.
CTGGAATAAAAAAATATCTGCCTTGGGAGGGCGATCTGCTAGAAACAGAATCGTTTTCCCGAAAAAAAAATCGTTTAATTAAATCGATACATCCTAAAAATGACATTCTTTTTTTCTTTTTAAAAACCAAAAATTTGTACAATTGTTGCACTATCTTTAAAATATAATTAAAATGTACTATCTTTTTACTGGAAAGAAAAAAAAAAAACTATATTTTTTTAATTCATTAATAGCCATATTTTGAGTATTGTGGGACATTTTTTCCTTTGAGCGCCTTTTTTTGACTCCGGCAAAAAACCCAAGGGGGTAGTGGAAAACCCCTTGGGGTGCCAGTATACAAAAATGGTTTTTTTAAAAAAGGGTATTAAGATTAACTTAAACATATTATCTATTTTCAAACTTTTGAATGAAACAAATATATTTGAAAATAAATTTTTATACCTGATACTTTTAAGGTAATAAAAAATTTCGAATTCCCGAACTTTCCCCCGTTTTTCTGATAAAAAGTCGTTTATTATGGTTCTTTCTTATTTTTTTAAAAAAAATGGATTTATATTTACATTGTAAATGCAGATTTGAAAAAAAAAATCAATTTTTAGAAATCCATCTTTAAATCTCGATTTTTTTGTGAATCGATTCATCAGGTTACGATTGGAATCGATTTAAAAATCGATCTTTTTCGAAAAGAATCGTCATCCCTAATCTGCCCTTCAGATTGTTCGCAGGCACTTTCCCTCAGTCTTATGTCTTCATCGGTTATCTAAATTAGAGCCGATTCATTCTCAGAAAGATCTCGCAACAAATAAGCAATTTCATCGGGTCTTGCACCTTTACTACGAGGCATCATTTCAGGGCTCGAAAATCGACTGAAACTTTTCTATGAGCAGATAAACCAATAAATACTATGTAACGAAACACTTATACACAACCACATTTTTGTATAATTGATTCATTTCCACTATGAATTGAATAACACTGCATTCAAGGTCAAATAAATGCGTGATAGGACGTTGGTTTGCTTTATTGCTTTACTGATGGAGCTTACTTGAAGAACTATCTTTTGCTGAACAACAGCTATTTAGGATAATAAATTGCCTTGGTGTCGAAACGGCAAACGCGGACGTTCTAAGTATATTTAGTTGTAAAACCACTCTTAATTAACGTAGAGCCACAAAACGTTTTCTGTGAAATCACCATAAAAAAAGGATTAAGAATCACTAACAGTTTTCATGTTCCCTGTAAAAATGCGGAAAGGAGAACAAAGTAAAGAGTCTCCGGTGTCACATCGACACCAACGGACATTCTAGTGACATGAGAAATAAAACCACTCAATTCATTAACCTTTAATGTTGCTGTGAGTTTGGGTGGAGGAATTCCTTGTAAAACTCAATTTTCCGTTAGCCGTGTATTACTAAAAATAAAACAACATCCGCTTTGTATTTACTTAAAAGGAGTTTTGGATTGAATGTAACATTTACCGGAAGAACGCTTGAATTGAAAATTCAATGAGAAAAAACTTTCAGTTCTTTCCAGCTTTCTGGATGAGATGCGGCTAATCAATACACATTTCACTACTCTTGTTTTCAGACTTGGTTGGAAAGGTTTCTCCTCTGTCTTTTACATTCAAACTACTGACAGATGAATAAATCGAAATGGTAATAATCTGTGGCCAGAAAGTTCGGTGAATAAGCCTGCAGATATCGCTGCTGTGCTAGAAGAATATCAACACGCCACCCGTGGTGAAGGTCAATATCTGTTCGAACATGTTTGGAGTTGGCAAGGTACCAAAAGCGTATATTCCCTGTTAGTTTTACCCCGAGCGCGAAAGGTTTATTGTGGATTGTCGCGGTGTAGAAAATGGATCGCAGATAATAAACATGTTTTGTTTCAAACTTTGGAAATCGGCAAAAGAAACTCACGAAATGCTCAAAAAAGTTAATAAAGATGAAGCCATAATATCATAGAGTGTTTATGAATGGTTTAAGCGTTTCCTTCGTCGCCTGAAAAAACCAAGGTACTGTCGGAAAAATCACTCATTAAGACAATGCTCATCGCATTCTTCGACTCTAATGGTTTCACTCACAATGAATTCCTCTCTGAGAGTACCTACGCCGAAGTTATGAAGCGTTTACTGCAACGGATCCTTCTCGTTTGCCTTCAGTATGCCAAACAAGGCTCCTGGACTTTTCTCCGCGAAAAATGCCCGGCTACATACTGTCTTGGTTGTACGGCATTCCTGGCTGCTAATGGAGTTGACACTTGATCACCCCCTTATTCACTTGATTTGGCACCTGTAGACTTCTTCCTCTTCCCCAGATTGAAGTCAGCACTAAAGGGAAAGAGATTTACGGACATCAGCGACATTCAAAGCAACGTGATGGCCAAGCTGAAAGCCATACCGAAGGAACTGGGACAGGAGTTTTTACAGGACTTTGTGTGTACTCGTTCTCAACAGTGCATTACCATCCATAGAGATTATTTTGAAAGACAGTAAATTGTATTTGATGCTGTACAATACTGAAATAAAAATTCATTCACCGAACTTTCTGGCCACAGGTTGTAATATTAAACAAAGATAGAATATTAAAGCATGCAAATATGTGATACATTGTTCAACTGTATTTCGGAACTTTAGAAGCTATTTATCAGTATTTAATTGATATTCTCTAATCTAGATTCAATTAGATCCATTCACAACACATTATTATGTATTCAAACGCATTCTGATGGTTTTCCAGATTATACTGTGGTAGCTCATTCGGGAAGAAAGGGAATAAATCTGGATACGGTCAAAATTCTACTCCATTTTAAAATTCTCAAATAGTATGTAAGAAGCTTAGGAATTGTGTAACGTACACCACGCAAGCTCCGCATCACGGGGGAGGGCAGGGTTAAAGGGGGCCTAAAGCCTGACTGCACCAAGTACCTACCCTTTGTAAAATCAAACTTAGGAGCCTAAAACCTGACTTGGCAGGAAGGCCCAAATGTTTTCCGTTACGCCACTGAAGCGTATGAAAAAAAAAGGCCTCACGTAATATTTGACTCTTTTGAATTCTAATTTTGTTATTATAGTCTTTATTTCGTAAAGACTACAAAGACTAACTTTGTTATTACAGTTAACATAATCTTGTTATTATAGTTACATAACTTTGAAATCAAGTTTGAGAATGCTTTGGATATGGTAATACCACAGTAGGCAATGAATTTATATTTATTAAAAAAAAAATGTCACATGACGTAGGAACTGATCTGATGTGCATCAATGAAGTTTTAAAATTAAAAAAGGATGCCGGGCTTTAAAAGGCAAACCGTTTGTCCCGAAATTTGGAAAACATGCGGAAGCTTTTAATTATTTTTTCCCATGGGGGGGGTTTCAGCGCAGGCCAATCTCCAAAAAAAAAAAGAAACGACACTACTCAGAGGGAAAATTAAGGTTTAAACCTGACAAGATTGATATTAAATGTTGAAAATTTTTTTTTGCAGTTGATTATCCCCCCCATTAAAAAACAAGGGGTTTGGATTTTATTTAAGTTTTTTTTTTTATTAAATTTTTCAATTTAATTTAAAAATTTCTTTTAAACTTTTAACTCTATACTTCACTAGTTATAAATTTAATTCTCTTAAAGTGGTAGTAGTAGCTGTTAAAAAGACATTTAAGTCGTTAATTTTCGAAAATTCAATATTAATTAAGCGGGGGGTTTGGTAAAAAACCAAGAAACCCCTTGGGACCTCAGAATTTCTCTCGGGTAAGGCCTGATTGTAAACCCCCTCCCTTTTTACTGCTTTGTGAATGCGCTTAAAAGAACAGGAAAACATTGGCTCGGACTTAGTAATTTTTAATCTGGGTCAAAGGTGAAACCCTACTTTGGGGGACGGGTCTCTCCCCTACCGTTGGCCGCGGTAGCCGATGGGATAGGTATCGGATCGTGGATTGCGTCACGCGTTCCCGCCCAGTACCACTAAGACCCCCCGTGGGGAGCGATGCACGCTAAATCTTTCGAGAGCTGAAACATCCTCACGAATTTTTTAATCGGCACTTAGGAATTGATTATAAACTGTACAAATTATAAAGTAATTGATAATTTTTGTATATAAATTACGGTATGACAAGCTCAAGGAGTCGCTGGTAATTATTAAACTTGTTCTTAACTTAGTATTATTAAATTAATTATATAAAATAAATTGCGCAGTACTGATATGTTTATAATTGTATTATGTCAGTGTAAATGTGTATTTTATTTTTTACTACGTCAGAATTTATTTTGTTTACTTTCTGTAAATTAATTTTTAAATATTCCTTTGTTTTTGACTTTTCAATAGGTTCGCTCCCCCTCGTAGTGTTATCATGTCCCTCTAAGAGGGAGCACCCCACAGTTTGGGAATCGCTACCTTAGATCCCTTAGATATAAAATCTGACCGAAGTTATTTTTACGCAGATGGTTTCCTAAAAGCGAACATTGTCGCCTGACAACTCAAATTTTTTTCTTCTGCAAAATATCCTTGTAGCACCATGCTAATATTTTTGTATTCCTTGTTTTGTTGAAAAAAGTACATTCTTCGTTAGAATCGTTCGTGTAATTCCTAAAACTTATAACTGTTTTCAACTAAATTGAGACCTTCTGTCAGATTCCCAACTGTCACGCAAACTTCTGATTGAACCAAAAAAGACAAAATTCTAAAGAATCAAATTGTTCAATGTCTTATTCATGCGTTTCTATGAGGTGATAAGTTGTCTGCTACTCATTGTAAAGATGCAGCAGTTCTTAAACGTCATCATTAAATCGTTCTAAATTTAGCATGGCAGATCGGCTACTTCTTAAATCACGTGACAGATTTACTAAGGCTCTGGTGCTGATTCCATGAGTTGCAGTGATGAAAAAAAAGACAGTCTTGACGAATCGACGAGATTTGAAAATTGCGTAGCTCCGAATTCGCGTAAGTCGGAGTAGCGTAAGCCACACAGGTATATGACTGTACACTTAATCAAATTTAATCCTTAATCCAGCATTTCTCAAAATGGGGGTCTCACTCCCCTAGGAGAGCGTTATAACCTTACAAGGGGTGCGCGAACTTATGGAAAAATCAAAAATAAAATATTATTTAAAAAGTTATTATACTTTAAAGGAAGCAAAACAACATATACATTCGTGCATAATAAAAAAATAAAATACACATCTACGCTGATATAATATATAATATTTATAATGGGTATCACACATAGTACCGCATAATGTATTTTATAAATTATTACTAACAATAAAATACTTATCCTATAAACCACTATACGATTATAGAGCACTGATCACATTACTAAGAGAAGTAACTGTCTTAAAATATCTATTATACTTATAAAAGTAAAACAAAAATTATTTAATATTTATCTTAATAATTAGTATGATTTATGAGTAATGTCAAATTGTAGATTTAATGTCAAAGTATATTACTATTGCATTCAATACATTGTTATTGTCTGGAGGGGGCAATGAAAATTATGATATTAAATTGGGTCACAATTATTGAAGGTTTCAAAAGCACTGCCATAATCAATATATAATTATTTCCAGATTCATAGTTTTTAATTCAACTGCATGGTCATTACTAATTACAATAATTTTCCCAAGGGGGAAATAAGCATAAAAAATGCCAAAATTGAGAAACGAAATAAAACAAAGTAACATTTTTATTATTATTAGCATGCCTAAAAGTATTTTGTCTGCATTAATCTTTGACACTCTTTTGTAATTCTGTATGTCATTGCGAAGTGTTGTGGGTACCACTAAGAATCCCCCATGTAAGGGGAGGATGCAATGTACTTTAAATCTTTCCAGATCAATGTTCTCCCGTTGATGTGATGTAGTAGTTAGAGTGGGATTGCCAGCTCACAGGGGTATCATCGTCAATTGCCTGTGGCTCAAAATTACGAAGTGAAATATCTAGTGTGACGTAAATAAAATGCTCTCTCCTAATTTCCTTACATTAGCAAAATCAAAATTCTTTTTTTTTCTCATGCAAACAAAAATCGTAATTTTATTTTCAGGTGCACCTCAGTCTCCCCACGATTGCCTGGTGACCAATCAAACATTGAACTCACTGACCATCAGTGCCAAGCCGGCCATAACGGAAGCCTTCCCCAGATCTTCCACATGGAGGTCTATAACTCCCTGGCTGAACATATGGCGGACAATTTGACCAGGCTGGATAAACCCCGCTTCAAAGTGACCGACCTGTCTCCGAGCACATCGTATGTCCTTGTGATTTACGCCTCTAACGTAAAGGGGCGCAGCGATTCTGTCGCCCTGGTCGCTACCACCCTCTCTACAGCCGAGAGAAGGACCGGTACGAATTTTACATCCATTATCTAAATTTATTAATTGTCCATTATTTTATCTACTGCTGTACTAATGCTACGCAATCGATAGCGTCAGATCTAGGCTCATGAATTTTATCATGGCAAGGGACTAGTTTTTTTACATCTGTTGTTATCCGCTGCTTTGAGCACCATGTAAGTAACAGTACCATTTGGCTCGCCTCCACCCGAAATTTGAGAGAAGAAACCCTTAGGTGGGGAAGGTCCCGGACCTACCATCAACCTCACATCAGGACTTGCGGCTCGACGAATATTTAAAGTGGTCCCATGACGCACATGCACTATACATTTGCATACAGCCATGCATTTTCGGGGATTTGAACACAAACCCTATGCCACAGCAATCAGCGTCACTAACCACTATACTGCCTGACGTATTCTATAGCAATTATTTTATCTACAATATGCAATCTTGCTCACAAATTTTGGTGCCACTCCACAACATATCAGTGTCACTCAAACAATGGCATTACACCAGAGGTTTAATTTAGCCTATTTGTGCAAGTGCGATGTAAACCAATATTTAAATTTACTATTGACATAGATGTTAAAACGCAATTTTCATCAGATTTCTCAACCAGGTGTGAATATTTACAATCTAATGACTGATAACACTTTTTTTTACCGTTCACGTAGGTATCCTTATGTTATGTAAAATACAACATCATAGACGGAAAAATTCAAGATAAAGTACTATATCTATTTTATTTAATTATTTTTAGTACAAAACTCATAAATATTATCTTTGTTCTCCAACAGTACGTTTTCATTCCTTCGCATGAGTAAATGTAACAAGCATACATGAATAGAAACCTGGTATATATAACACTGGGAGATTCATAAAGAAGTATACACTTTCCAAATGCTGTGAAACAACAATAATAATCAAAGACAAGCACCACCTCAATGAACCTGAAGGAAGATGTAACGTACCTGACGGAAGTGACGTACGCAATAGCTTGCGTTTCACGTGACTAGTCTTTCAAAATGGCTGCGTTAGCAGTGGAAAAGGCTTTTTGTGTTCTTGAATTTAACAAAAAGTCACAGGAGCCACTATGTTAAATTCCTTTGGTTGATGCCACTGTTGTACGACGACATTGGCAATTTCATTCTCCAATTTATGATGCACCACCACGTTGGTTGACCAACGTGGAGATTACCGCGAGATAAGTAACTTTAAGGACTCGTTTCGAAACCGTTTTAATGCTGACTTCAATTCAGTATGCATTCCACTAAAATTAACATTTTACAATCCTATTATAAGTTATTTACCATCTACAATCAGCAACAACAGAAGTCATACTAATGCTACTTTAATTTGAATCACAAGTATAACTAAGATATTTACTACTATATAAAGCAGTAAATGTATTTTTGTCGAGTAAATAAAGAGTTTTGAGTTGTTAGTAATTAGTTTTATTATTTTCCAATAATTAGAAGTCAAAATTATTTGATGACCCGTCTGTAAAACTCATTAAACATTTCTTTAGAAAAAATGGCACGTTGACTCATAAAGATTCCTGGCGTATAACAAACGCTATCAATGGATTTGATTCAGACACGAAAACACGCGTTTGGGCTCAATATGTGTCGGGCGACTAAGAGTTAACGAACAGAACATCTGTTACAAGTAAAATATAATATCTTATGTTTCATTTATAGTGCACTGAAACTGTATGTATGTACGTACATACAATACCTACATGCGTAAGATAAGATAAAACATAACATAAACGCAACGTAACATAAAACATAACATAAACGTAACGTAACATAAAACATAACATAATGTAAACATAAGATATTGTGTGTGTGTACAGGGTGGTCCCAAATTCCTGGTGCAAACTTTAAAGGTAGACAAAACATAGTGTATATATATATATATGTGTGTGTATATATATATATATATATATATATATATATATGTGTATATATATATATGTGTGTGTATATATATATATATAATAACAATCATTTATTGTATAGCAGTGTATGGGGGAAAATGACGTGGTGAGACACAAACAGGGGAAATAAAACAAAAGAGAAACAGTTATCGGCTGGTTGGGTTGCAGTAGACGTCTAGCCTCTGTCAACATGATGCATCTCATGTAAGGAAAGCGTCATTCAAAATTGTGCGGATGTCAATGATGGGTTGCTTTTTTCGCACATCTTACTAGATTACCGAGTGTGGTAGAATGCTCTAATTACTACAAATAAATTGTACTAAACTCAATTTATGACCAGCCAGACACCACAGTTTTTCGGTTTTAATGACGTTCTAATTACACATATTTAGTTTTTATCAGTTTAGGATTAATAGGCAGAACTCATTAAAAGCTAACAAAACTATTGAGCTAAAAGGGATTG
>BMAV01024491.1:0-56644 GCA_019973955.1 Trichonephila inaurata madagascariensis | reverse complement strand
AAGAAAGTTAATTGAATGGAAAAAATACTCGTTTAAGTAAATAATTAAAAGGGATGTAAGCACATAATTAGTGTATTTTTGTTTTGAATTAATAAAATGTTTCATATATTCACGTTTTAATTTGTTCTTAAAATTTTTTCGTCCTCCTTTTTATTTAAAAAAAATTGGTCACCTTACTAATAAGGACATTTAAAGAGAAAATGTTTTATTTTATATGAAGCAACATGCAAGGTGATTCAGCAGAATCGTTTTATGGCAGAGAATAGAAAGTGAGAAATAACCTTTATATGAAAATGTGCGAGGCGGAGACAGAGCGATTTAACTTTATTTGCAAAGCAGTGGAGTGTCACTAAGAATTGTGCCACATCTGGTTCGCCCGCACTAGGCCTGCTCTGTAGTAAATCCAAATATTTCTAGACAAACTGTGCTCATTCTCTCAATCCACTATTTTTATTTATATAAACTGAGGGTATTAGAAAAAAGCAATTATAGTACATCTATATACATGTCAGAAATTACTCGATGTAACGTAGATGTTAAACCTTTATGTTCTTATAAAACAAATAACTCATCTTTTTGTTTTGGATTTGTTTTTCGTCTTCTTTTTAATGCCGAAGTAGAAATATTATTGGCATAACTAATATTGATGCTGAAACTTTAGTTATTTTCATGCATGTCCTCATAAAAACTCAAACATGCAAAGTCTGTAATATTTTTGCTATCTACAGATGAGAAGTTCCTTTTAATTTTTAGATATTATCTAGCAAAAGGAGTTTAAAATGTTTACTTTAAATCCATAATATATGTCTTGTTTGCATACCTGAATAAATCTGTTTTTTATATAATTTAGTATTCATGAATATCACAATTCATAAAGACCAAAACTTACAAATATATGCTAATTACAAAAAGAGTTTCATAGACTTATAAAAAATAATCTTCCTTGTCAACTATAAATAAAAAAATTCATTTGGTATTAAAACACAAAATAACGACATAAATATATATATATATATATATATATATATATATATAGTCTGTTAACCGTTTTTGCCAAATCAAAAAAGTATCAATTAAGGCTGGCTGATATTCATTAACGATTAGTAATTTAACGATCCACGCATGTTGAAACACAATTATCTATATTATAAGTAAGATGAATTCCCTAAATTTCCTTGTATTTACTGGTCAAAGGGATTTTATACGAGAGCACAGTAAGAAAATGGGTAAAAACTGAATGGATCGGACCACATGGCGATAGTCAAATCGGTACACAATAATAATAAGTAAAGGAAACTTTTAAAATCAAAAAAGTTTATTTTGATAACATTAAAAATACAATCTTCACCATATTTAAAAAAATTACTTCAACATCCAATTTAAAAAGAAACATAAACAATTTAACAATAATTTTTATTTAAAGGCCAAATTAAAACAAAAATCTTTAAAATTCGTTATCATCCTCAGTAGTTTTTAAGTACATACTCTATTATTACTACTCTGTATTCTTTTTTGTTGGGTATTATTATGAAATTCAATAAACAATATATAAATTATTACATTTCTTAATTTTCTAAACCAGTAGAAAGAGCTGGGAGCTCATGAAAATTAGTACGGTTAAAATAATATGTTATTTAATTTAATTTTTGTCTTTATTATACCTAATTTTTTAAAAATTCCACGACCTACGAGGGTTGTTAAAGTACTAAAATTTTTTTGTCTCATTTTTTTACTGAAAATTTACAGGATTTTTTTTTTCCATATTTCAGAATAATTGCTTCCTTTTCAAAATACTTCCATCTTTTAAGACAGATTATCATTGATTTCGAATAAATAGAAGCAACAGTTTTCCAAAATTTCTCGGCTTTAATCCTTACTTTCTGCTTTCTCTTGAAAATTTAAAATATTTTTAAATATAGTAGCTACACCCCCTTTTTAATGTTATTTTACTCCAAATTAAAACCTAATTTCTTTTAAAAAATTTTTCAATTGCCTGTGTTGATATACTTACTTATTTTAACAATAAAATACTCTAATAATCAATACTCTAATACTCAATATATTGTTTTTCCTAAGTAATGATAACCAATAAATTTGTAGAACAAAAAAATTATTTTTGTAATACACACAATAGGATTATATTTTAAATACGTTAGTCTTATGTACCTTGTATGATATATTGTAACTCTCTTATCACACATATATATTCCAAATATAATTTTAGTAATTATGTACTGAATGTAAATTTAGATTTTTCAACACAACATTTAATTCTTTTTTACAACATGCAACATTTAATTTTTTACTAAAATAATAAAATAACAGTTAAACAAATGCAACTGAATACTTTATCTTTTGTTTTGGTACAACTTTTCTGTAAAGTAGCAATTAAATTTAAACACTAAGACTTTTGTTATACAAGTATATTAAAATGCTTAAATTATTTGAGTTTATGATAAAATTCAATCTGCTTGATTGCAGTGTAGGTATATCGCTTTAAAATGTTAAAAGTTAGTCTTGCCAATACTTTTTATGCAGTATCATTTGATAGTGTTTCCTTGGCTTCCTCTACACAGCTACTTTCATGTTGGATACTCTGAAGATGTTGCCGGTAGGTGCTTCTCCAGAAAATTGCTTTTGACAAGGCTCATAGCGGGATACTATATTTCACGCGCCATCAGGGAGGAATTGTAATCCAGGCTTTCTTTGCATCATATTGCTTACTTCAATAACACTCACTGAACCATCATTCGGAATTCTAAACTGGCACATTGTTTTCGTTTTAATGGTTTCATTCCTTCTTTAACTTTCACTTTTGCTCTTTTTCCATTTTTTTCTAACACTTTCGCGTTTTTTACTGTTTGTACAATTTTATTAGTTGGTGGTCCAGATACAGCAATTAAAGAGAGTGAAATTGCTGATTGTTCTTCTTATATTTACGATATCGAATCCATTTAAGGTTCTATGTTTTACTAACGCTTGATACTATTGCAAAAAGACAATTCTAGTTTGAAGTCTACACCATACTCTTCAAGCATTCAATTTCTGAAAACAAAGATAACAAATAAATAATCGATTATGGGTACAGTAGCAGTAGTTTTATATTAACAATAGATACTTTTCCGCTTCGCCATCACAAGCGATAAATTCTCCAAAAATGATACAATTGACACCAAACAGAAATTTTCCCGCTTGTAACCTTTTACAATCACATTTTCAAACCAAGTCGTGTTTTTTTCTTATCTGTAACGTCTTTTTCATTATACATCAAAAATGGATGAAAAACCAATGAGAACTAGCACTTTTTTCATTTTTTGTGTGTATTTTGTGTATCGTCGTCAATAACGCCGACTTATCGAGATTTGCGCAGGCGTAAAAGCGAAACGGAAAAGTGTCTAATAATAACAAAACACAAGTACTAATTCAAAACACGTTACGAACTTAACAATTGAGTTTCATATATTTTGAAGTCAATATAAGCATATGCAAATAAGATAAAAGTATAGACGAAATGAAACACACAGCTTATGAAGTGCAATAGAAAATTGATGCCTTAAATTGTATGCTCTAATACGATTTTTAATTCAGCATAAAAAAAAAGAAACGAAACAATACGTTTTAAGAGAAAAATTGAATAGCTACTTTAAATCATAAATGGACAATTAAAAAAGAGTAAGTAAAAGAGTAAGAGTCGTGGACGTAATTGTAACGGTTCCTTTCTACCACAACAACGGAACAGCAAAAAAATAAATTTAAAAGAAACTCTACTAAACTGATCGATCTATATGGGGTATTTACAGTTCAATACGTGAGGGCAAATAGGCCATTAAATATTTCTCTTAAGTTATTCTTTATCAGAAAACATTGACCAATATTCACTACAATTAACCAATCAAACACTTCCTTCGGCGCATTTCACAGAGAATGGGTAAAATTGTCCCTTCAAAATAATATCTTGAAAGGAACTTGTATAAAAGGAAGTAAAAACTGTTTCAGATTTCTTATTTTTTCAATCAATGATTAACAACCATCCTTATTAAATAAAACTGCATAACCATTAATATTTTTCTTGACATTTCACTGACTTAAAAAAAAGGAAAATTATTTACGAACATGAAACCATCATCAAATTCTACAAAATTGTCATATTTAAGGAATCAAACTATAAAATATTATGATCAGCTTAAATTTTTCGAAAACGGCCGCAAAGGTCTTATGAATGAATAATTATTTTTTTACATTAAAATATTTCAGAAAAATATTGATTCTGTTTCATACTTAAGTACTGTTATAAAAGTGAGTACACAAAAGGAATGACAAAATTTAAAAAATATAAACATAAGAAATTTCCTTCTTCTACTTGGTAGACATTGTTTTTAATAAGGAAATTATTAGGACATGTGGTGTGTTTGAAATCCTTTTTATTTTGTAATAAAAATTTAAAAATGCACATCTTTCGTTTGAAAGTATTTCTCCTTCTACATATATCGCGAAACGATGAAATTAGGGCTTTTCATTCGAAATCCTAAAAGGAGATAATCAATTCACGCAAGATGTTAAATAACGTCTCTTTTTGATGTCTCTTTTCCTATTTGTAAGTGAATTAGTTAAATACCTGAACTGTTTTAGTGAAATGATGAAATGAAAACAATATGCCACTTTTTTTGGTGCTAGGGGACTGATATTTGGGGGATCGTAATAACTTTGTTATGGTTAGGATCTGCTGGGACGCATTCCCACCCCTTCTACAGCTTTTGGCCCGAAATATCTCGACACACGAGCCTCACGAATCCATTCGGATCTGGCTCATTCGATTCCTCTTCTAACTGCTCTTCCAGTTTTTACCATTTTTCATGCTCGCGGGGCTATTATTCTTTACATAGTTTTTAATTGTTTTTAAACTTTTTAAATTTATTTTAAATCCCCATATTTTGGCTCTTGTTTGAGTCTCGGACTTGAGATTTTAGCCAACTGTTCCACTCGTCGAGACCCATCCAGTCATATACTTGACTCCTTTGGGTAGGTATGGAGAGGGCTTAAGCACCAAAATATCATGCTCCCATGTTAATCCTATGGGGTCTGAAAAAACTTCAACCCCCTAAGGAGTTGAGCTTGGGACTTGATTTTTAAAGGTCCAACATAATTTCGTGTATACGCGAGCTCTTTACGTGGAATTGCCCCCATGCTCCCCCCTACAAGGCTTCCTCATTATTAACTCGAATCCTATGCTACCTTGGTCGACCGCACCGGCTGGATTCGATTGTTCTCCCTATGAGCTTTTTAAATACGTAATTTTATCCCAATAGCCCCATTCCTTCCTCCCATTTCACGTTTTTAAACAAAATTTTAAATTTTTTAAAATTTCCCATAGCTACGAGAATTTTTGACCTGTATGGTTCGGAAGTACAAGAATTCGACCTTCCAGGTGTCTCCCCCCCGAAAAGCATTTTGACAATATTTTAAAATAACGTCTCTTCATTGTCTCATTTCCATGATGAAAGTAAGTGATTTTATCAAACTCTGAACTGTTTCAGTGAAATGATAAAATGATCTAGTCAGGATTTGCATTGGCAAAATGCTGTTCGGGGAGACACCTGGGAGGTTGAGTCCTTGTACTTCGGAACCTACAGATCAAAACTCGAGCTGTGAGGATTAAAATTTTTAAAAACGTGAAAAAGGAGGAAAAGAATGGGGCTATTGAATAAAATACGTATTTGAAGTTCTAGGGTGAACAATCGAATCCAGCCGGTGCGGTCGACAAGGTAGCATAGATTCGAGTTAATAATGGGAAACTGTAGGGGAGCATGGAGGCTTCAGTAAAGCTCAGCGTATACACGAATGCGGACAAAAATCAAGTCCCAAGCTCAACTCTTAGGGGTTGAAGTTCTTCAGACCCCATAGGATTATGAGCATGATATTTGGTAAGCCCTCTCCATACCTGCAAGGAGTCAGTATGACGGATGGTCTCGCGAGTGAAACAGTTCAAATCAGTCCGAGATCAAGGAGCAAAATATTAGTGATAAATAAGTACAAAAGTTTAAAACAATTAAAAACTATTGATATATGATATAAACTGAAGAGCTGAAGTAGAAGAAGTCGACGAACTAGTATGGACTGTGAGCGTGTGTAATATTGGCCAAAGAAGGTGAGGATTCACCAGAGGATGCGTCCCACGGCGAGATCTAACCATTCAAAAGATTACGATCCCCAAGCATCCCGCCAAAGTGGCATATTTTTTCATTTCATAAACAGTTCGGGATTTAACAATTCACCACGCGAAAAGACATCAGAACTTTTTACATCTTGCCGTGATGATTATCTCCTTTAGCTATTTGACGGAAGCCCTTATTTCATCGTTTCCCTGCGACATATACAAATCCAAAACTTTATGAATATTAGAAATTCACAACGCCGCATTAATCAAAAATGAATTGATAAGAAATCAAACTGTTAAAAAAATGGAAGCAAATAAAAAAAAAAAAAAATTGTGAATTAAGATTTGTTTTTAAACTGAACACCATTTGTATTCAAAATCGACTACACTAGTTAAAAAAATCACGAGGAAAACCCTATTCGTAAAAGAAAAAAAAAATCCTCCCTTTTAAAAAAAAAGTATCATGATAATTGGTGGCAAAAAACAGACAAAAATTTGGAAAACGAGGATACATTATACGCACAATAATCGTAAAAGAATATAATGGCTTGAATTAATTATGTTGGTTTCATTAATTTGATTTTAGCTTGTAAATTATAAAGAGTTCAACATACTGAGAAATGAAAACTTGAAATAGAGAGAGCCAGTGGCACACACAAGGGGGGTGTCCTAGGGGTCCAGACACCCCCATAGCCCTTGATTTTTTTTGTTTGGTTATAATCCTATGTATATAACGTAAAATTTAATTATGTATTTGTGTTATTAATAATTAATTTAATTAATTAATGCTAACTATTAATTCAATAATTAGTTTTATATTGTTTTTGTTCCCGAAAATTGACAAAATCAAAAGAATATGTTGGGCGGCGTATTAGAGCATGATATCAAAATGGTGGACTTTCGACCATGGACACCCCTCCCTTGAAAAATTTTTGTGTACGCTACTGGAGAGAGTTGATTACTGTATTTGGCCGAAGTAGGTTTTACTTCAAGCAGTGGCGCACACAAGGGTCCTCTGGTCCGGAACCCACCACCCCATAGCCCTTGATTTTTTTGGATTGATTATAATCCTATGCATATAGTACGTTACATTTAATAAAGTATTTATTTTTAATACTTAATTTTATTTATTAATGCTAATTATGCATTCAATGATTAATTTTTTACTGTTTTTTGTTCCCGAAAATCGACAAATCAAACGAATATGTTGGGCGGCATGTTACGAGAATGGTAGACTTCCCCCCCCCTGGAATCATTCCTGTGTGCGCTACTGACTTCAAGCATATCATCATAAATCTAATTTTTTTACAAATAAATCAAAATCGTCAGAAGAAACTAAAAAGCATTACAAAAACATTTTAATACCTCAATATGTCGAGACTCTTTTCGAGATAAAAATAAATCTGAAGTTTATGGATTATAATAATGTGTACACAAGACAAAAAATAGAGTGCAATAAAAACGGAAATCCAGACAAAGAAGTTTGAAAGAGTTCATGGAGAACTGAGTTATCTACCTTTCATTTAAGGTACAAAAACATATAAAAAAATTAATTACTTTAAAGTTATATTGATTAGTTAACATTTTAAAGAATACGAAGAATTACTACCTTGCGGATAACTTTTGAAAAGTTTCTATCGTGTTTATACTAACTTATCCACGATCAGCACGCTTCGTTCCATCTTTTCGCAAACTGCAAGAGCTCCACGGAATTCTTTCTGGAAGGGGATTTCCCCGTTTCTTGGGTTATAACACTTCGCCTGATGCAGTGCAAATATGAGCGCGTCAGTGTTCGATTGGATCACAGAGCTCCACCCATACACAGAGGAAGAATAATGGCTGACAAGAGTTAGGTGATGGACATCAGAGACATCATACTTTCACAAAACATTGACAAAATGTTTACGATTCATTATTTTACATCAGCAGAGATGTATTATTTACGAAATCCTTGAGATGTCGCCGAGAGAGAGAACTACAAAATTTAGAATTCAAATTAATAAGCTTACAAAAAATAATTCTTAACATCAATATGTAGAACAAAAGTGATAACAAGTAATATAAAGAAAAATATGTCAATTCTTACTTAGGTCAACAAAGAAAAATATTTTAGTTACTTTTTATTAAATAGCTACAATTAATTTAAATATAGTATATACACATATGACAGAATCACAATATTAAGTGCAAAATAGAAAGCTAATCCCTAGCAATTTTCTATTTTCCTTTCTAGTATATAGGGTGTTGAAATATTATTTTTGTTTGTTACTCTTTATTCACTAATTAAATTTAATTTTTCTAATAAAATAGTATAGTAAAGGGAAGTCATATTCTCAGAAATTAGGCCAACCTATAGGTGGGATTCGAACTTACGACCTTTGGATTAGAAGCCCAATGCACGATTTTCCTTTTTATATATGGTATTGGACTTTTATTTTTGTTTCTTACTATGTATTAATTAATTAAATTTAAATAATGAATTAATTTAAAAAACTGTATTAACATCAGTTGTTATCCAATACAAGTTTTAAACAAAGTATTTGAACGTTGTTGTTGTTACTAATGCCACCTGATCGGCAAAGGCCAGATCAAGGCCCACGAAATTCATCATGGCAAAGAACTAAGTGACGCCTGTCGTTAGCCGTAGCTTTGAACACCCTACAGGTAACAGAACGATTTGACTCGGTTTCACTCCAATTTTGAGGGAGAAAACCCTGGGGGTGGTCAGGGCTTCCCACCTCTCTTCCCCTTCCACCAACCTCTCGAGAGGACTTTCGCCTCGACAGCTATTTTAAGTTCTCCCATGCCACGAAGATACTATACATTTACAAACATCCATGTCTTCTCCGGGATTCGAACCCAGGCTCGACGACACAGCAGTCAGCGTCGCTAACCACTGTCACGTGAAGATTCAAGAATCAATCCCCCCACACCAACTCACCCACGAAGTCGGATTCCAACGTCTCTCAAGTCAGATAATCCAAAATAACAATTCTAGAATTTAGTGGAGAGGTGAGAGCTGCGTGTATGAAGAGCTTATATTTGGGATCTCTTACGAAAAATCCAAAAATAATAAATCTTTTGACGATATTAACCAATTTAGTTAGTTAAAAGTAAGGTGACCCTATTTTTTTACAATGAAAAGGAGGACAAAAAATTCAAGAAAAAATTACGTTTTAAATATATGAAGCATTCTATAAATTCAAACAAAAATATGCTAATTACGCTTACATTCTTTTTAATTATATTAAACGAGTATTTTTCAATTGAATGATTTATTTTTTGTCAACATATCATTTTCTAATATATCGGAAATTTCGGGCAAAAAATATCCTTCCTACTGAATTTTACTGTAAGCTCAAACAGTGTTCCGCAACCCCCAGTCAGAGGACCTCTTCTGGTCCGTGGATCCAATACTACTGGTCCGCACAAGAAACATTAAATTATTTCTCTTTTATTTACTGTGACACATTTTTCTTAGGTTTGGGCTATTTTTTATGAACACTTTATATTCCTTGTTAAATCACTTTATATTCATTTTTTGTGGTGTAGCTATATTTTATTCAGAAGTCACAATTAAATACAATTAAATTAAAATTATTAAATCAAAACAGTCTAAAATATAAACAATCAACATCCTCCCTCTCAGCGGGCCGCGGTAAAATTAACAAACGTTGACCGGTCCGCGGCGATAAAAAGGTTGCGGAGCACAGAGCTAAAATATTAACATTCAATTTTGTTTTCTCACTAGTCACTTCACAAAAATCATTACCAACTGAAAAAAACTCTTTCAACTGGGGCATTAGTTCCAGGGCAGCACAAGGTAAATTCAACAAGAACAATTAATTACATTTTCATATGGAATGTGTTCATTTTTGAAATGGTTTAATTATTTTCACGTATCTTTTATCAAATTCAGCATGTTTATTTTCCAATTAAATATGCATTCAGTCGTCTTTCTACTTCGAACAGACAATTGTTATCGATTTAAATATCAGGCATTTCTTTTAATAAAAACTCGACACAATTTTCTATATCTGCCCACTTTACTCTTGAGACCAAGACAAACAATACCATTGAAAACTGTTAATTTCCAGTGATATTTGTTTCAGACCATTCTTTGACATTTTGGAAACATGTTTGGTTCATCTCTGAATACAGAGACTAACATATCAGTTTTAAAATATTGAAAAGGAGGTCTAAAAGGAGGACACTTTTCGAAGGACAGAACCTATAAAAGGAGGACAATTGGTCACCTTATTAAAAGCCCATTTAGCAGGAACTGATTTTAAAACTGAAGAAGGTTTTTCTATTTTTAAATGTTCTTTACTTGAACAAAAATCCGGATGGGGGGGAACAGTTTTAAAAAATACTCTCATGTATCAATCCGATAAATACCTACATTAATGTGTTTTAGTGAGGTTATGAATTTTCGAAGATTTGTGTGTGTGTGATAAAAAATTTAAAATGTTAGAATCACCAAGTGTAAATTGAGAAACCTTTAGTGTGAAAACTGTCTTCTGTTATTTTAAAAGTATTATACCGAGTAATTTAGTAAATAAATTTTAAAAAGTATTCGGAGATGATATTCCATTCACAATCTGTTTCAATTTTTGAGCAAAAAGTTAATAGCTTACTAATTGAAGAGCGGAATTGCACTTGCGTAACCCAAATATGCCTTCACATGCTTCCAAACGCATTATTTCCAAGCCGATTAGCGCGAGGTCATAGTTCTCGAAGAGGGAAAAGAGAGAGAGAATTCCTCTTCTCCATGACTGCTTTTTTAAATTATTCGCAGCTGAAATCTAAACACCGCTACTACTGTGGGAAAGTATCGCATTTGAGCACGGATTGTTTACACAGAAAGGGTTTCCTGATTTAAAACAAGAATTCACAGCTGAATAAAAATGGAATGTGTTTTCAGTGCTTTTTAATGCTGATCAAACTTTTTCCTGAAGTTCGTCAAAAGTAAAGAGTAGCTTCGGTGAGAAAAGATATTTAAAAATGATGCGAACTCGATCATTATTAAGGTAACCAGTTTTTTTACAATGACAAGGAGGACGAAAAATTTAAGAAAAAATTACAACGTAAATTTATGAAACATTTTATTAATTCAAACAAAATTACGCTTTGAATTACAGTCGGACCTCAAAATAACGAAGTCTCTAAATCCCGGAAAAAAGTTCATCATGTAGAGGCTCATCTTTTAATAAACTTTATAAACCACATGTAACAAATGTTAAATTCATAGACACTATATATTAAAAAAAGTAATTATCCACGCCTTTTTTAAAATTAATATACTATGTTTATTTTATATATGTTACCCATCAAAAAAGAAAGAAACAAAGACCGCAAGGAAAACAAGAAAAAAGAATGTCAAAGAATTCACTGTATTTTCCATATTAAGAAAATAATTTTATATATATACTCAAGTTAATAAATTTTAAGGACATTTTATAATTTAAAGCATACAAATAATATTAAACATACATTATTATATATTTAGAACGCGGAACAACTCCACTGAGTGTGAAAGGGGATATCGAAGATGTTTCTAGTGATCTGTACAATGTGAGTTAAAGGTTGCACTTCTTGAATGAAACGTCCAGAACTCTATTGCTCTCGGTGAGTTAGGATCTAATAAAACCAGTTCAAGATTTATGACCACCATAAAATGTGTTAAAGAGAGAATAACTTGAAATGTTCAGAAATACTTTAAACATAGGGAAAAAAATTGAATCACAAAAGAAAAAATTCGTTGTATGGAAAAAGCACTTCGCTATACAGAGGTTATTTTACGAAGAAAATCGTGAAATGTTCTTTGTTCCAGGAAAAATTCGAAATAGACAGGTTCGCCTGTATTTACTTTAACGAGTATTTTTCAATCAAACGATTTTTTTTTGTCGACATATCATTTTCTGATATATTGGAAATTTCGGAGCAAAAAATATCCTTCATATTGAATTTTACTGTAAGCATTGTAGCTAATATATTAAAATTCAATCTTGATTTCTCACTTGTTCAAAAATCATTAGAAACTGCTGCATTAGTTCCAGAGCAGCACAACGTGAATTCAACAAGATTAACTAAATTTTCATATGGAATGTGTTCATTTTAGAAATGGTTTAAGTATTTTCACCCATCTTTTATCAATTTCAGCATGTTGATTTTCCAATTAAATATGCATTCAGTCGTCTTTCTTCTTCAAACAGACCATTGTTATCGATTTTAATATCAGGCATTTCTTTCGATAAAAACTCGACACAGTTTTCTATATCTGCCCAATTTACTTGCGATGAAGTCAAAAAATACCATTAAAAACTGTTATTTCCTGTGATATTTGTTTCAGATCATTCTTCGACCTATTGGAAACATGTTTGTTTCGTCGCTGAATACAGAGATTAACAGATCAGTATTAAAATATTGAAAAGGAGGACAAGTAGCAGGACACTTTTCGAGGAAGGATAAAACCTATAAAAGGAGGACTGTCCTCCCTAAAGGAGGATGGTTGGTCACCTTATAATTATCTAATGCAGTGGCGGCCAACCTTTTTGGGAAGAGTGCCGCTATTTGATAAAAAATAATTATGCGTGCCCTTTCCAACAAACAAATATGGAAAAGTAAAAAAACGTTACTTATAGGCTTGTTATTAAGGTGACCAACCGTTCTCCTTTAGGGAGGAAAGTCCTCCTTTTTTTAAAGGTTGGGTCTTTCCTCGAAAAGTGTCCTCCTACTTGTCCTTTTTTTCAATATTTTAAAACTAATCTGTTAATTTCTGTATTCAGAGATGAACCAAACATGTTTCCAATAGGTCGAAGAATGGTCTGAAACAAATATCACAGGTAATAACAGTTTTCAACGGTGTTTTTTGACTTCATCGCAAGTAAACAGGGCAGATTTAGAAAACTATGTCAAGTTTTTATCGAAAGAAATGCCTGATATTAAAATCGATGACAATGGTCTGTTTGAAGTAGAAAGAAGATTAAATGTATATTTAAATTCTAATAAATTAGAACAATTGGAAAATCAACATGCTGAGAAATTGATAAAAGATGGTTAGAAATACTTTACCATTTCAAAAATGAACAATTCCCATATGATACTTTAGTTATTTCTTGTTAAATTTACGTTGTGCTGACCTAGAACTAATGCAATAATTGAGTTTTTTCAGTTAGTAATGATTTTTGGACAAGTGAGAAATCAAGATTGAATGTTATTATTGATTGAATATATTAGAAAATGATATGTAGACAAAAAAAATCATTCAATTGAAAAATATTCGTTTAAGTAAATAAGTAAAAGGAATTTTTAAGCATAATTAGCGTATTTTTGTTTTAATTAATAAAATGTTTCATACATTTACGTTGTAATTTTCAGAAAAAGTTTTCGTCCTCCTTTTCATTGTAAAAAAACTAGTCACCTTATGTTTATGGTCTTGTTCTTGGCGTGTATATTTTTCTTTCCCTTTGGGTGTGCCATTTTCTGTAACGTTGGTCAATGGGAATAAAAAAGGGAATCAATAAAAAAATCCTCAACGTATAAAAGCTCCTGACGCAGCAGAAATTTGAGCCGAATCATATGCCATAAAATTAAACATGCTTCTATTATTTAGTAAAATTCTAGCTTGTATTTGCTTTCTGGAAGTCAATAATAAGAGACCGTTGAAAGTAAACTTCTATAAATGTTTTCATTCCGAGAAAACGCTAACATTTAGAGAAGTGCTTATACAACCAGTTTTATTACTCTTTGAAAGGAATTCTTTTTCTATCAGAGGTGAGGGGGAGGGAGTAACATCTCACGTTCGCCTTTTCTGGTCAAAACAATGCGAAAATCGGACTATGAAATATGTTTCTAATCCCAAAGAGCGCAATTTTAATTGTGGAATTAAAAGAGATTTGCATAGTCATGAAATACTCAGAGAGGCATTTTTTAAAAATTTTAACGATTTTAACGTGATTAATTGTAGCTAGGGTTTCTTGACAAAAAACAGCTAATTGATTTATTAATTGTATTTATCAAAAATGATCTTCGTTGACTGAGATTCAATTTCGAAGATGTAGAGCAGTGAATCTCAACCTTTTTTTTTGTTGTTGTTGTTGGGGGTACACTTAACAATTTCACAAAATTGGGCGGCGCACTAACCATAAATAAGTTTAAAAGAATTTTACTTATCTATAATACTCTATGTAAAATAGTTTATGATAATAATTTTCAATGTTAAATAAAATAATATGTGAGACAAAAACAACAAAGTGTTTATTGAGTAATTAATTACAAGAATACATCTAATGCGAAAATTGAGCTTGAGGATTTTTGATAATATCGTTCATATTGGGTCTTAAAAATGATAATGCCACTCTCATTTCGTCCTTTACACTTAAAAGTCTCTGTTTTTTTCATTTTTATGTTTGTTAATGCTGAAAATCCGAATTCGCTCAAATAAGATGTAGAAAATTGTCACATTATTTTAAAGCTTCTTTTTTTGGGGCTATTATTAAGGTGAACAACTGTCCTCCTTTTATAGGTTCTGTCCTTCCTCGAAAAGTGTTCACCTTTTCAATATTTTAAAACTGATCTATTAATCTCTGTATTTAGAGATGAACCAAACATGCTTCCAAAATGTTGAAGAATGGTCTGAAACAAATATCATAGGAAATAACAGTTTTCAATGGTATTTTTTGACTTTGTCGCAAGTAAATTGGGCAAGTATAGAAAAAACTACGTAGAGTTTTTATCGAAAGAAATGCCTGATATTAAAATCGATGACAATTGTCTGTTTGAAGTAGAAAGAAGACTGAATGTATAGTTAAATTCTAATAAATTAGAACAATTGGAAAATGAACATGCTGAGAAATTGGTATAAGATGGGTGAAATTGTTTAAACCATTTCAAAAACGAACACATTGCATATGAAAATGTAATTATTCTTGTTGTGCTGCCCTGGAACTAATGCAGCAGTTGAAAAGTTTTTTCAGTTGGTAAGGATTTTTGTGAAGTGACTAGTGAGAAATCAAAATTAAATTTTAATATTTTAACTACAGTGTTTACCATAAAATTCAGCATACAGGGTGTTTTTTGCCCCAACTTTCCGATACATTAGAAAATGATATGTTGACAAAAAAAAATTCATTCAATGGAAAAATACTCGTTTAAGATAATAATTATAAAGAATGTAAGCGTAATTAGAGTATTTTTGTTTGAATTAATAAAACGTTTCATATATTTATGTTGTAATTTTTTTCTTAAATTTTTCGTTCTCCTTTTCATTGTTAAAAAATGATCACCTTACGATTATGAGATAATCTCCACTAATTTTAATAAAAAATGAACTAATTGACGCTTCTGAATGTTTTGAAATTAGAATTCGATTATTACACAGCGAAATTATTTGTTCCTCTTCATTCGAAGTTAATTCGTATACAGATGTATATCCGTTATCACAAATGGATTAAAAACGCAATCCAATTTTTTTATTTCCATCTATCCACGAAAGGATAAATTAAATATACCACGAATCAGTAGCGCACACAGGATTTTTTTCAAGGGGGGGGGGGGTTGAAAGTTCATTATTCTTGTATCATGCTTCTTTTGATTGTGTCGATTTTGGGAAACAAAAACGTAAAACTAATTATTGAATAAATAATTAGCTTTAAATTTAAAATTAATCATTAATAACAAGTACTTAATTAAATTTTCGTACTATATATTTAAAAATTTGAATCAATCGGAAAAAAAACAAGGGCTTTGCCCCCCGGGGCGCCACGCCACGAATAGGGTTTATTTTTATTTCTGTAAAACGGCCCAATGATTCGGGTTCCGTTTTTTTTTCTCTCTCAGAATACAACTAACAATATTTAAAACATTTTGTGGCACAGTCATTGAGAATCACTGTGTGTGATGTAAGGTATTCAGTCTCGAAAATCACTCCAGAACTTCTTTATCAATGATTGTTATTTCAAAAGTTTCGCAATCGAATTTATTCAGAGAGCTTAATTATTTATCAATGCTCCCAACTGTTCATTTGTTTCATCATTTAAAATTGTAATACTTTTAAAGGTTTAAAAATTTCATCAATGCGATTTGTATACAATACCTACTATCTTAATTCACTATACCAGAGATTCTCAAGGTTTCAAGCCTCACGGATCCCTTTTACATATCAGCCTTACATCGCAGATCCCTAAGAATTTGAACATCCCTTCCTCACAATATTCTTGATCGAAAAACAGGTTCTAGTAGTGTTTTTTCATTGGGGCAATTTAGTAATCTAGCCTAGGATGGCTCATTTTTTAATTTTTCCAGGAGTCCTACCAGAGTCTGTAAAATAGGGAAATCTTAACGATATTTGAGAGACTCCGCGGAGCCCCTAGAAAGGTGCTGGGGACCCCCAGGGATCCACGGACTATAGTTTAAGAACCACTACTCAATAAGATTCCTTAATGTTTAGAGATAAAATAACATTTATGTGTGTATGGCCTATTAGTCTCCTTTTCATAGCGTTCTAACCCTTTAAGCAACGGATTGTAGGAGTCTCGATGAAGGTGGCTTGACCAAAAAGTGCCGATTGTAGATAAAAAAGCTTTTTCGACGATCATTCAAATGTTTATAATTATACATTGTAAAAAAAAATTAAATAGAAAGCTATTAAAATCATCCATTTTCTACGAAACTTTGTTACCAGTTAGTGTTTTACGCCCTCTCAGACATTCTAAAATATTCAAAAAAATTACCGTGAAAATCATTTATCCCGAAATTAAAGGGACTGAAATATTTTTTCGTGTTAAACGATATTGCAAAAAAACACACCATATTTTAATGAAATTAAGATTATTAGAGTATATTTTATCTTTATATTCAAAGGAGAGAAAATCGACTCTCCTCATCACGATATATCAGGAAATATTAAACCTACAGACATGAAATTTGGTAGGCATGTTCCTTTCATGGAGAAGAGGTCCCCTACAAAATAGATTTTGCAAAAATCGACCCCAACCCCCAAAGGGCGTTGCAAGGGCTTAAGAGGCGTTATAAATAAATATTTCCGTTTTTGAACTATTAAACCTACCCACATTAAAATTTTTAGGCATGTTCCTTTCATGAAGCAGAATTCTTCTAAGAACAGATTTTGCAACCATCCGCCCCCAAAGAGATTCCGAAAAGCTGAGGGGAGTTATAGAAAAAAAACTTTTTTTTTAAATTGGTAGAAATTTATTAAGTTATATATACTTGAAATTTGTTAAGCATGTTTTATTTGTGTAATAGAGATCCACAAAGGATGGATTTTATGGAAATCATCTCCTATGCGGGAAGTGGGGAGTTGCTGAAATATGTATTAATAAAAAAAAATTCCCGTTCTCAAACTACTAAACCTACAATAATGAAATTTGGTATGTTTCTTTTATTAAATTGAAATCCAATAAGAATGGGCACATAGTATGCAGACGATATAAAAAAGGCTAGGGAAACGGGGGAAAAACTTTTAAAAAGCTAACTAAATTTTTAAGGGTCCCCGAAATCCATTCCAATCTTTATTTTTAAATAAAGTCATATTTAAAAATTAAAAAATTTCCCTTTTCCTGATCCCCAAAAAAGGAAAAAAAAAAGGAAATTAAAAGGGAAAAAATAAAGTCAAAAAATAAAAATTGAAATTTTTTCATTTACTATTTTAAACCCCCTTTATGTGATTTTTTGTCAGTTTTTACCCATTTTAGTAGTAATAATTTATTTTTCTTTTCTCAATTTTAGCCATTTTTTCTTAAAATGTATTAAATAAATCGAAAAACCACAAGAAAATAACCATTTTTTTAAAAAAAAGTTGTCGCAAGTTGACCTTAAGACTAAATTTGGCAATCATGTTTATTTTGTTGAGTAGAGATCCACTAAAAATGGGTATTGGGGAAATCCATTTGGGGGGAGGAGGTTACGGGTGCGAGTAAAAGAAGTCTACTTCAATTTTAGAAATTATTATTCAAGAGGTGAAAGTTATATGAATGTTTTTTTTTAAAAATAATCCAGCGGTGTTCCCGCTTAATTACACCCAAGAAAACTTTTTGCTGAGGTAGGACATTCTAATAAAGTATATTTTTTTCAAAATTAAAATTAGGAAACTGAATTTAACTTTTTTTTCTCGACAAACCCACATATACATCTATACATAGCACGTACAAAACACAGAATGGATTTACATAAATTTTAATTTTAAAAAAAATCTACTTGTACAACTCCCACAAAAAATATTTTCCGTTAATCTCATTAAAATATCACTTAAATTAATAATTATAATAATCACTAAAATCAACACTAATAAAAATACTTCAAAAATAGACTACAATATTTAAAATATTAATAAAAAATACATATACTTCTCAGTCAAATAAAATTCCGTCTTTTAATTTCCTCAAAAAATGACATTTCGAAATATTTTTAATAGCTTTTAAACACATGTGTCCGATCTCATTTGGAAGTATAATTATAATAATAAATTTTTTTTCTAAATCTATTTCTCTTTAGATCAAAAAAGGAAACATGGAAATATAACTCACCTATTACTGACCTAATTCACAAACTTTAAATATTCCGAAAGAATTTTATATAAGTACCAAATAATATTATTAAACTTATCTTGATGTATAAAAAAAGGGAGGGAAAAAAACATTTAAAACACATCTGTTATACTGATTTAAAATGATAATTAAAAAAAATAAATTAAAATTAACAATAAACAAGACAAATTAATCACATTTTTTTGAAATTCTGGGAACAGTGATGAAGGATGCAATGTCTCTTTTTTGAAGTGGAAGCTCTTACGAAATAAATTTCGCGTCAACACTATTAATTCAATTTAATTCAAAAATAAAATTTTACAATCCAAAAACTCTTAATAAAAGTTATGGATAGATATATACAAAATAATTTTCATTGACATTAGAATAACCTAGTTTTCTTTTAATCCAATAAATTTAATTATTCCGCACCATTCAAAACAAATAGAGTTATTGTGTTTGGAAAGAATATTGTATCGTCTCGCAATATTTAACACTTTTATTACAATTTTCCATAACAAACGGTGAAAAATATTTATATAATTGGCTATATTATAAAAAGTGTTTTTTTAAATGATTCCCCCCCCAAAAAATTCAAATTGCCCCCTTGTGTGACGTAGGCAACACTTGAAGAAACACTGATTTAGATAGTTTATCCCCCACTCAGTAGAGGGAGTATCCATCGTTTGTAATGAACGCTGAAGCTTTTAACTACATTTACTTCACTGTCTCTGTAATTATCATAACCGCGTTGAAAACGTAGCGCGAGTCATTTTCATCCAGCCTTCGATTACGTTCGCTGTTTCGGAATTCTAAACATTTAGGTACCATTTATTTTATTATTTTACGCTCGTACTCTGGTAGTTCACAACATCCGGAAAAGTGAGAAACATGGAAGAAAATAAGCACTTGAATGTTGAAATGGGTCCTGAAGCTTCGAAAGAATGTCTTCAGAATCCAAACATGGGATCGAGTGAATCGGAAACCCTAAACGGGATACCAGTAGAAGAGTATATGCTTGACAGATATTCTTGCATGTCGAGGTACTTGATGCTAATGTCTTTGGATGAGTCTTTACTATACTCACGATTGCCATTTCTTCAGGAGCTAGAACATATCGAATTCTTTGGAGTGTACGATGTGGCAAATTTCCTCCGTTTATACCTTTTCCGTGAAGAATTTAATAGCATACTCGAAAGAAGAACGGAAGTACACTTCAACAACGAAATGAAACATGCTGAGTTCCTTCTCTCCCGATGTGTATTGCTATGTCTCGAGCCAACGTACCCTAGATTCGTGTTAGTGGTTGCTTTCTTAATGCATGTAGTTATCCTGGATGTGAATAAAGTACAATGCTTCCGCTTGACGTATATCGCTGAATTTTGCCTCAATGTCTTACACGGAAGAATGTTTAAGAAGATTTTCCGTTCTCCAGAAGATTACCAGAGACTGCAAATTTTTTGTCAAGAATTCTGTAGAAAGCTTACACTATTCTCGACGATGAGTGAATTGCGGAAAACCCCTTTTTTCGTGACCTGGCGAAAGCTTATTCTAGGCTGTATTGTAGATCCCCATGTCTTCTTTCCTTTCGAAGAAGAAGAAATAGATTTTTTCTACTATGCTCGTCGCGTGATGAACAATTTGGAATGTAAACCGGATCTGGAGATAGAACTCGATATCACTTATTTCTCCGGTCGTGGATTACGTAAAATGCAATCGGGTGTCAGTTTTGTGGTACTCAATGCCATAATTACCTGACATATGTAAGTTCATTCATTTCTAAAAACTAAAACATAATGTTTCAGTTTAGAAAAGCACATGGTTTCAAAATGTCTGCCTCTTAGTACTGGGTGTATGAGGGTTTTTTTTAAAATCTTAATGGAACATCGCTAAAATTTTAGAACTTAAAAATTGAAGGATTAAAAGATTCTTTCTTCACCTAAAATAATTTATAAAAATACTAGTTAGTAGCCTAGTGAAAAAGTGTGTTTGTTTCATCTTACTTTAACAAAGGTTTATTTCAATCGATTATTTCGTCTGTTTGTTTATTTGAAATCTTTATAGATATTGCTCTTATATTTTCATATCATCGATTTTTATCTTAACTTTTTTCTTTCAAAATGTAAAATGTTTGCTTGAAGTGATTGAACTTTTTTCGTATTTAGAAATATGCCTGAGATGTGAAATAAAATGATTATTTAATTATAAATTTTTATTTTTTTTAAAATTTAGTAATGAAGAATATAAAAGTAACAATAAAAGTATTTTCCACTGATTAAAGTACCCATTAATATTATTGTTTATGTAATAGGTGAATTGTGTAACCAGAGAAAAACATTTATTTCAATCGATTATTTTGTTTGTTTGTGTTTATTTGAAATCTTTACAGATATTGCTCTTATGTTTTCATATCATCGATTTTTATCTTAACTTTTTTCTTTCAAAATGTAAAATGTTTGCTTGAAGTGATTGAACTTTTTTCGTATTTAGAAATATGCCTGAGATGTGAAATAAAATGATTATTTAATTATAAATTTGTGTTATTTTTTTTAAAATTTAGTAATGAAGAATATAAAAGTAACAATTAAAGTATTTTCCACTGGCTTATGTACCCATTAATATTATTTTTTATGTAATAGGTGAATTGTGTGTAAACAGAGAAAAACATTCATTTCAATCGATTATTTTGTTTGTTTGTGTTTATTTGAAATCTTTATAGATATTGCTCTTATATTTTCATATTATCGATTTTTATCTTAACTTGTTTCTTTCAAAATGTAAAATGTTTGCTTGAAGTGATTGAACTTTTTTCGTATTTAGAAATATGCTTGAGATGTGAAATAAAATGTTTATTTAATTATAAATTTTTTATTAATTTTTTAATTTAGTTATGAATAATATAAAAGTAACAATAAAAGTATTTTCCACTGACTTATGTACCCATTAATATCATTTTTTATGTAATAGGTGAATTGTAAACAGAGAAAAACATTTATTTCAATCGATTATTTTGTTTGTTTGTGTTTATTTGAAATCTTTATAGATATTGCTCTTATATTTTCATATCATCGATTTTTATCATAACTTTTTTTTTTCAAAATTAAAATATTTGCTTGAAGTGATTGAACTTTTTTTTGTATTTAGAAATATGCCTGAGATGTGAAATAAACTGTTTATTTAATTATAAACTTTTTATTTTTTTTTTAATTGAGTTATGAATAATATAAAAGTAACAATAAGTGTTTTCCACTAGCTGAAGTACCCGTGCTTCGCATGGGTTAATTTTTCAAAAAAAATTAAATAAAATATTATTTTGATATAATAGGTGAATTGTAAGGAGAGAAAAGTTAGTCAAAGACAATGTATACAAAAATATAAACTAACTTTTTTAATGAGTGTTCAAGTTATAAATAATATTAATCGAACTGTGCAACTTTTTTTCCTCGCATGTGTTTTCTGAATGAATGTCGAATTCCGATATAAAAAAAATAATAATTGTGTTAATTCTAATATTGAAAAGGGGTCAAAATGTTTTGAAAATTAAAAGATTAAATATTAAAATTCCAAAAAGAACTGTAAAACGTTTCTTATTACACTAACTGTATTTATGAATACTCATAAATGTAGATCTTGCTCAAATGATCATTTAAAATGACCTCTTTGCTTTTTATAATATTGTTTTACATGAAAAAAAGCGTAACAGAAATATGTTATTCATACGAAATGAAAACGTAATGCGTAAAGAAAGGGGGGAGGGGAGAACAAACGACACCAATAATTTCTAAACTGAAAAAGATGTACAGCAAATAAATTCTGCTGCTTCCATCTTTTTTCTCTCTTTGCAGCTAATGAAAAGTATGTTATAATAGTAATGAATTTGTTCAGATTTTTGCTCTAGTTTTGTTTTGTCTCTGCGACGGTAGTATTTTAGGTTTAAAAAGGTTACAGAGTAAATCAAACAAAATGCTTGTTTGATTTGGTTATCGAGTCAAAGATATCTAATGAGCTTGAACAGAGGTGTCCAACCCAAATGACCTTGCGGGCTACTTCGGGAAAACATAATCTTGCGGACCGCACATAAAAATATGCACCTTTATATCAGATTTGGAAGCTAAAAAACATTTTTGGAGTGAAAATTTAAAACAAAATGAATTATTATTATTGTTTTCATTATTTTCATGTATACAGACATAGATAATATAATAATGTTTATATAATATAATAATGCAATGATCTAATAATGTTTAAAATATTACAGCTGCCATTTTCTTGAAAATTACGGTGTTCCTATTAAATTGATATTTCGTTACTCATTGTTGAAATTTGATAGTGCTGTCATTCGCAAGCGATTAAGTATACATTGTCCTTTATCTTAACCGTCCTGAATATTTTTTTTTAAACTTTAAAAAACATCTCTGCCTGCTTCTCTTGCTATATGGGCACACCAAACAGAAAAGGAGGAGGAGAAACGAAAGTCACACACACAGAGAATCATGTGCCATCCATAGTGAAGAATATGCATAATGCAATTCTAAATTTATTAAATAAGTAATTTACTATCGTAAAATGTAACTTGCTTGATAAAATATAAATCTAATTTAAAGGACATTTCTATTATCAAAAAGGATTTATTTTAAAACAAGACCAGGTAACAGGCAAATACATTGCAAATTTATATACATATAAATAAATTTCAAAATGAAAAATCTTTAAAAATCTGATAATTAAAATTTTTTTAAGTAGAGTCAGAGGGTCGCAACTTACGTACTGGCGGGCCGCGTGTTGGACACCCCTGAGCTAGAATAACGAAATGAATGCTTTTATTTTAAATGGTGTCAAATCTCCAGTTGGAAAATTGCTTAAATAAGAAAAAAAAATTCACTCAATTCCTACTTAAGTCAATAAAGAAAAATTTTATTTTATAGGTACTTTTTATTAAATTCAGTCGGACCTCTATATTACGAAGTCGTTTTATCCCTTTAAGACCCGAATTATTTTATCTTCAAAAATTAAATTATTCTGGTTATTATTACTATATTGACCACAGTGACATTGGGAAAAATAATAAAACAAAAAAATGGTGCGTGGAACGCCACGCGATAGAAGTGAAACTTCTTTGGCAACGTTGGAACATTGATTATTTGCCCTAATAATCCAAACTGACCGCGTATTTATCTCAATCATCTAATTCGCATGAAAGGTATTCGTAGCGAAATGAGTCTTTCTGACACCAAATCCAAAGTAGAAATTCTGGGTATAAAAACCATTATATTTTGATAAATTTGGTATACGTTTCCTATTTAAACTTTGTCGGCAATTGTAGCATGCTTTAATGTGTCTTCTAAATTAATTCCTGGTAAAATATATTATAAAATATTTTTGTGCTTTGCAACTGGCGTTCTCAAATGATCTCGAAACCATAATCTATCACAAATTGAACGCCCGTGACCGAAAGGATTATCAATGAATCGTTTTTGAAAATCTTTGTGAGCATTTTTATGGCAATCGTAGTCTTTGTAACGTATGATTGAATTTATAATTGATTTACATGCATCAGTTCCAACACGCACTAGACTTGTTGAGGGCTCTGTAGTTAATGACACAGGGTGGTTCACAAAGTCCTTATTAATCTTTGCTGTCATTAGAAGCAGGGGCGTAGCTACCGCCGAATCAATTATACGGAGCTTCAGGGGCCCAAAATGTGCAAGAATAAATCGTAAAATGTTGAGAGCCTCCAAGGAATTTTGATACGGGGCCCACTCGGGATTAGAAGAGTCTCAATTGCATTCCCATCCCTTAAACTGGGCATTAAGAGTATTTTGCTGTTTGTTTTTTTTTCCGTGCTCGATATTCTCTCATGTACTCTGAGGGCAATTTGGCAGTAGCACTTGATGAATTTGCACTATTTTTCTGTTTTTTTGTCACTTTTTCGACTGGACTTGCTGCTAGTTTTTCTTTTTTTTTCTTTCACCAAACTTTTTTCCTCTGTGCATTTGATTTAGGCATTCTGACTAGAACTAATAATAATTCAATGCAAATTAAAATTTAAAAAAACAAATTAGCCACCGAACACATAGCCATGTAGTCAAAAATCTAAGGAAATATTTCAAAAAGGCACGCTTTTACTGCGAGAGCTATTTTGTCTACACCGTAATGCATAGATGTTCCCGGGTCTGGGGGAAAAGGGCCCCCAATCTGAAGGTGGGCAAGTTGAGTAATCGGAGAGGTGGGCAATCTAACTTTTTCACGGATATGACCTAAGTCAAGTGGTGTCCCCGCTCCCCCTTTTCCATCCACTCTATCCTGTCATCATGGCGACGACTCGGGGGGTGGGGAAGAAGACTACTTCCGTTCGCTTTTTCGACTGTTACGTAAAACTAGGCAAATTTCTCATTCACTCCCGAGGCAAAAAGTTTCACTTCAAAAATTCCCGTCCCCCCCCCCCTGGAATGTAGACGGTACCCGCACGATCGTGAGGGTTGGGCATTATCTGTGAAACATGTCGCCCATGAAATTTTACGAGACACATTTTTAGCTCTAAGTTGATATAAGAAACAATCTTAATTCAACTAAAATTGTTACAAATAAGGAAATTATTGATGAAAATTAACTCTTTTATTAATTCATTATTTATTTACTGCAAAAATACTTTGTTTTATTTTTGACAACCATTGCATTTTTCACAATATGTTTTCGAACTGCTTTCGTAGTTTTCAAATCTGCACTTGCGAGGCTTTGAAATGTCATTAACACATCAAAAATGGCTATACATGTCAAGCCTTTTATCCTGGAATGGCCAGGATAAAAGCCGTGACATGTATAGCAGGTGGATTATAACGCTTCGATCTTTTTGCGAGTGGAATTACAACACTGTTACCTTCATTATCAGTTAAAATACTTTTGTTAGTAGGTGGAGAGGCTGATATCGCTTCAACTATCTCTAATTTATATTTTAAGCGATCCATTTTGATTTTTAGAGGACTTTTAATTGATATTGCATCTTGTTTGCACAGAAACCATGAATTTGCAACAGCTAAATCAATATAATGAATGTGTTCAAGAGACTTTTATGGTAAAGAATGATCCAAAATTGTCTTTTCATTTCAAATATTCCCATGTGTTTCTTCGTCGCTCTCATCTGAACTTGATTCTCTTTCCAGTATACGCGATT
Organism: Trichonephila inaurata madagascariensis; assembly: GCA_019973955.1. Taxonomy (NCBI): domain Eukaryota; kingdom Metazoa; phylum Arthropoda; class Arachnida; order Araneae; family Nephilidae; genus Trichonephila; species Trichonephila inaurata. Next base: position 30,774 of record BMAV01024491.1, on the reverse strand, counting down.
CATATGTTTTGTTCGCAGCATTGTCATCATCCGAGAGACCACTAAGTTCTGATCTAAGTTCAATCTGATTTATTCATCAATTGAAAAATTTCTTCTGTGAGAATTCTCCTTTTAGACACCTGAAAAAGTTCTTGGTTAAAAATTAACGCAGTATTCCATGAAAAATAGTAAAATGTATCAGAAAATTTTATTTAAAAATATATATATATTTAAACCACACCATACTAACTACCACGTGAAAACCCAGATTTTTGGGGAGGGAGAGATATGGATGCAGATATCTGTGGAGAGGATAAAATGCCGTACTCCTCAACAAATGAATGGAAAAGAAAATTAATTGCAAAAAAGGGAGAGAGAAAGGGAAAAAAAAGGGACTCATCCATGGCGACCCCAAGAAAATTTGGTATTAATTATATAACTATATATATATTTCATTTTTATGTAGGCTTTCATCAAAATTATTGAAACAGAAAAGAAAATTCGCACGGGGTAAGTACTTACCTTTACAGCTGCAGTGACTCAAGTAACGCCCATCCCGCACGATCGTGCGGGTAACGAAATCCCGAGCTCTAGAAGCCACATTAATAGAGTATAATTAATATTTTTTTTATTTTACAATTATTTAAACATTAATACAAAAATTTGTATCCAAGCAATTAGAAATATATTGATTACTAGCTAGTATACACGTTCTTCGCACGGGTGAACTGAAAAATTAAACAATACAGATTGAAGGATAAAGAAGTTTTTAATGAGTTAATTTTACGTGAATTGCAAATTAAACAAAAAAAGATTTTTGTATATCTAAGCTGAACAAAAAAAGGAAAAAAAACACCTTTGTTAAATTTTAAGTCTGTAGATCTAATAACTGCTAAAAAGGATTTTTTTGTTTTGTTTATAGCTCCCCGTAACTCTCTTGAGGATCGATTTTTGAAAATACCTTCCTAAGCTGAACTCTGCTCAGCAAATGTAACACATTGTTAAAAGTTTTGTGTAACGAACGCTTAAAATAGTTAAGTAATTTATATCTGAAAGTGTAATACATTAATATTACTTTCTGCTGTATTTATTTTATGCTAAAATTGTAATATTCGCGAGCAACGCCGTTTCTTAAATTATAATGGCGATTCAATGAAAAACATAGCGGAATGTTGATGATAGAGTCAAGTTGGCAAATATCTAGCTGCTTTCATATATAGCTCGAGCTTTATTAGAGCTTTGAAAGACCCGCCATGTAGGGAAACGATGCACGCTAACCCTTTATCTACCGCATTATGATTTACTGCAGTTTTTTTCATGCAGTATTTTTTTTTTTTTTGGATCACTACATTAAAAATTAAGGGATATACATAAACAAAATACTCAACTTTGGGAAATTTATTCCGTTAGAGCTAATTACTTAATTAAAGATATTCTCCACTGTAAAATTAATTATATACACCGTTCACTTAAAATAAATAGTCAAATCACATTTTCCAAGGTCTTCATATTAACATACAAAAAACATAAGACATTTAAATTTTGATATTAACTATTTTTTCGGGGAGAAAATGATAATCTTTACAATCAGCTGAAAATGAAATTTCTGCTACAAAACTATTCGCCTTCCCCTCTAAAATACTCGTCATAGAACCCGTGCTGCCATACATCTTGGAAGAGTGGATTTCAAAGAATATTCCTGCTAAGTATTGTCAGAATATTCGTAAAATTGGTTATTCTATGTTACTTTAAAGTGAGTGGTACTTATAAGTACCGTCGGTAGATAAAAGGTTAAATCTGTCGAGAGCTCAAACGTCCTCCCGTTGGTGTGGTATGGTAGTTAGGAGAGGGGATGCCAGTTTAGGTGACATCCACGTCACTTGACCATGGTTCAAAATTACCGTAAAATCCGGCGTATAACGTGCACTTTTAACTCAAAAAATTACATCGAAGTTTGAGGGTGCTCGTTATACGCCGGGTATAAAAATTATGGGTTCAAAAATAAAAAACAGAGATGTGCATAAAAAAATTTAGACTTCTACAAAGATTGGAATACTGTTTATTTACTAAAAGGTTGTTCTTCCAGAAATACACTATTTTTTCAAAATCCTTGAATAATATCTTGAACAAATGGCTTTAAAATATAATAGCATTGCTAACGTACACATTGCAGGTTCCTTCATAAAAAAGGGGGTAAGCGTTATGCAGCGAATATACCTCAAAATTAAGAAATGCAGCTTGAAAGTACAGATGCGCGTTATACGCCGGATTTTACGGTACGTGGTCCGTCGCTAAAAGCCCTCGTGTAGCTGAACAGTGCGAAGTTAATATTCACTCACTCCAAAATATACAATACAGTAATTATTATTATATTTATACTTAAAAAATGCTATATATGCATATTCAATTAAAATTATAGAGTTATAATTAACTACTAACCACAAACAAATTATGCAAATTTTCCAAGTGATGTAGTGTGAAAGACAAAGTTTATTTACTTTAAGTACCAGAAGCGATATAAGTATTTATTTTGATATAAGGATCAATTTCTTATGGTTCACACATGAAAAAAAATCAATAGTAGCTATCTAAGAGAGAAGTTTTGAAGAGATCCCTTCAAAACTTAGTTTTATTCTGAAATAAAAAAAAAAAAATACAGATTACACTGATCACAGGAATTAATTAGAAGCCAGCGCCTTGCGTAGACAAATCAAAAAGTGTTTCTTCACAAATAAAAGATAGATATATGCTGTTGTGGCTTTTTGCAGCGCACGCCAGAATTTCTTGCAGATGGCAGAATTTTCTCCTACTTACTTGACAAATATCGTTATATTTTGGACACTTCACACAATGTCTTTATAAATTATAGAATATGCTATTCTATGTGTTATTCTGATATGTTATTCTATATATGTGTTATTCTGATATATTAGCTATATTACTGTAAAGTTTTATTAAAATCCATTCAGCTGTTTTTGCGTGAAAGATGGCCAAACACCCTCACAAACTTTCGCGTTTATAATATATATTAGGATTACCTTTGTACGACAGATAAAAAGACGTGTTTTCGTTGTATTTGAAAACCAAAGGGATATAGAAGTTCCTCTTTCCATTTTCTTTACTCTAACCATAAAAAACAAATTTTAAATTCATAAACAGTATATATTAAAAAAGTAATTATTCACACTTTTTTTTATAAATTAATATATATTTATTTTATATAACTTACCTATATATAAAAAAAGAAAGAAAAACTGATAGAAAAGTTTCCTGACACCTTTATCCACTTCCGAAAGAATTAAATTTTTTTTGGTGCTGAAGCACTTACGTTTTGACATTTTCGAGCTACAAGACACGAAGTTATCAGTACGACTGATCAATGCTACAAATGAACGGAGACTAGTTCAAGGACACGAGACTCCATTGAAGGTGAAAGGGAATTTCGAAGATATTTCCAGTGAACTGGACAATGGGTTGCACTTGGAGGAAATGTCCAGGCAAAAATGTAAAGCACCTAATAAAACCAGTTCAAGATTTATGACCACCATCAAATGTATTAAAGAGAGAACAACTTGAAATTTTTCAGAAGTACTTTAAAAAAAGGGAGAACAAAAATTGAATCACAAAAGAAAAAGTTCGTTTTGTAGAAAATGCATTTCGCTATAGAGAGGTTATTTTACGAAGAAAATCGTGAAATGTTCTTGGTTCCAGGAAAAAGTTCGCTATAAAGAAAAATTCACAATATAGAGGTTCCTTATATGGAGGTTTGACTGTAGTTACAATTAATATAGATATGTATATACATATGACAAAATCACAATATTAAGTGACAAAATAGAAAGCGATTTTCTTTGCAATTTTCCTTTCTATATATGGTGTTGGATTATGTTTTGTTTGTTTGTTACTATTTATTCAGAATTAAATTTAATTATTCTAATAAAATAGCATAATAAAAAAAGAAATCACATTTTCAGAAATTAGGCATCCCAGGGGGATTCGAAACCATGACCTATGGGTCAGAAGTCCATTTCGCTATAGGGACACAACGAAAGATTTTCCTTTCTGGATGTGCTGTTGGACTATTATTTCTGTTTGTTACTATTCATTTTTTTAAACATTTAATATGTGGAAAAAATGTATTAACATCAAGTGTCATTCATTACAAGTTGAAAAAAATGTATTTTAACTTGAATAGAAAGTATTTTACTAACGACTTAAAATTTGAACAAGATATACGTATATATATAAGGAGATTGTGAACTAATAGTAAAAATTGAAAAATAAAATTTTAAAAATTTCTGAAGCAAATTTCGAAAATAATTTTCGAAATGCGTGGTATTGTGACGTTTTAGTTTCAAAATGCTATGGTTCACATACCTGGGTTGTTAGGTTTTTGCCAGCCAAAACACACACACAAGCTTTTCATTTTATGAGTGTAAATTCACATTCTAATTTCTATTCCTTTTGAATTATTATAAGTTAAGTTTTGTATTTATATTTTTGTAAAGGTTTTGAGAATTTTAAAATATTTTTGGAAAAATAAAAGCAATTATCCATGGAAAATTATAAACATTATCTTTTTTTCACATAAAATCAAAATTGCTTAAGGTATCCGACTACGTTCGGAACCATGATTTTAAAAAACCGCATAAATGGATAATTTTCATGATATTTAGTATCACTTAGATTAGAATACATGTATAAAATTGTTTTAAGGACATTATGACTAGAAAAATTATTTACATACAATATTTTGGCAAAAAATTAACTTAGAATAACCTTTTTTCAAAATGTTCTCCTTTTGTGAAAAATGCTTCTATTATAATAATATTTTGCCTGTATATAGCTCAGACCTCTGTACAGAGGCTCACTAGGATTTTTGAAAAAATTTCATTATTTTCAGAGTTACAACCATTTGAAATGTGTGTGTGTGATTATCGGCGTTTTTTTCTTAAAATTTCTCCCTCTGTTGTAAAAATGGATAAACCCAGTTCTAAGTTATATATTTCAAAAACTCCAGTTGAGCCTCTGTACAGAGGTGTAAGCTATATACAGCAAAATATTATTATAATAGAAGAATTTTTCGCAAAAGGAGAATATTTTGAAAATGGGTCATTCTGTGTTCATTTTTTGCCAAAATATTGTACTTAAATAATTTTTTATTGTAATACTATTCTTAAAACAATTTTATATACATGTTCTAATCTAAGTGAGATATCATAAATAGTATCCATTTATACGCTTTTGCAAAATCACAGTTCCGAACGTAGTCGGATACCTTAACTTCTCTTGATATATAAAGAAAGGGATGGAAAAAACACCTATAAACACATCCAGTATATAGATTTAACATGATGACTCAGAATGGAAAAAAAAATCAAAACTAACAATAAACAAGACAAATGTACGACATTTTATTTTAATTCTGGGAACAGTGGTGAAGGTTGTGCTATATATCTCGCGTACAATATTAATTCGATTTAATCCAAAAATAAAATTTTACAATAGAAAAATTTTTCACAATAACTATGGGTACATATACACAAAATAATTTCATTGACATTAGATTAACCTAGTTTTCTTCTTATTCAATAAATTGAATTATTCCGCAAAACATTCAAAACAAATAGAGCGATTGTGTTTGGACAGAATATTTTATCGTCAAGTGGCCAGATATTTAATACTGTTATTACAATTTGTCTCATATTACACAAACAAGAAGTGAAAAATATTTTATGTAATTGGCTAAATTACTAATAAATAGATCATTTACACTCTAAATGAATCCTTATGAATCAAATCGCCCTTTGTGGGACGTAAGCCCCACTTCGAGAAATACTGATTTAGATAGTTTATTTTTCTTTCCCACCCAGTAGAGGGAGTGCCCATCTTTCGTAATTAACGCTGGAGCTTTAACTGCATTTACTTCACTGACTTTGAATTTATCATAACCGCGTTGGAAACGTAGTACAAGTCTTTTTCAACCGGCCTTCGATAGCGTTTGCTACTTCAAACTTCTGAAAGTTTGTATACGATTTATTTTACGCTCTTAATCTGGTAGTTCACAGCATCTGGAAAATGGAAGAAAATAAGCGGGTGAGAGAGGAAATATCCCTTGAAGCTTCGAACTTGCCTGGTATTTCGCAGAAAGTATGTCTTCAGAATCAAAACATGGAATCTTTTGATTCGGATACCCAAAACTGGATACCAGAAGAAGAGAACATGCATGACAGATATTCTTGTATGTCGAGGTACTTGATGCTAATGTCTTTGGTTAACTGTTCTGCATACTCACGATTGCCATTTCTTCACGACCTAGAAGGAATTCTTTGGAATATACGAAGTGACAAATCTCGTCGCGATGAGCCTTTTCCGTGAAGAATTTAATAGTATACTCGAAGGAAGAACAGAAGTACATTTCGACTGCGAAATGAAACATGCTGAGTTCCTTCTCTCCCGATGTGTATTGTTATGTCCCGAGCCAACGTACTCTAGATTCGTGTTAGTGGTCTGCTCTCTTAAGTAATTGAGTTATCGTGGATACTGATGACTTGCAATGCTTCCGCATGATGTATATCGCTGAATTTTGCCTCAATGTCTTATACAGAAGAATGTTTTGGAAGATTTTCCGTTATAGAGAAGATTACCAGAAACTGCAAATTTTTTGTCAAGAATTCTGCAAACAGTTTGAACTCTGCTCAACAATAAGTGAATTGCGGAAAACCCCTGTTTGCGTGACCTGGCGAAATCTTATTCTAAGCTGCATTGAAGATCTTTATGTCTTCTTTCCTTTCAAAGAATCAGAGATAAAAATGTTTTGTAACGCTTGTCAGGGGATGAACAATGTGGAATGTAATCCACAAATCACATGGAAACTCGAAAACACCTATTTCTCTGGTCATGGATTACGTAAAATGCAATCGCGGTGCCAGATTTGTGGTACTCAATGCCATAATTACCTGGCATATGTAAGTTCGTTCATTTCTAAAAACTAAAACATAATGTTTTAGTTTAGAAAAGTACATCGTTCATAATGTGTGCCTCTTAGTACTGTATGTATGAGTGATTTTTTAAAATCTTAAAGGAACATCGCTATAATTTTAGTACTTAAAAATTAAAGGATTAAAAGTAGATTCTTTCTTCTCCTAAAGTCATTTATGAAAATACTAGTTAGTAGATTAGAGTGAGTCATCTCACTTTAACAAAGGTTTATTTCAATCGATTATTTCGTTTGTTTGTTTATAATTGAAATCTTTACAGATATTGCTGTTGTATTCTAATGTCATCGATTTTTATCTTAAATTTTTTGTTTCAAAATGTAAAATGTTTACTTGAAGTGATTGAACCTTTTTTTTTTTTTGTATTTAGAAATATGTTTGAGATGTGGAATAAAATTGTGACATCTCTCGCGTTCTTCTTCTAACATAACTCCTACGTTCTTTGACGGCCACGATTAATGGCAAAACTTTTCCAACCCAATTTCAAGAAGTAAAAACGAAGCAACAATGCAAATAAGATAACCTTTAAAAGGATAGAAAGTTTAGTGAGAAGGAATGGCAATCTTAGAGAAAGCTTAGTGTGGAACAGTTGGAAGTGTGTTTAGACGGCCTACTCAGGAATCACGGAGACGCCCACCCTCGCTAATATTTACAAGGAGCAACTATTGCACACGAGCACATCAGTCTACCTGAAAGCATCAGTATCGTTGAGCCTTCAACCAAGGTAGGAGGATTATATTCTGAACGCTAGTATAATATTGAAGCGAGATTAGGCAGATAATTAGTTATATTTTGTTAAGTGATCTTATTGCGCGATCTGACTTAATTAAATCGGCATACTTTGGTTTATTCTCACTTAATATAAGTTTGTTCGTTATATAAGTAATTTAAGTTAAATTCTTAATAAAGGTCATATTAAGAATTATAGAATGTCTCATCCTTCCGATAATCCCACACCTCTAACTTACGCGGAACCCCCAAGACATAGCTATCGACAGATGGCTATGTGACAAAATGTTTGTTTAATTATAAATTTGTTATTAATTTTTTTAAATTTAGTAATGAATAATATAAAAGCAACAATAAGTGTTTTCTACTAGCTGAAGTACCCGTGCTTAGCATGGGTTAATTTTTCAAAAAAAATTAGATAAAATATTATTTTGATATAATAGGTGAATTGTAAGGAGAGAGAAAGTTAGTCAAAGAGACAATGTATACAAAAATGTAAACTAACTTTTTTTAATGAGTTTTTATGATATAAATAATTTTGAACGTACGAACGAACACCGGATTTTATGGTAAATCAATTCCTACTTTTTGTTTGTTACTATTTACTCATTAATTAAATTTAATTATTCCAATAAAATAGTTTAGTGAAAAGAAATTATATTCTGAGAAATTGGGCCATCCTAGGTAGGATTCGAACCCCCGACCTTTGAATTAGAAGTCCAATGCGCTATCCATTGCGCTTCAGGGAAAAACTAATGATGTTCCTTTTTGTATATGTTGTTGGACTATTATTTTTGACTTACTATTTATTTATTTTCAAATTTAATTAATGAATTAATATATATGAAAAACTGTATTAACATCAAATGTTATCCACTAGAAGTATAAAAAAATGTATTTGAACTTGAATGGATGAATAGAAATTATTTTATTAATGATTGAAAATTTGAACAAGATATATATATATATATATATATATATTTGTAATAGATTGAAGTAGTGTTGACCGGTGTAGAGTAAGTACCAATGTTGATTTGGTAATGACGTCTTCAGAATAGCTTTACCTCCTTTATTATAGGCACACATCAACAGATTAAAGCACAATTACGTTACGTTAACCTTGCATAGACAGCGGCGTTTTGGAGGACACAACACAAAGACAAAAAAAAGCAGCAAGTATTTACAATCTTACGTGATGGCGGCAAGCAGAGAAAGAGAGCGCGATTACGTTGAATAGGCGTTTACCTTTGGCCTCTGATTGGCTAAAATGCGCGGGATACGGCAATCGGTTTAGCCGATTACGATTAAGATTACAACGTTTATTTTTAAACCTAAGAATTAAAGATTATTTATAGATCATTAAAGAGTTAATTAAAAGTATGTTAGAGGGAATTATTACACACACACAATACACCCACATATATATATATATATATATATATATATAAGATCACTTTCAATATCACTATATGTTGCTGGGTATTTCAATTTAGAAAAGGTACATCGGGAAACATGTATCAATGAAGCACTTGAGTTAGAAGGAAAAAAACGCATATCAATTAAAAGGTATAAAGACATATTTTGACAGAAATATGCTGTATATAATTTTCAAATGGTATAATGGTACCCTTTCGAAAACTTATAATTACATGATTTGAACAGAATAAATCTGAAAATTCGTTTAAGTAAATATTTAAGCTCTTTATTGCACAATAATAAAATTAGAAACATATATATAAATAAAATTCATTGGTATCTGAATTCATTGATATCATTTTTCTAGAATTTTATGATATACTAGCTGGTATACCCGTTCTTCGCACGGGTTATCTGAAATATTAAACAACACAGATTGAAGGATAAAGAAGTTTTTAATGAGTTAATTTTACGTAAATTGCAAATTAAACAAAAAAAAAGCTTTTTGCATATCTCAGCTGAACAAAAACAAGAAAGAAAGAAAAAAAACACCTTTGTTAAATTTTAAGTCTGTAGATCTAATAGCTGATAAAAAGGATTTTTTTTATTTATAACTCTCCGTAACTCTCTTGAGGGTCGATTTTTGAACATACCTCCCAAAGCTGATCTCTGCTCAGCAAAAGTAACAAATTGTTAAAAGTTTTGTGTAGTGAACTCTTTTAAAATAGTGTAAATAATTTATATCTGAAAGTGTAATACATTAATATTACTTTCTATGGTATTTATTTTATGTCAATATTGTAATATTCGCAAGCAACGCCATTTCTTAAATTATAATGGCGATTCAATGAAAAACATAGCGAAATGTTGACGATAGAGTCAAGTTGGCAAAAGTCTAGCTGCTTTCATATAGCTCGATCTTTATTAGAGCTTTGAAAGACCCGCCATGTAGGGGAAACGATGCACGCTAACCTTTATCTACCGCATTATGATTTACTGCAGTTTTTTTTCATGCAATATTTTTTTGGGGATCACTACATTGAAAATTAAGGGATATGCGTAAACAAAATACTCCACTTTGGGACATTTAATCCGATAGAGCTAATAAATTAATTAAAGATATTCCACTGTAAAATTAATTATATACACCGTTCACTTAAAAGAAATAGTCAAATTGTTTTCTAAGGTCTTCATTAACATACAAAAACATAAGAGACTTAAATTTTGACATTAACTATTTTTTCGGGACACAGATGATAATCTTTGCAATCCGCTGAAAACACCGTCAGCTGAAAACGCAATATCTGCTACAAAACTATTCGCTTTCCCCGTAAAATACTTATCATAGAACTCGTGCTGCCATATATCTTGTAAGAGTGGATTTCAAAGAATATTTCTGCTAAGTTGGTGTGGTGTGGTAGTTAGGTGTAGGGGATGCCAGCTCAGGTGTCGTCCACGTCACTTGACCATGGTTCAAAATTACGTGGTCCGTCGCCAAAAGCCCTCGTGTATCTGAACAGTGCGACGTTAATATTCATTCACTCCAAAAAATACAGTACAGTAGTTATAATTATTTTTATACTTAAAAATGCAATATCTGCCTGTTCAATTAAAATTATAGCGTTATAATTAACTACTAACCATAAACAAATTTTGAAAATTTGTCCGAAAAATGTAGTGTGAAAGAGAAGGTTTATTTACTTTAAGTACCAGAACCGATAATAGTATTTATTTTGAAAAAAGATCAATTTCTTACTACCAAATGTGCATAATAAAATCATAAAAAAAATATTCAAATAAAGAGAGATTTATAACAGCCTCTCCCTTCAAAACTTAGTTTTATTCTGAAATAAAAAATAAAAAATTAGGGATTACGCTGATTACAGGAATAAATTAGAAGCGAGCGCCTTGAGTAGCCAAAACAAAAAGGGTTTCTTCACAAATAAAAGATAGATATATGCTGTTGTGGGCTTTTTTGCAGCACACGCCAGAATTGCTTGCAGATGACAGAAATTTTTCCTACTTACATGACAAATATCGTTATATTTTGAACAATTCACACAATATCTATAAATTATAGCCTATGTGTTATTCTGATGTATAAGCTATATGACTGTAAAGTTTCATTAAAATCCATTCGGTTGTTTTTGCGTGAAAGACGACCAAACATCTAAGCAAACTTTCGTATTTATAATATATATCTAGATTTTATAAATGTTATGACAAAAAAGTGTTTTATTATATGGTTTCCAATGCTGATAAAAAAAATTGTTTCTTAAAAAGCTATTATAGCTTACAGATAGTAATTTTAATATACTGTGTACACATAAGAAACAGTTTGAAACTGATAAAAAAAAATTAATTTATTTGCCGTCAAACTGCAAGCGAAAAATAAATTTGTTCAAGGCTGTGTGTAATTTTATTAACTTGGTAAATTATGCTCTTATTTTTATTGTTTCATTTAGTTTTTTAAGCTGCAATATCGATTTTAATTCTTACTGCCATTATCTCCGACTCATTTCCCAGATTCAATTTATTCCAATAAGTTGAGAAACATCGTGCAGTGCATCTTCTAGCTATGTACAAAAAATTCAACATTAATGCCCTCTTCTAAAGCAACATGGTCTCTTTATTTGAAACCATGCTTAACTGACACCTGAGCTGGCCTTTCTTCGAACTACCTCACCGCGCAATTGGAGGGATTTATCGTGCCTCTCTACATGGCAAGTCTTCATTGTCGCCACACACGAACTCAAGTGACTTTAATCACTAGGTTGCATCGGTCACCAGTATAGAGGCGATATTTCATAGGTTCGAGTATATTACGTGAAGGAAACTTTTGTTTTTGCAATATCTCTATAGTTTCATACGACAAGTCTAAGCTTAGAAATGAAAATCTTAATTGCCATTCTTATCTTATTTTCCTCGTTTCTTTCAATTAGAGGCTTACTTTGATCATCCCTCTCGAGTTGAGAATGTGTAATACAATTTACTTTTAATAAAAAGAACTGTTGTATTCTTCTCGGCGTCTTTTTGTATGAAACAATCTGTAGGAATGAATTATGTGTTGGTTTCTTTTTCCTTAGTATCGTGGTTGTAGTTATATATATATAACTTCATTAACCCCTAAGGCCCCGGCGTATATATCCGTCTCGCTCAACCCATGCGTTATGTTTCCTGGACGTATATATCCGTCCTTTCGAAGTACGATCCCTTTCTTTGCGCTGATGTCAGTAAAACTATTCCGAAGGCTTTGGAAGGCAATAAAATGACATTGGCGGTGTTCACAAAGGATTTTCTTATTCCAGAGGAAAATTTGTTATTTGTGCGGCAGAAAGGGTACTAAATATTTGTTTATAGTTCAATGAGCTTACTCTTGAATCGCTTTGGATGTTTACCGTCTAAGTTACCGTAATTCCGTTCTCAGTTGTTCGACCTCCGGTCGTTATTATTCAATTCTAATCTATTGACTAAATCGTCAATTAGAAATCTTTTATCATTTCGCAATTAATCGTCGAGTAACTCTCGATTAGTTCTCAACTACCTTCCACAAACCACTAACTTCACGTACCTAAAAGTTAATGCTTAAATATAACCCTTCATTTACATAAACCGTGTCTTCTTCTTCGGTAGAAAGTTTTCAATAGAACAACATTTAAAATAAAAAGATGTATCCCATGAGGATTAGTGTAGGCTCGCGGATAGACCCATTACAATGTAAAGTAGAGCGCCCTTTATCCGAACGTTTATTGTCCGGAGCGTCAAATATCTGAACCATTTTTTTTTTGTCAGCTACATGTACTGTATATGAATACGTTTTCGAACAGTGTAATGCTCAACAATTGTTTCGCGTGAGGCTAAAAGTGATGGGAAAACTCCAGGTCAGGGATGTTTGGGGAATTTCAATTGTGTGATTTGGTAAACATCTGCGCAGAATATTAGATCAGTTTGTTTCCAAGGGGGGTGTATACGTGCTCTTTTTTTTAGCTTCGAATTCAAAACGGAAGCGTAACGTCTTGAACATAGAGACAAAACTTGAAATATTGGCCCATCTCGCGAAGGGAGAAAGTGGAGCGTATCTAGCACAGTTTTACAATGCTGGAAAGTCAACAATTTCTGAAATAAAAAAAAGCCGAGAAACCCTTTTAAATTTTGCGTCAAAACTTAACTCAGAAGATGGCTTGAAGAAAAGGAAAACCATGAGGGAAGCAAAAGATGTTGGTCTTGATTGTGCACTCTACTTGTGGTTTTCACGACGTGGCTTCAATGATGACCACATGGAAGATAATACTGACTTTGTCCAATCGATCACAGGATTTCAAGAATGCGATTTAGAAGATGTAGAAACCTGGATGGCACATGCGATGCAGAAGACTGTGGATTTCAAATGCTTAATGAAGACGAGATTGTGACTTCCGTGCAAGAAGAATTTAACCCTGCCGACGACGAAACGGATGAAGACGAGGACAACAACAAAAACGAAAGTAGCAAGGGTCTATCAAATGCTGACGCGTTTTCTGCGTTAGAGACCGCTATGGAGTGGTACGAACAACAAACGGAGTGTTGTCCTACTCAACTATTGCAGCTCAAGAGAATCAAAGATCTTGCAGCGAAAAAACGAAGCTGTACAATGGCACAGCAAAAAATAAGTGATTATTTTTCACAATAAAGGTAAAATTGCGACGTTTTGCGCATAATTTGCTTTTTCTTCAAGCACGTTTCCGCATGTGATGTTTTTTAATGTTCGTATATAGTGTCTGGTTTCATATACTGCATGGATCGCATTCGGTTATCCGAATAATCGGGTATCCGAACGGTATCCGGTCCCAATTGATTCGGATAAACGACGTTCTACTGTATATGTACAAAGAATTTTGGTAAGTTATTCTTTTCTCTCAGGATTAATGTTTGTTTCAATATGTAACATTGTATAATTTTTCAATAGTTATTCATTTTAGTTTGTTTCTTTAAAATAGTAGTGAGAGTTGTGACGGAGCTTTATCGGTACTTTTAATAATCCTCTTGGGATATCTTTGGGGCCAGAATGGCAATTCATTCCAACCAACCCAAGAAGAGAACGTGGTTATGCAGATTAGGAATTGTATACATTAAAACGTTAGTATTCGCTACGAGCACTAAGTAAAGCTAAGTGAAGTGAGGTAAAGTTCTAGGAGAAAGAGTCTTAGTGTATTCTATGAGTTCTGTGAGTAGGTTTAATAGTGCCAGTGAAGCTGATTAATAAGGGGGTCCGAGACCTGAAGAGTATTCTCTTAGCCGGATCAAGTTGGATCGAAGAATAAATTGAGGATAAAAGGACCGTAGCTGTTCGCCGAGGAAATAACGGCATGACACTTTGATTAAGCTTTAAAACTAGAGCGGATTCTAATAAGTTGGGAAATTAGCTATAAATATAGATACAGTGGTTTATTGCGCTATTTGTCATAATTACGGTTTACGTCGCATCACCCTTGATTCTAAGCCTCCTAGTCTAGTGTTGTTTTATTGAATATATATTAAGATCATAATAAACTAATTTTATTATGGCAGAGTTTAGTGGTCAATCCTTCATTCCCTCAAACGTGGTCGCGTGGATGAGGACGAGATAATACCCCCAGTGCGCGGGGTATCACAGAGTTTACACTTGCTTTTTTGAGGTTTAACTTCATTTTTCTAATTTTTTTCTTCACTTTTCTTCTTCACATTTTCTGCTGAAGGGAAAGTTTAGGATCCTGTTAAAGCAAGCTTAACCCTATTTCACTGTCCTAAATCAGTGACAGCTTTAGGAAACGTAATAGTTTTTCATTTGGGTCACTTGACTTTTTATATGTCTACTTATATTTTGGTGGGTTTTAATTGGTTTTTCAAATCCATTTTCATTCAATCTTTGCTTTTTAGGATTTACAATTTGGCTATACTTACCTTTATTTTATTATATATACATATCGGTATCAAAAAAGTTAAACAGAAGTCGAATTAAAATGTTTTACAAAACTGTTAAAGATAAAAGTCCACCTTTTTCTCCAAAAAGTTTTAAGATTTTATGCATAGTCAGATTTCTTTTATATTTAAAATTATTTAAAATACAGTGAAATCATTGAAAAATTCCTCATTTTTAGAAAATTTTATCATGAATGGATATCAAACACATCAGCGAAATGTTTTAAATATCAAGAATTATAGAAAGAATGACGATTTTTATGACTGAGTGAGTTGTTACTAACGCGGCACCTGATCGGCAAAGGCCATTAAAAATTCATCATGGCGAAGGGCTCAGTGACGCCTGTCGTATATAAGTGAGTGAATATTAACGTCGCACTGTTCAGCTACACGAGGGCTTTTGGCGACGTCATTTTGAACCATGGTCAAGTGACAGGACGACAAGGCTGCCTCCCTCTCTAACTACCACACCTCACCGGAAGGGTTTTTTGAACTCTCGACAGATTTAACGCATCGCTCCCCCAAGGGGATTTTTAGGGGTTTGGGCCCGAACTCGTGACGGCCCACCAGACCCCGATACCTTGACCATTCAGCTACCGCAGTCCCACGTTTTTTTATGACAAAAAAGCAGACAAGGCAATTTCCTTTTAAATTGCTTCCAATTCAAAGAAGGGGACACTAAATGCCATCAGCGGGCCAAGGGTTGAAGACCCCAACTTGAGTAGAACGTGCTAAAGTTTCAACGGCGACTTTAGCTACAATTACCAAACAGCGAGCAGAAATTGATAATGCGAAACTCCTATCAAAAAACTGTTAGATTTTTTAATACTTCACATTGTTAGGGAATTAAAAACATCCAACGTAGCCCGGGCCCCTTTCTGTATGAAGGGGCCAGGGTGGAAAAATTATTTAAGCCCCTAAATTTTTTGCGAAGTAGAAAAAAATTGCAACTGCGAACATACATTGCTAATGCATGTTTATTTAAAGCGTGAATTTGTTTTTGCTAATACACGAATTAAAATTATTTATGCAATTTCTTTTTCGGTGTTTAATATACCCGGTCATTTTAAGCGTCTTTCAAAATTTTTGACCAAAGTAATTTTTACTAATTTTAATTTCGGGCGTTCAGCATTGTGTAGTAACTGGTAATGTAAAGAAAATATTTACCATAATACATTTAGAAATAACTCATATTTACTATGCATTTTATAAAATGAATAGATCACTTTAAAAAAAAGTGTGAATATAATTACTTCTTTTTTTTTTCCCCATCATAAAAAAGAACCAATGTGATTTGGTCAGCAAGAGTTCAAAAGATTTTTTCCTTTGAAAAAAGGCAAGAAACATCTTCCCCCCTTAGACTAGTTCAGGGGTGGTGAACCCTTATGGATCAACGTGCCATATTTTTTCCAAAGAAGTGTCTAATGACGGATAGACGTGCAGTCAAATTATTTTGACGTGATTATTGGGAAAATAGTAAAACTAAATACGAATAATACAAAACTCTATTTACTGCGAAAAAATACTTTTTGCGCTGTATAGTTATGAATGTTTTAGTTAATTCAAATTAAAGTAACATTAGTGTGACTTCTGTTGTGGCAGATTGGATGACAAAAACTTATATTAGAATTGTAAGATTATATTAAATTGTAGGATTGTTGATCTTTTTTGTAGAATCAGGTGAACGGTCTCTCCCAAAACGGTTTCACAATTAATTTTTTTTGCTGTGGTTCCAAAGAGATTTTGGATTTGTATCAAAACATGTTTTACAGCCCGATTTCTGCATAATTTTTCCCAGAACATAAAACACATCCTTTGTTTTTACTAAAATGCCATGGCGGTTCTCCAAATTTGAAATTTCATTTCCCCGTACTATCTTGCACTTGTTCTTTGGCTGAACTTGCCTGAAAAGAACGTTAAGAATCGTAAATATAACACAAAAGTAACAACAGTTTGTCAATGAAATTGGCTGTGCTATGCGGGGCAAATTTTTATATCATAAGCAATTGTAGTCTGCAACGTAATTAAGGTAAACAATAACAAACTGTTCCCATTGTTCTAATCTTTATAGTAAACTTTAAATTTAAAAAATAAAATGCCTTTTTTGTCACGAGGGCCAAAAAAATATTGTGCCCTTTCGCCCCCCCTGAGCTGTTAATTCCCCCTTAGCAAACCATTAGGGACGTTCTAAGACTTCGTGAGGCCCTGGTCCCCTACTCAAAAGTAGACTCTGGGTCCCAACACACAAATGTAGGCCCCGTAAAAGGAAACAGTACACAGCATACGTTATCAAATACTCGTACAAACAATAACTCGAAACAAATGCGCGTGATTTATAATTGCACATATCGGTTCGACCGACTGCCTCCTTTTGAGTGAATGAGTAATGATGGTGTATGGTGATAGGCCTAGGCCTACACATGGACGATGGTTATCACATGTAGCCAGTTGACATATCCTCCGAAATTCCCAGTTTTTCGGAGAATACAACCGGAAATAGCATTTGACCTTTGAAATTATTCGAACTATGATATTCTTAAGGCTGAATCAAGAACGAGATGAGGTCCTGATGATTGCCAAGGCCCTGGGATCAGTCGGCCCATGCCTTAAGACGTCCCTGCCTTATCCAGTAAAGCTTAAATACAACAAAATTAAGAATAATAAATTCAAATCAGATAAAATGCAATGGCCTAGCTAACTCTGGGGGTATTAAAATTCCTTCGGGACCTTTTTTTAGATATTTAAATATGGAGGCCATGTTAGTAGAACTGTAATTACACATGTTGGTGCCCCGTATCATTCATAAGGCGGTAGCTACGTCCCTGATACACTATCACATGTGCCCTTAAATTAAATTATTGTTAAAATTTGTTAGTTTTTTATTTGGGTATTTTTATTTAAAAAGATATGGCCACACACACATTTCATTGCTCTAGGTGAGTTACGCACCTAGTAATTATAACAGAAAAAGTTTGTTAAATAGAAAATGCACTTCGCTGAATATTTGGTTATTTTACAAAGAAAATAGTAAAATATTCTTGGTTACAGGAAAAAGTTCACAAAGTTGAAAAATTCGTAAAATAGAGGTTCGTTATGTGGAGGTTCGTCTGTATTGTCAAGGTTACATGTGCACAAGAATACATTATTTTACTTTTTATCATGTTGGGGGTCTCTGAGTCGTGGGGCCCCAGTGCATAGAATCCGCTGCCTCCCCTCCCCCTCAGATGGCCAGCCCCGAATACTACCATACTAAATCATGATAAGGAAATCCCTATTTAGAGAGATTGGATATCTCTTTTCATATATTAAATTATCTTTATGGAGAAATATATATAAAAAAAAAATCCGTTACCATTCTCTTCATAACAGCAACTTAATTATAATACAACTAGCTGCAGGGCACGGCGTTGTGTGTGTGTGTGTGAACGGGGTTTCTATACTTTTATAAATTTTTTTCCTTTTCCCTTTACAATATCAGCACTTCTAATACTCTTTTTCAAAAGACTTTCCTCCGCTCAGCCCCCATTGTGTGGATTTTTACCGAGTGTATAACTTAAAATTTTTTGAAATTTTTTCGCTCTTTTCTTTTCAACAGGTTTATTTCCCCCTTTACGAACATTTTTTCATAACATATTGTCATGGAAAATTTCCTTTCCTCCCCCTATGAGCCGTTCCGGTATGGTGTATGATTTCTATAGTAAAACATTACAAATTTCGCATGTAATTTCCCCAAAATTTAAATTTTTACTGCCCTTTTTTAAATTTTTGGGTACCCTGAAGACCCGCTTTGTTTTCAAAGTTTAAACGTCCACGTTGGTGTGGTATGGTAGTTAAGAGATGGTCCCGCTCATCCCGTCCTTAAAATGGTTCAAAAAGTCGGGGAAACGCCAAAAGCCCCAAAATGAACGTGGAACTTTATTTTTTTCACTCCTTTGCAACTTTTAGGCCCCCGGGAAAAAAAAATTACCCTTTTTATAAAAAATTATTGTATATTGAAAAAAGTAGAAATTTTTATAATTAAGAAATATCACAATTATATTAAATATTGAATTAAAATTATGAGCATTTTTTGAAATGTTCGATACTCGGGGAAAAAGTTTCATGCGAGTATTTTTATAAATGAAAAAGTGATAAAAAATTTGAATTTTTGATATAAATAGTTATTAAATATTTAAAATTTGAGTATTTTTTAAAAATATGTAAAAAAAAAAATGTTTTTGGCATTTTATTTTTTGAATCACTAACAACCACCATACTGTATTGGGATGAAATAAATTATCTTTCCAATTACAAAATTGCTGGTGAAGTTATTAAATGCGCGAATAAAATTTTGAGTATTTTTTAAAAAAATCATAAAAATTAAACGCTGATGTTGTTTCGAACGGTACAACGGTAGATAAGCGTTTCCGATCGCTCCGAAATCTTCGAAAAAAGTGAAAAGCGTTTAAATAAACGGAAAGATATTCAATTTCGCACAAATCTGTGATATTCAATATTTATAGGAGCATCTTCTTTTCATGTAACCTTTCATCAAACTTCGGCCAGAAAAAGAGTCATTTGTGTGGCGCCAAACCCTGGCTCTTGTAAAACAGGGTGGGTAGCCCAGTGGTTAAGTATCGGACCATGCAGGATGTCATGAGTCGAGCCCTACACTCAAAGACCACCGTGTAGGCAGCTGATGCACGAATCTTGTCGAGACTGGAACGTCTCCCGTTGGTGTGGTGTGGTAGTGTAGGAGAGGGTGCCACTGGTGTCGTCCAGTCACTTGACGCAGGTTCAAAATACGTGGTCGTCGCCAAAAGCCCTCGTGTGCTGAACAGTGACGTTAATATTCACTCACTACCACTGTAAATTGCGTTATGTGTTAAAGTTTTAATTTTTTAGGGCTTCATTTTTAAGTTAATGCTTTGAAACTTCATATATCGATTGCAAGCAACGGTAATTTAAAAAAAATGTAACAAAAATAATGCTTAAATATTTTTCGCAAAAAAGGGAAAAAAACGAAAAACACAATTTTTTTTAAAAAAACGCAATTTTTAAGTAATTTTTTCAATATTTGTACAGATTACGAATAATATCGTTCTACACACGGAAAAAAAGTTTCGTAAAATTATTTTTAAAATAAAGAAGTTATGAAGTATTTAAATAAAATTTTGAGTATTTTTAGAAAAAAACGTTTTGACATTTTATTTTTTTTAAATGACTGATTCTAAAAGAGAAAAGGATGAACTTTTTTTGTGTAGAATATCATTTCCTTAACGTGAAAGACAATGCAGCGGAACAATTTAGAAATCATTTTCATAAAAACGTATCAATTTTGACTCATTTTAGAAAAAATCGTAAAAATTAGAAAATATCATATTATTTTGTAAAATAAATTAAACCATATCGTGGCGAAGTAAATGATCTTTTCCGATTCTGCAGTTATTTTTTGTCAGAGTCTCATAAAAAATTAGATCGTGTTTTAAAAACGTCGCGGATAAAAAAAAAATTCACCTCCCGGTTTTTCATTCTCTTTGGCGGTAGAAACAACACGCAGGAGTAAAACAAAGGTTTCTAATTAATATCTTTTTAACTAATTGGAATATTGGAATATAAATGATCAAAACGGATTCCTCGGATCATTCCCGATTTTTTGGTACCTTCGGCGAGTTTTGCGTCTTGTGGTTCGTGAGAAGATACACTTAGTCTTGTTCATACATTTGTTTACCTTCAAATTTTAACAGTGTAGATTGCTTACCATGGGGATTCGAATAAGGCGTGTATCGGTCTCGTGACGTAAATACAGAGCTATTTTTTTACTAGCAGCATTCTTCATTTTTTCTTTCATAAAAAGGCAAAAATAGTGACAAAGGCGTATACAGATCTTTCTTATGGGGGTGCATTCTAAAAAATATGTAAACGAAAGAGCTACGAAGGGTAATCTCTAAGGTAAAAATTAAAAATTTACGGATCATTGGCGTACACCCCATCCCCTTGCGTACGCCACTGATTCGTATTTATGATTAGTGATTAGTGTACGTGATAACACTTTAACCAGTGGCGTGCGCAAGAGGAGGATTTGGGGGTTCACCTCCATTCACATAGACCACTAGATTTTTAATTTTCAATAGAGATTACCCCTTCGCCACTGGCGGAGCTAATCTCGAGGGGGCCCTGTATATCATTGATATCGTTATAGCTACGTCCCTGCCCAGTGACGTATCGGAATATTAGCCCCCCTGCAACCTCAAGTTTAGAGCCCCAAGTTCAAATACGTACTTCGCGTCAATCAAGCTTTGGGCCTCTTAGTGACCCTACCCCTCCTCGCAATGCGGGGGTAGTTACGTCACTGTACCTACCCTTCGCGCTAACCTCTAAGTGCTTTTTAGAGTGTAGACTTTCTCCTTAAAAAAGGAATGTGCATTTCACTGACTTTAGCAGAGTGAAATCACTTCGCCTAGATATCAAACTTTTGCTGAGAGCGTAAATCAAGCCTGAAATGTAGAAATGTTAAGAAAAGAGTCTAGAAATTTTAAAATAGAGAAAAATATATATATCACTGTTTCTAAAATTTTCTGCCGTCATGTTTCACCGACTTTAACATGGGACATACTTTTCCGCTTGGGCACGTTAGGCATGACGCAACGTGCCCAAGACGCAAAAGATTTGGGGGCGCAAAAAATTGAAGAGTGAAAAAATGTGAAATTTTTTTAAAAAAATACCTCCGGAACCAAACCTTTAGATCTGAAATTCTCTGAAAAAGGGGAAGATTAACAATTTGAAGTGCCTAGGGAGCCAGGGAAGTTAAAAACGGCCCTGAGTGGAATTGCTTAATTTAGCCTTTCGCTGTGAACGTAAATTGTTCATAGGAAGGAATGCTTAAGTGTTAAAATGTAAGAAATAATTTGGAAGTTTTTAAAAGTACAAAAATACACATATCCTTGCTTATAGAATTTTTTGTGACCATTTTTAATTGGACTCAAAATTATACATGTAGATGGCGCCATGTGTATTGATTTCTCTAATATAATGTTACAATAAGCAGTTGATGGGTAAAACGGAAAAATATGTCTTAAATGACATCTGCGTGCCTTATTTTGGGAAAACTATGTTTTACAGGTTGAATAAGGATTTTGACTACTTTTTAAACATTCATTTTCCTTTTTCATGAATGAGAATAGGCGGCCGTTTGTAATGAATGAATGAATATTAACGTCGCACTGTTCAGCTACACTAGGGCTCTTGGCGTTCGACCTCGTAATTTTGAACCATAGTCAAGTGACGAGGATGACACCTGAGTTGGCAGCAATAATGAACAAATATCTACAGCATTTCTTTATTATGGAAATACCGGGTTGAAGGGAAAGATCTGTCGTATTTTAAAGAAAATATTTGAATTCCTTTATAAAAATATGTGTTTAATATGAATCAATTATATATGCTACGTTATTTGTGTGTTACAACTTGTTGCCATCTTTCAGGGAACCTGTGAATTCCTGTTTTGTAGAAGTTATCGTCCTAGGAGTTAAAATAGTCAGCAACTGCCTTAGAAACAATTTCAAAAGACTTACATTTTTTCCCGTTAGATAATTTTGCAGAGATCTGAACGGGTAATAATCAGATGGTGCAATGTCAGGTGAATACGGTGGGTGACCAAGGACTTACCATCCTAACGCATTCAGTTTTTGTTGTGTCACCATTGCATATGGGTCGAGCTTATGTGAGGGAAACTTTTCCTTTCGGACGAAATGGCCTTTTTTTCTTTGATACTGCTTCATTTATCCCCCGATTCCGTAAATGGTTTGAGGGTTTTTTCCCGTTTAAAACTCTGACCTGGACCTTTTCCTGTCCCACCACAAAAAAAGCATTCTTTTTGATGGATCGTTTTGGAATTTTTCGTGATGTTCCGGTTTTCAGAAAGATTTTTCTCTTAATATTCTCTAAAAAATTCATTTTTCATCTCAGTAATCAGCTTTAAAAACCCACTTTTTGGTCAATAGATGCATAAACACATTTTTACCGTCGAAAATTTTTTTTAATTCAGGGAACAAAAAATTCCAAAAACCCAAGAATTAATGGTCCCCAAACGTTGTAGGGTGAATCCAAACTTTTTGGGGAAAAAAATAAAAATTTATCTTTTTGGAGGGTTCCAAATCGGTCCTTTTTTGGAAATTGGGAAACGTTTCCCAAAGCTTCTCGACAAGTGAACAATAAATTCTTTCCAAATACCGCAAAATTTTTTCATGCAACCGATGCGTTGTTTCCCTTTTTAATTAACAAAATCAGTCCCTAAATGCACTTTATCTACTGACATTTTTTTATTTAAAATCACAAGTAAAGAGAACGGGAAAAAAAGGGCTCCTTTTATATTATACACGCAAAAAAAAAACAAAAAAAACCGAATGACTCATTGCCCGATGGTTTTTTTTAAGAAAAAAACCTGTCTTTTAAAAAATATATATACGACAGAATTTCCCCCCAATCCCTATATTCTCTTCAATGTTATTTAAACATCTTGTGTCTTTCAATGGATTATTTTATACCATAAAAGGAAAACCTATATCAGAGGGTTGGGAATCTTGGGAGGGGGTAATTATAGTGACCTTACCTATCACAAAAAGATCAATTTTTGTGGATGGAAATTGATAAGTTTGTAACGTCTAATAATATGTAAGTGACATTGATATGTAAAAGTGACAAGAATTATGAACATTTACGGAATCAAGAAAAAATCTGAAAGATATCTTTAAAGATAAATCTACAACTTCTTTGTAAATTATTTGAATGGCATTGCTGGAGAGATTTAATTGTTTGAAAAGAGAAAATTGCATGTACTCTGATTTGCTTTTGGGTTTAATCTAAGTGCAAAACTTTTATATATGAAAAAAATTTCGAGTCCGCCAATTGAGCTCAAATCTTGTCAAATTAAAAATCCCAAAAAATACTCTTTGATTTTGGTGATACGAAGTAGAGCGCCATTAATTTTTTTTTAAAATATAAGAAGGGGGGAAAACTTATATTTTTTTTTGTCTATTTCTTTTTTTCCCCGTGGCGAGGTGGTAGCGTATGGCCCCGCCCCGGTCTGGAGTTCAATCCCTGGGTATTCGGGGCCTTTTTTTCCCTTCAGCGGGTCGATAAATAGTACAAAAACGCTTTGGGGAAATTTGGGGGTTTGATGGGGTTGGGGATACCCACCCGGGGGGAATTTCCCTGACCTCGGGGTTCCCTGGTTTGAAAATTTAGATGAGTAATAGGTTTTGGTTTCCCCGGGGTGTTGGCCCTTGAGTTTAGTTTTAGTTTATTTCTTATTTTAATAAATGTTTAAAAATACTTATTATATGTACAATTTTAATTTTTTTATTGATGTTGAAGAAATAGTTATATTTTAAACTGTTTATTTTTAATTTAAGAATATCTATAAATGATGTAAAATTAATATGTAATAAAACATTAAATCTCTCTATATTATTGACCTCTATTCTTTAACTCTGCATACATTATCGCGGGAATCGAATTGTTTCGAAAATCTCCTACTGCATGGCGCGCTGAATTATATAGGTAGACTGGTTTGGCACGACGCACAGCTAAAAGGTTGCCGACCCCTGATCTGTATCATGAAATTCAATTTATTAAAATATGTACACTTTTCTTTCAGTCACATTTTGATAATGATATTACTTTGAGGATTTACACCCGATTGTTAAAAAATTGGTATTTCTTCTGAACAAATTTGTATGTCGACTTTTACATTTTGAATTTTTCTTTGGTCGTTCTCAGAACAAATTTCATTGAAATGAATTTTTAAATTGATCAAATTAGCATATTTTACCATTTTCATCTTCTATTACATATGTATAGACATAAGCGTTAAATAAAAATAACAGAGGGAAAGTAAGAGATTTTTTTTTTTTTTTTACTAGTTTAAGCCAACATATACGCTTAACCCTCTTTTTTTATGCGAGGAATTTTTAAGCCGATTGAGGCATCAAAAATAATTTTTTTACGTTATTTTTATTCTTTTTTTTTTCGAACCCAAAAGGGGGAAAGGAAAAATTCCCCCAATTCAAAAGGGTTATGAAAATTTTTGCAAAGTTGCTTTCCCGGGGAAAAATTTAAAATTCAAAGCTTTGAATCCTCCCCCTCCCCCCCCCACCCCCTGTTGCATGCTTCAGTGCATTGGGAAAAAAAAAAGTAAAAAAGCTGACTGCGTAGAAGTTAATTTTTAAACTGTTAGAGTGGAAACATCCTGTTTGCTGCATTTTTTACGTACAATAAAAATTGCATTATAATTTGAAGTAGTTTTTCTAGGAGTAATTAATTGGTAATTTAGGTGTAATTTCAAAAACTTTAATTCTCAAAAACAAAAAAAAATATTTAAAAAAAAAATAAATAAATTCCAACTGTCACAAGATTTTGGTAAAACCAAAAAAAGAAAGAATACATGCAGAGATCTAAAGGCTGTCTTCGGCTAATGTTAAAGAATAGGACCAAATTCGGAATATTTTTTCAGTTATAAAAGAACTACTACAATTATAATATTATATTCTGGCTTCGCTCTATCCTGTAGATAACCACTTATTATATCAAAACCAACACATTTTACCCCGGGGGTTGAAAATTTTTTCCCCGGATAAAATGTGTTTTGCGTTTTTCCTTCCACCTGCAAGAAAATGGGAAATTGACCGGAGTGGGAAAATTTCCCCCCTTCGGGCAGACCCGAGGCTTTGTGCAAGCATCGAAGTTGCAAAAGAAATGCGTTATTTCTCATATACCGTAATCCTGAATGAGCTATCTCCTTACAAGTTTAAAGGAAAAAATTAATTATTTATAAAATATATTCTGAAATTTTAAAAACACTAGATTACGAACGAATCTGTGAATTATAATATGGCAAATTTTTATCAAAATTGAAACATTTTTCTGCCTGAAAATGTGATCCGGTTCAGGTTCTGGTACATTTGCCGAAAACAGCCTTACGGTATCAGCACAGTGATTGGTTACTGAGTTTCTGCTTAAAACTTCTGAAATAACCTATAACACTTTGTTCGCCGACAAGAATTCTTGAATTTGGGAATTAAACCCGGGCAATTATATCATACCCCAAACGGGGAAAATACCCCCCCAAAATCAATGATATCCCCCCCTAAGCTAGGGGCCCTAAATTTGGCACAAAAATTTTTCAAATGGTGTCTTTTTTTTTTTCCAAAAAAAACCCTTTAAAAATTCTGGTACAGGCCCCACTCAGGACAAAGTTACGCCAGTGTTTTGTATCGGGGGCCCCAAACAAATGACCTTCCCCGGGCCACTTCGGAAAAAACTTACTTTCCCCCGCAAGTCACATATAAAAATATTTTATTTAGTTTGGACCCATTAAAAAACATTTTTTGGGAAAGTAAATTAAAAGCAGGGGGATTGTACTTTTTTTATTATTTTTCAGTAAAAACACAAACATAGATAATTTAATAATAATACAATGGTCAAATATGCCTAGCTCAGCGTGCACCTCGAAAAAAGGCAAAATCGGAATGTGATCCCCGCGGGGGGTCGAGCCATGTATAAAAATAGAAGCAAAGTATTAAAATAGAAACAGTTATGGAATATATTTGTTATGAAACACAAAACTAAAAACTAAAATATTATACAAAATAATCATATTTTGTAAAGTTGTAATGAATCTCGCAGGCCGCCAAATTATGCAAGGGGAACCGCGGGCTGTCTACCTGGTCTATAGAGTAGATTTCCTGTGATATTATATATACAGGGACGTTTAAGACTCTCTTTGAGGGCCTGGGCCTTTATGTAAGAGTAGGCCCTACCTGATATCTTTAAAAGTAGACAGTTTATTCTCAAATAATCATTCAAACGGTAATTTGAAACAAATTAATGTGCAAGGCTCAACCGATGCCCGCATTTCGCCTATATGAGTTAAATTTTTTTATGGTTTTTAGACCCAAAAGGGCCCGGAAAATGGACAAAAGGTCACACACAATAATATTCTTACCACTTTTTTTAATTGACCTTTTGGTTTGAAATTCCCCGGGTTTTTAAGAATATGCCCCGGGAATAATATTTAAACCCCGTGGGCCCCGGCCCCGTTGATACAGCCCCCTTTGGACTTTTCCCTTTTATATATACAGTCCCGGGCCTCTATAATTTCAAAATCGCTAAATCCAGAAAAAAGGTTTGTTATATGGACAATTCATTTTTATAAAAGGGTTTAACCCAATTTCTTTTTTGAACCACTAAAACAAGTAAAAAATTTATTTAAAAAATATATATTAAAAAAATAATTTTCACACCTTTTTAGGTTGGGGAAAAATCCATTTTCCCCGGTAGATGGGTGTAGTGTCGGTAAATTTGTGAAGTATCGAAAAAACAACAAATTTAAAGCTCTTTTTCAAAGGGGAATTTTCACACTAAAATTTGTTTTGCTGGTTTTTTTTGGTCCATTCTTTTTTGAAATGGGGGTTTTTAAAATGGAAGTCAACAAAAAAGAAAAAATTTTACATTTTACAGTTTTCTGTGATAAAGGTTTAAAATGCAAGAGGTGGCTGAAATTTGAATAATTTTTATGGTTTCCGATACCGAACAGCTAAAATTTCGGCATTTTTTGGGTTTTGTCCGGAATTTCAGGCTTTTTTTTTTTAAAAAAATGTACCTCTGGGGAGGCCCCTCGTCGAAAATGGCGATAAAATCCCGAAAAAAATTGACCGGGATCTTGTGGGCGTAGCATCGCCCGGGAGCTTTTGACCAAAAAAAATTTTTAAAACCCTTTGCGCAAAGTTGGATTCAAAAAGGGGAAAAGTTTGGGTGCAACACTTCACCAAAAAAAAATGATGAATCGAATTTCCATCTGGAAAAAATTTTTTTAAACGGGGTGAAATCGACTAATTTCTTAAACGGGTTTGGGGACTGGAGATGAAAATGGGTCCATACGGGGCAATATTTTGCGAAAACAATCTTGGGCACCCGGGGGGTGAAGCCAAAACTCAAACGGTGGCAAAAAACGGGGCTAACGGCCAGGAAGACTCTACTGTGTATTTGGGTTTGGGCTGGAAAGGAATAATTTTTATGAGTTACTTCCGTATTTGGGCCAAAAACACTAAATTCAATCTCTATTGTCAACAACTGGACCGTTTGGAAAACCGGGGTTGACCAGAAACAGCTAGACCTGGCCAACAGAAGGGTGTTGTGTTCCCCTCAGGACAACGCCAGGCCACACACATCTTTGTGACTGACCAGACCTTTTTGAGGCTTGTTTTGGGGAAATTTCAATGCATCCCACCATATGGGCCCGGGCCTGGCCCCAAGCGATTACCCACCTTTTTTTTGCATTTCAAAAACTTCCCGGTGATGAAATTTTTGGGGGTCCCAAAGATTTGAAAATCGATTGCTAGAGTTATTCCCCTAGGACCAAGGGGGTCATGAAAGGAACTGGAAGCTACCCAAAAAAGGCCACAAATTTATATAACAAAACTTTTTGCATATTTGATCCAAATAAGACAATTGGAAGTATGTTAAATAAAGTCTAGAATTTCATGCAAAAACAATGGAGATTTTTTTTCCCCCAACATAATACATTTTTTTAATACATCTTACCAAAAAAAGGGAAAAAAAACAAAGTTTCTTGACGTTTTTCCCTTTTTTAAAAAATTAAATTTTTTTTGATGTAAGCCACTTTTTATTTTTTTTGAGCTAAAAGAAACAAAGTTACCATACGTCTAATTATACTACAAAGGGGCGGATACTAGTTAAAGGATGAGTTCCACTGAGGGGGAAAGGGGGTTTCGAAGTGTTTATGAACGGAAAAATGGGTTTTTAATGATTGCAATGCCCAGTCTTGGTCAAAGTCGGGAAAAAATGCCCAGAATTCTAAATTTTCTCGGGAGTTAGGCACCTAATAAAACTAGTTCAAGATTTATGACCCCCCCTAAAAAGTGCTAAAAGAGAAAAAACTCGAAATGTCCGAAATACTTAAAATAAAAAAAAAAATCTAATCACAAGAGGGAAAAGTTATATAAAAAAAAAACCCCTTAAGGGAAGGTTTATTTAAAAAAAAAAGTAAAGTTTTGGGTTAGGAAAAAAATTGGCGATGAAAATTCCTTTCGAGGGCCCCACTGTAAAACACACAGTTGCGGCAGGGAATTTTTTGAAAGTCCATTATTCTGGTATCATACCTAAGGTGACCCGACGACCCCTTTTTTGGCGAAACAGTCCTGGTTTTTTTTAAAATTTTGGGCCCGTTTTCCCGGCGGGTGGTCTCAAAAATCCCGGCGGCTATTTCGTCAGGATATCGTCGTTTCAAAAAAATACTGCTCTGGCAAAAAATAGAATTCGGATTTTTTGACTTTAGATATTTTTATTTGACAATACTCTGGGGTCTCAAAAAATTTTTTAATTTAAATGATGAGCAAAAAACATTCAATCATATTACTCAAAATTTCCCATGTAATAACATTTCCGAAAAGATTTTTTTTAAAAGAGGTATAATTTAAAAAAAAATTGATAAAAAACTTTAAAACTCAGGCATCCAAAAAACGCAATAAAAAGAAATAGTTAGGAATATTTCCCCATTGGAAACAAAATCAATAAAAATTGTAAAATACTCGCTGTCCTCTCTTACTAGGAACTTTTTGCGACGAAAGCTTTCCCAAAAAAAAGTGTGAATATCAAAAAATTCACAATTATGTGACTTTAAAAGCCTATTTACGTGTGAAATATAATTAAACGAATTTTGTGAAAAAATTTCCCTGACATTTTTTAAAAAAAATACACTAAAAAAATTTTTTGAAATATACCGGAATATAAAATACAGTCGAAACCCCTATATTGGGAATTTTTTTTATATGCGAACTTTTTCCTGGGAAATTTGAAAATTTCCCAATTTTTTCTTTAAGTAACCCCTATAGCGGGGGCTTTTCTAAGAACGTTTTTCTTTTTTGATTCGATTTTTTTTTTCCTTTTTTTTGAACATTTCTGGACTTTCGAGTTATTTTTCTTTTTAAAGGGGGTTCCCTTTTACGGGGTTTTTTATCCCCGGAAAAATTTGCCACCTTTCCCCATTGTCCCGTTCCCAGAAACTTGATATCCCCTTTACCCAGGGGGGTCCCCAGTTCCCGTGTTCTAGTTATAAAAAAAATGTGTGTTTAATATTTTGTTGCTTTTAAAATTTGAAAATGTCCCCAAAATTTTCATTTTAATTTAAAATTATTTTTTTAAAATATTGAAAAAAACAGACCATTTGACATTGTTTTTTCTTGTTTTTTCCCTTTCCCGTTTTTTTTTTTCTTTCTTTTTTTTTTTTTGATGGGTAAGATATATAAAAAGAACATATATTAATATTAAAAAGGTATGAATAATTACTTTTTAATATATAGTTTTATAATTTAAAATTTTTTTTTTTTGGTTTTTTAAATCATTAAAAAATGAACCTCTATATTTTCCCTATAACGAAATTTTTCCGGGTTTGCGGCTTCGTTATATAAAAACCGACTTAATATTGACCAACGGAATACGCGCCCTCGGGCCGTGAGGTGAAAGGGGCAATGTTCCGGCGTCTGATGCGAAACCCCCCGTGTCAAGTTCTGCGCTTGGAACCTTTATCTACCCAAGGGATGAAAAGGGTGAGTCAATCTTGCCCAGCCCCCGGGGTTTAACCTCTACCTGTGGTGTGGAAGCGCGTGGGACGAACCCCTCTTCCTCTGGGCTTCAATATTTCAAAACTTTAAGAAAA
>BMAV01024490.1:62689-136376 GCA_019973955.1 Trichonephila inaurata madagascariensis | reverse complement strand
TTTTTTGGAGTAAGTTAAGGATTACAACCCGTTAGGTGGGTAAGTTAACAGTTCATTAATTACGCTGAAGTCCTGGAGAATCAGGACCATTACAAGTTAAAAAAATTTTAAGAAGATATTAAGGTAAATTATTACACACACATACACACATGAATATATATGTAAAGATACATATATACACTCTATAACAAAAAAACGACGAACCAAGGAGTTGCCCGATTGCAATGAAATTTGGCATGCAAAGACATTTATACCGAACATACAAATGATTAAAATTTAGTGTAAAATTAATGAATAACGGGAGCTATATACAGCGCATCGGAACTGCGCACTCATCAGGTATCTATAAAAAGTGATTCTCAATTTCATGGTCAAAATTTCTGTTGCATTGCGATTTAGGATACCTTTCAACGACTGAAAAAATGTCTCCCCGCAGGATTCGAACTCTTACGAGAAACTGTTAGAGTTTCAAAGAGGTCGGAATGAAAGAGGCTGGTTCAGCAAATCGGAGAATCACTCGTCATATGGGTCGAAGCGATGAGGGCATTAGAAGATGCTGACAAGAACGGGTGGATAATAGCAGATTTCAGCGTCATGATGGTAGCAATCGAACTAGGGCCACAGCAGATAGGGAGGTCAGATTGATAGTCAGATCAGCTGTCACAGCGCCTGATTCATCGTAAGCAACCATCAGACGTGCGACCCGCACACGAGTGTCCATCATGGCCATTCACAGACGGCTGATAAAGCGAAATTTACACTCGTAACGACCGCTATACCGACTACAATTCACGCCTGCACACTGTTGAGCTAGATTACAGTTGTGCTCGAATCGATCAGGTTTGAATCATGTTGACTGGGGAAGAATAGTGTTTAGTGATGAATCCCCCTTCCTACTGCGTCTGGACGATCATCGGAGACGTGTCTGGAGACATCCAGGACAGCGTGCCGATCCTGCTTTCACTACTGCACGCCACACAAGCCCTCCACCACAAGTTATAGTCTGGGGCGCCATTTCTTTTGACAGACGGACCTCTTTGGGCGTCATTAGAGGCACACTTACCGCACAGCGGTACGTCGACGACATTCTGAGAACTGTTTTGTGCTACCGTTCCTCTAACAGTACCCTGGTCTTATTTTCAGCAAGATAATGCCAGACCACATACAGCACGTGTTACAATGAACTGTCCTAAAGCTTGTCAAACACTTCCTTGGCCAGCCAGATTGCCAGATCTCTCTCCAATCAAGCATGTCTAGGAATGATAAGAAGGCGACTGCATTTGCCATGGAATGTTGATGACCTGATCCGAAAATTGGTGCAAATTTGGTAAGAAATACCTCAGAAGACCATAAGAGTAATTTATCACTCTATGCCACGTCATGTGACAGCTTGCATCTAGGCTAAAAGCGGATGAAAACCTTATTAAGCTCGTTACTTTGAAACTATGTAACTCTGAAATAAATCATTCAATTTTTCTGAAATTTTAATCATTTTCTATTCTCTACATAATCTTTCTACCCACCAATTTTTGTCTCTGTCTCTGTTGTTATAGAGTGTATATAAAAATATATAATTGATTCGTGAATTTATTTACACTGATATTCAAAATTTTGCATCTATAATTTTGCATCGAAATCGTGCATTAATCTAGTCAAATTTTTAAACCTGAAATTTCTTTTCTAGTCTTTTTAAAATTAAGTTAAACAAGGAGGTGTTTATCATAATTCATTCTAAAAATAGCAAAATTCCTCTACAGAATCGTTATTCCATAAGTATATTTATATACATATATTATATAAAGATCGATGTGCCAAAAAGAGAGTTAGCCATCAAGAATTTTAAATGAGAAATTAATTCACTAAGCTCCAAAAAACTAATAAAAGAGTGCGTAACGTCATTGATTTTAGCTTAACTCCTTAAAGTTTTATTCGCTGGGCATAAAATTAAGGCTATTTTCGTAAATCATTTATTCCCCGTATTGCCCTTAAAACAATAAATTACGGATATAATCCCATAAAAATGATTATAAATCTGCTCTAAATCAAATTTCAAAAACACTATTGATAGTTTTACGACCGTAGTATGCGAGCTGAAAGGAAGACCGTCACCGTACGCATAACAAAGAAACAAGACTTTAAATCTGACATAACTTATATGGCTTCCTGTGTTTTTTAAGTAACAGTTGAAGAAATGGCCTTGCTTATGACCAGGAACTAAATGCCTGTCTAGGTTTTATGGTTTAAAGATTTTTCAGTGGTCATATTGAAACAAGGTCGTGTCCCAAAGTATGCGGTTGATTTATCGATAACAATTTAACAATAAATCAAGTATGATTAGAAAAACAGTTCCTTATGTTTTTGTTATTATTAAAGCTCGGTATATTTTTCATCTACAATTTTAGCTAATTTTTATATCGATTTGATAGATTTACTTAAGCAATTAATTTGTTATAAAATTAACTTAAATGGATTATTTCAGGAGTGGTTCGATGATCGGTACAATGTGTAATAAAGAAGCACAATAAATATAAGAAACAGGATCGTTCCAAAGGAATTTAAATCTCTTAATATTAAAAATAAAGTGAACGCGCGTGCGAGAGAGTGTGCCAAATTTACTACATACTTGATAATTTTTTATTTTAAACCATAAATTTAACTAGACTTACCATATTTTGAGGGCTCCAACCCAAAACAAATTTTGAAATTAGTTAGAAGTCTAAAATTTTACTGAAGCATTAAATTTTATTTATTCAGAGGTATTTTTTACTAGAGGTAACTTTTTCAGATTTTTTTTTTTTATTTTACACTTCGAAGTACAGTAGAGTCTCAAAAACTTGGCCAATACCAACCGAAGGTTGGCAGAATTTGCGAAAATGCTAGATTATCGAAAAAGGGATTAAAAGAATATAAGTACCGTATGGATATAATTAAAGTTACACCATTCAGAGGTATGTAGAATTTGCTCTACTTATCGGATTTTTATGAAACTTGGAATATATGCTATATGGACCATGAGAAAAAGATTTCTGCAATAAAAAAATAATACAAATTTTGACCACCAGGTTACTTTTATCGAATATTCCTTATGAAAATCCGTGAAACCTCTATATAAACTTGCAGTCAAAGCCAGAGAATTCTTCAGCGTGCGTTTGTCATTACTAATCATTCCTGTTTTACAGGAACAACAATGTTTGTAAACCACTATTTTTATACATGATGGAGCAACCCTCACATTGGGCGTCAAATCGAAGCACTTAGTGCTACTTTTGGCAATAATTGTGATTATCTAGATATTTTTCGGATGCATATGGCCTTTTCGCTCACCTGACTTACATCCCTGTGATTTCTGATTGTGGGAATTTCTGAAAGATAGTGTTTGTAGAGGTGGAATTATGACTTTATCTGATTTGAAAGCTAGCATTATACACCATGGGGCTGAAATCCTTCTGGGGTTGCTTAGGGTTACCTTTGAAAATTCTATAATGTGCTTTTCAACATGTTATTGATGTCAATGGAGCACATATTGAGCACATTTTGTAATTGAATAAATTTAAGGTATCCGACTACGTTCAGAACTGCGATTTTAAAAAAGCGCATAAATGGATCATTTTCAGGATATTTAGTGTCACTTAGATTAGAATACATGTATAAATTTTTTTTTTTATTTTGACAAAAAAAATTATCTAAATACAATAATTCGACAAAAATTTAGCTTAGAATAAACTTTTTCAAAATGTTCTCCTTTTTGTGAAAAATGCTTCTATTATAATAATATTTTGCCTGTCTATAGCTCAGAACCTCTGTACAGAGGCTCAACTAAATTTTGAAATACATAACTTAGAAGTGGGTTTATCATATTTTACGACAATAGAGGGAAGAAATTTTAAGAAAAAACACCGATAATTATTTTCAATTTGTTTGTAACTCTGAAAATAATGTGAATTTTTCAAAAAACATAGTTGAGCCTCTGAACAGGGTCTGAGCTATATACAGGTTAAATATTATTTTAATAAGCATTTTCACAAGAGAACTTTGAAAAAGTTATTCTAAGTAATTTTTACCCGACATAGTGTATTTAAATAATTTTTTTTGTCAAAATGTTCTTAAAACAATTTTATACATGTATTCTAATCTAAGTGACATTAAATATCATGAACATTATCCATTTATGCGGTTTTTTAAAATCACAGTTCCGAACGTAGTCGGATACCTTAAACGATTCTAACATATTTTTTGTTCTTTTTTGAGCACCGCATTTCCACCTAGAGGTCAAAATGTGAACTTTTTTTTTATTATTGCAGAAACCTTTTCCCCATGGCCCATATAGCACATATTCCAAGTTTCATCAAAATCCGATAATTAGTACGGGTTCCACACGGCTCTGAATAGTGTAACTTTAATTATAATCACCCGGTACGAGTGTTTAGTCAGAAAATATTATACTGAACTTGTATGTACTGCTCCTTGAGAATACAGCAGAAGGTAAAACTGCCCAAATGCCCTTAAACAAAGTAAAAGTACGTATTTTATGATGGCGTAGAGTATTTACTACATGAAAATGAAAATTAAAGAATACATAGTATACTATAATTTACCTGATCAAGCACACCTCAAAAAAATACTTTAAGAAGGCATAAAACTGTCACTAATGAAAATTCAGTGGCAGACTTTGCAAAAACTGTCTACTTTTCGAGCTGCAAGTGTGATGCCGAGCTATCCGGACTGCCGGGTCATCAAATGCAGAGTTTTTGGAACTCTACTTTTTAAATCAGGGGTGGGCAGACTTTTCCAGGGTTCAAACTGCTTCTCATTTTGTCAAGGTGTTGCGCTCCACCCACCGTCAGTGGCGCAAGGAGGAGAAGGGCCCCGGACTCTTCCCCATAGCCTTGGATTATTTCCCCCGATTGATTATAATCCCATGTATATAGTGCGTAAAACTTATAATTAAGTTTTGTTATTAATAATTTTTTTATTTATTTGTGTTGATTATTTATTTAGTAATTTATTTTTTGCTGTTTTTTGTTCGCGACAATCGACAAAATCAAAAAAATATGTTTGGCTGCGTATTGGGGTATTATGTGAGATCGGTAGATTTTCGACCCTCGACCCCAATCACCAACCCTTTGAATAATCTTTGCGTGCGCCAATGCCCATAATCATAGGCTTGGGGAGGTAGAAAGAGTTCCACAGTATTCTAATAATAAATATGAAATTATTACTTAGTACTTACCTACAGAACTAAAATAAAAAAAAAAACTGATACTTTTATGAATGAAACCGCGTTTAAGGTATCCGACTACGTTCGGAACCGTGATTTTAAAAGGTGCATAAATCTATAATCTTCAGGATATTTAGTGTCACTTAGATTAGAGAATACATGTATAAAATTGTTTTAAGAACATTATGACAAAAAAAAATATTTAAATACAATATTTCGGCAAAAAATTAACTTAGAATTACCTTTTTTCAAAACGTTCTCCTTTTATAAAAACTTTTTCGATAATAATAATATTTTGCTTATATACAGCAAAGATTTCTCCACAGAGTCTGAACTAGGATTTTTGAAAAAGTCACATTATTTTCAAAGTTGCTACCCATTGAAATAATTATCGGCGTTTTTTTCTCAAAATTTCTCCCCTCTGCTGTAGTATAAAATACGGATAAATCCACTTCTAAGATATATATTTCAAAAATTCTAGTTCAGCCTCTGTACAGAAGTCTGAGCTATATACAGGCAAAATATTATTATAATCGAAGCATTTTTCATAAAAGAAGAATGTTTTGAAAATGGGTCATTCAATGTTCATTTTTTGTCAAAATATTGTTCTTAAATAATTTGTTATTATAAAAATATTCTTAAAACAATTTTATATGTTTTCTAATCTAAGGGACACTAAATATCATAAACATTATCTATTTATTCGCTTTTGCAAAATCACAGTTCCGAACGTAGTCGGATACCTTAAAGCAAAACGCACGATACAAACATAATAATAACACAGCTATAAATATAATAATATCAAATGATGCATTTGTTATCAAACAATTCGAAATACATTAAAAAAAAAGCATTTTCATCTTGTAAGTTTTCGTTGTTGCAGTTAGTAGAAGATCTAGTCCGCATACTTCAACCAATCTTGAATTTTTCCGTATATAATTACTAAATGCTAAAATCTTCAACAGGCCGCGGTAGCCGAGTGGTATAGGGATCGGATCGTGGCTGGCTTTGTCACGAGTTCGAGGTCAGTATCATTAAAGACCCGCCGTGTAGGGCAGCGATGTACGCTAAATCTGTCGAGAGCTGAAACGTCCTCCCGTTGGTGTGGTGTGGTAGTTAGGAGAGGGGTGGTGCCAGCTCAGGTGTCGTCCACGTCACTTGACCACGTGTAGCTGAACAGTTCGACGTTAATATTCACTCACTCACGCTAAAATCTTCAAGCGGACACGCCTAAAATTCTTGGCGTTTCCACCAATGATCACGCGATCGCGTAATTTCCCGGGTTTAAATATTCAACGACCTTCTACATTAAGTGCCTTCAAACTGCGTTCCGCACAACCCTGACGTTCCACGGATCAAACCTAAGGGCTCCGTGGGTTGAAATTAAAATTCATAAAAAAAAATTGAAATTGTTTATACAAAATAGATTTGCTTTCTCTACGAAATTTGTATCACCACCAGTACCTAAAACCATGTTTTACAACACAGATTGCACATCCTACGAGGAAAACCTTTAAGAAATAAGCGGCTCCGGGGGGGACAGCCTCTCTTTTTTAAGTAATTACCTGCAGCTTTTACTTCTTTGGATACGTGAGCTCACACAGGAGCCATTACGAGAGAACATTATATGGCCAAAACATGTAACCATTATTATAACACCAGTGAATTCTGTCTCGGTAA
The DNA here is from genome assembly GCA_019973955.1 of Trichonephila inaurata madagascariensis. Lineage (NCBI taxonomy): Eukaryota > Metazoa > Arthropoda > Arachnida > Araneae > Nephilidae > Trichonephila > Trichonephila inaurata. Next base: position 129,478 of record BMAV01024490.1, on the reverse strand, counting down.
CTAGGATTTTCTTTAGGTCCATCGCGGTTCCTAAACTGATACCAAACACGCCAAGGTAGTTTTGAACAACGGACAGATGATGAGGTTATTACCTCAATTAGCATCCCGCTTCCTACATCTCAGTCACGCAAACAGATATATGATACCAAAATAACTAAAAAATAACAGTGTTTCTGAAGACGAGAATTATTTCTCTGTTCTTTTAAATACTTACAGATAACGACTTCTAAATGAACAGATAAGAATTTACCTTTAATCTAATTTAGAATTTTTTTAAACTTATTTTTATCCAAATATCTAATTTGAAAAAAACATCTCTTTTGGATGCTTTTCCCATTTTTTAAAATAAAAATTTGCCTTATATACAGAAGTACAACATATACGTTTTAATTGAAAAAGTGCAGATAATTATGTATATGTAATATATTGCAATACACATAAAAACACGAATCTGTGTGTGTGATAAAAAATATTAATAAATATGCAAACAATATATACTTTTTTTTAGATTTTTCACCACCATCGTTATACATTTAAAAAACATTTCTAGGAAAAAATATAATAATCTAGTATAAGATAGAATATTTTTTTCCGTTTGTTTCTATGTTTCTACCACTACCCATGCATGTTTTTATGACGCCTCGATTGTCCAGTGGTTATGGCTGCGAACTCTTGACTGGCAACGCTACAATAGTTTCCTGTTCGAATTTTGTTTCTAATGAAGACCCACTCGAGTAAAAGGGCTTATACATGTTAAATTTATCAGATTTTACGTCAACATGTTGTCTTGGAGTTAATACAAAATTGCAGGATGCCATCGCAGATGTCGGCCGCATCATCTTACTGTGGTTCAAAATTTCAAGGTGTATTGGTTGAATGGATATAGACAGCCGGTATCGTCTGATATAAACAAACGAACAATCATTATCAATCATCCTTCTTCGAAATCCTTTTTTTGATTCCCAGGTTCTAATAAATCTTTCGAATTCCTTTAAAGATAAAAGATATTGGAATTTTGTGTTGAATTTGATGAATTACGTTTTCAAGCTTAGAATTCCCTTCGCAATTCGAATCCATGAAATTTATCACTTTTGAATGGATCGGTACGTTCTGTGGACAATGGATTTTTGCAGAGGTAAAATAACCTGTGAGTAACATTTTTTGTTATCAAAATAATTACTTTTGCTTAAAATAGAAATGTATTTTTATATAAATTACCGAATTTAATTAAGGAAAAAAAATCAGAGAGAGTGTCATTTCCCATTGTTGGAAATTGAATTCTACAAATATTATACCTTAAAGGCATTTTTGTAGAGTCACAACCAATGTCGGCGAAATTTGGCGGCTGTCTCTCTAAAAAGTGAATGATAATTTACATAGTAAAAAGGATTTTAACTTACATAGATGTTTGAGAAGCTATATGTTAAGTTAAAAAAAATATTTCGAATAATTTTTTAAAAATTATAAGCTTTTAGGCAGGGATTTTATTCTTTTTTGGATATTTCAAGCAGATTAAATTTAAGAATAACAAATATCATTCATATATAAAATTACCTTGTGATTAAAAAAAATAACAGGTTTTTTTTTTAAAACTAATTGTTTCAAATTCGATTGTGTTGATTACTATTTAGGCTTGTATTTTCAGAATGCATGTTCCTCGAAGTATGACTTTCTGGCTTGAAAATTTGATTATTTGCGCTTTTGAGGTACCATGCTATATTTTTGAAGCAATTTTATCGTATTTTGTTCTATTTTTGGCAAATCTCTAGATTTTTTTCTTTAAATTTGTATATTTTTAAAATAGACTAAGAAAAGAAAAAATGTATTGAAACACATGATGGTACACCATTTATTGAAACACAATTGAAAATAATCTGCATAGTTGTCACTGAAGCCATGTTGCTTAGCAACAAAATTTGGCGATTTCCACCGATGCGGTTGCAAGGTTTATGTAATAATGCATTAGAACCAATTTTTGTGTAGTAAATTTTATTCTTGGCACTGTTTAAAGAGACACAATGATAGAGATTTAGGAAAATATTTGAATATAGTATTTTATTTTTAAATAGCTTATAATGGGCACTTACGTATTATATTGTCAATCAATTTGTCAAATGAAAAGATGTCGCCGAATGCCCGGATATGCAGCCAATAGTGGCTTCTTGTTGACATTTAATCCTGTTCGCGCAAACAGCATTTGTGGACATCTTTTGATTTTGTGATGTTTTTTTAATTTGGGGAAACTGGTCGGCGGTATAATACGTAACTATTATTGATAATTAATTATGGTACATGCGTACTATACCTTCGACTGATTTCGCCACATTGAAAGAAGTCGCCAATTCAACAAATATCGCCATCATTATCATTATTGTGTTCGAACATGCATGGGATCGGTTTTCCACTATTGGCTGCATACCGCCGTATTTGGCGATGACTTTTGTAATGACGAAGTTGATCGATGGTATAATAAGCAAATACCTTAATTATTAATACAGATAAACTTTGTATTTGCTCTGAATTTTATGTAACGAAAAGACATTCTGCTTTATTTACTTATTGAAAAGAGGAAACGGAGTATTGAATAGAAAAAACTTCAACTTTTAGGATAGATATTTTGCAGGATACAGTTTAATCAAAAAAGGTCAACTTTCGTGTTATGTTGAATAGCTAAATTGATATAGAGTAAAATGAAATATAAGCTTCATAAAGATTAGTTTAAATGTCAATATCAAGCTTAAAATCCAAAAAATATTGCGTTATTTTGTTATTGTTTCAACCTAAAAAAAATGGAACAGAATGATGAAATAATTATTTCGTCACCCCTTTAAAATGTTTTATTGTTTATTTTTCTTTAAAATGAGCTTAAAACAATACAAATGATTGCGAAGTTAAGGCAGAAGACAATACTAAGAGCTTTTGGTTTTGCATTTATATTATAAATCGTCTTCCATAGGAAAAATTTTGTTCTTCATTATTTGCAAAGTAATGCGCTTCAGTGGCAGCACAAAAGTTTTTCAAAGAAAAAACCTTTCTATCTCTTCTAAAAGAAAAATCAATTCTCTTGAATTCTATTTCTTTGAAACGACAACTACCTGTCGCATTTTTTCCTGTTGCCAGTTACGTAATGTTAAATCTACTAGTATTGAATAGACAGTAAATATGGTAAAGAACTGGCTCTTCTCTGTTTCACATTGTTACTATTCGAATTTTCGCGATGTAAAATATTTACAAAATTAAAAATATTTCTTAGAACTTTATTTACTATAGAAAAGATAAATATTCGAAGTGAAACAACAGTGAAAACACTTTGACCATCGAAAAAAAATCTCATTTGAAAGTGGAAATAAAGCACAGCAAAAGATTTTATCCAAAAAGAAATTATTTAGAATAATAACGAAATATTTTACACAATCAGCTCTCTTATATAATATGTTCTGGATCATATAAATTAAACAGCAAATGATATCGAATATCAGAATGTTGCCATCGCATTAAATACAAATTTTAAGTTATCGATAGCAATTAAAAGTCGAATTGAATCATTTTAAGTCTGAAACTTTTCAAAAGAATATTATATGCTTTTAATTAAGAAAAGGATATTACAAATAAATCAGCAAAATATTTTGCAGACAGAGAGAGATTTTTTTTAGAACAATAATGAAATATTTCTTTATAATCATCAAATATCAAGTTCTAGATCACATAAATTAAACAGCAAACGATATCGAATATCAAATTTCAAGATGTTGCCAACGCTTTAAATACACATTTTAAATTATCGATAACAATTAAAAATCGAATCGAATCTTTTTAAACACGCAACTTTTTTAAAGAATATAATATGCTTTTAATTAAGAAAAGGATACTCATTTTTCAAAAAAGAATTTCCTTTATAAAGAAACTGTAATTTAATTAAAGTTCTCTATTGTCAAGAGAAATAAAAAATAAAAAAAAACGCTACATCTGTTTAAATTAAAAAGGATGTTTAATTACGGCGCTTAGAACGCGATTAACAGCTCTTTTATTCACAGAAAAAGATTTTCTTAATTGCCCCGGTCGTGTGATTCTTTCTCATTTAAACACATACGGCATCACGTGCAGACATGCCTTCCGTCTGGCTCGGGTCCAAGGGGGGGTAGACCTCCCGTGCCTCTTGGCCACCAGCCCACTAGAACAGCGGGTCCATTAAAATGATTACTTTGTATGAAGTTGTGCGAGTGGCATTCTTTTTCAGCTTTTTTTCCCTTATATTTTTTTCTCTCTTCGGTTCGTAGTCCCTAGAACTGAATCGAAGGGAAAGGTAAATTCTTTCTTGCTCTCGCATTTACTTGATTTTGACATTAGCGGCCCGGAGTGTGTCAAGTGCGCTTCTTTCTATATTTTATTTCAAAGCGTGCACCGAAACGACTCTCATAACGGCCGCGTTTTGAACTGAAGTGAATTGGTCTTCTTTTTATAGACGACGACGACAACGCCCGAAATTTGTGTCTGATGATGAAGATAGTCTAATTAACAAGGAATGTTGGGAAATTATGTTTCAAGTTAGTAAACATCATTAAGCCACGTCGTTTAACGACTTTTTCCCCCCTTTTCTCTTTTAACAATTGAAACGACTCTTGTTGGTGAGGGCTTTTTTTTCAATACTTGACGGCCAAATTCTTTGATTATTTAAGAAAGGGTTCCAACAGCTGGCTGCAGAGTCGTGCATTAGGGACGGAAGGATCACAGATTCCGAACCTAGTTCCATTATAAACTGGAGGGAGGAATATTACTTAAATGCAGTTGGAATACAAAATCTTCATGTTATAATGCGGCGAAGGTTCAAATGCATAGATACATACTTACCACGGCCTTCCATTGGATTTTTGACTGTCTGTGTTACTTCAGATGCGGCTGCAACTTTATCATTAAGTCAAATTCCTTATAAACTCATTTGCGAAGAATGAATTGTGAACGTGATGCTTGATCAGTCCTGTTATTCAACTGATGACCAATGATTGTTTTAATTGGAGTCATGTGTTTGATTCTCTAAAGATCGTGGCCATGGTAACCTAGTGGTCAAGGTAACGTACTCATGGCTGGAGTGTCACGAGTTCGAGACTGTACTACTGAAGACCCGCCGTGCAAAGAGGGCCGATGCACGTTAAATATGTCGAGCAGTGCTAGTTTATCCATTCATCGCTTGGGGCGGGTACCCAAGGGCCCAGATAAGCTGGACTTAGCCATATTTTCTGGTTATAAATTTAGATCCGCCAATGTCAAGGAAGCCCTGTAGATCTTCTGCGCCCACGGCCTGAAATGAGCTAAAATCAATACTGATGTCGAGGCTCAAACGTCTTTCCATTGGTGTGGTAGTTAGGAGAAAAGTGGTGCCAGCTCAAGTGTCTTCCTCGTTACTTGACCATGGTTCAAAATTACGTCCGTCACGTGAGTGAGTATTAACGTCGCACTGTTCAGCGATACGAGGGCTTTTGGCGACGGACCTCGTAAGTTTTAACCGTGGTCGAGTGACGAGGACAACACCTGAGCTGGCACCCCCTCTCCTAACTACCACATCAGCGGGAGAACGTTTGAGCTCTCGACACATTTAACGTGCATCGCTCCCCTACACGGCGGGTCTTTAGTGGTACTGAGCTCGAACTCATGACACGCCAGCCCCGATTCGATACCTTGACCACTAGGCTACCGCGGCCACACAAGATCCGTCGCCAAAAGCCTCGAGAAGCTGCATAATACGACGTTAATATTCACTCACTCACTCACTGTGGTCACTGACTCTCGGCCGAAGTATCACAAGTTCGGTCCTAGTGCCACTGATGACCATAGAGGCTGGTGCATGTGAAATCTGTCAAGATTCAGTGTCTCGCATTGACGTGGTGTGGAAGTTTGGAGTCAGGGGGCTCTCTCATGAGTCGTCCTCATTACTTCACCGTAGTTCAAAAAGACGAGGTCCGTCGGCAAGCCATCGCGTTGCTTAAAAGTGTGACATACATAAACACTCACTTACTCCCCCCTTCTCAGCTAACGAGACCAATGTCACAAAAAGTGATCATGGTCACGACCTTGTGACCGGCCTTGACGTGTCGTGAATTCTAGATGATGTTACTGAAAACCACTGTGTAGAGAGGCTTAATCATGTCGAATATATCGTAGCTTATTCCTCGCGTTGGATTTAAGAGAATAAAATGACAGCTGAAGTGCCATCCTCGTCACTTGACTGAGGCTCAAAATTAAGTGGTCCGTCGCCAATAGTCCTCGTGTTGCCTTAGAGTGCGACGTTAATAAACCCTTTTGCTCATGTCACAAACAAATAAATTTTGTTCGGTGATCATTTGGGGCGTCATTTGAGAGTCAAACTTGGGAACTTTTTGAGTCTTCCTGGTATAATGCAATTATAGTTTGCTGTATGTATTAACAAAAGCTACCGATACATGGCGTGTACAGACTCGTATTCTTGAGTATCAGGGATCGAACTGAAGCGGTTTGTGGGTGCCTACGGACGAAACCAGTGGTTGAAATGTGAAAAATCTGCAAAATCAGCATCGGGGCTGCCCTTTTTGATGTGATACGATATGATTAAAGACTAAAACATAAAACAACAATATCTTAAACGCTTTATCACAGCAAACAGACGAAAGCTTTGTTATATTACTATGATCAACCCAAAAACAACAAAGCGTGAATGGAAACACCCATCTTCACCTACTCCCAAGAAAGCAAAAACTGTGAAATCGCTGGAAAAAGCAGGACCGTAATTATTATGAAGGGGATTGCATCAACACGCTGTTAAACCCCGGTTTTTTGATATGCCCCCTCCCCCCCCCACCCCCCACCCACAGTTTAGCCTGTTTGAAGCATAAATATTTTTTTTTTTCACTCCTTTTTTTTTTTATTTCCATTTTCAGAAAATCTGGACAATTGTTTCTATTATGGTAAGAAATGACGCAAACGTTTCGTTATTATAGTGTTGTAACAATCTTTTAGTCGCCAAATCTCGAAATGGGATCTGGAATTAGCCGCCAAATCTGAAAATGGAGCATGGAATTAGCCCAAATCGGGAAAAAAGGGTGTATAAATTACCCAAATCTGCAAACGATTTAATGAATTATGAAATCTCGAAACCCTTACTTCTAAGGATCCTGATCGGGAAACCCAAGTAAAAACCACCATTCTTGTATCATGCCCCTTTTGATTTTGTCGATTTTGAGGAAAAAAAACAAAAAAACTATTGGGTTGTTCGGAAAGTCATTTCGTTTTTTGGGAAATAAAAGCTTTTTGTATAATGAAAAAATTTTATTAAATTATTTTTTCCCATTCTAGCCCAACATTTTTTCCCATTTTTCTCATAACAAAATTCCCCCCCATAAAAGTTTGTCCTTTGGCAAAAACTGGTTCAGGTGGTTTTACATCTTTATTTGAGGTAAAGGTTTTATCAAAAAATTTTTGGGGGCCCCAAAAAAATAGTAGTGGGAAAGGGGCCAGATCTGGAGAATATGGTGGATGTTGCAGTACGTCCCATTTGCTGTAAAAGTTTTTGGCAGTGACCAAACTTGTAAGGGTTTGCATTATCCCGGTGGAAACTACACCCCCCTTTCCCGTTGTTAATTCGGGCCCTTTTCTTTAATGAATCATTCAATTTGTCAGCTGATGACAATAGACTTCTGAATTAATGTTGTATTTTCCGGCAAAAGCTAAAAAAAAAGATTCCTTTTACATCCCACCAAAGAGCATCACCTTTTTGGTGAATGTTGGCGACACGCTTTGAGCCGGTTTATCTTTTTTTGCCCATGACCCGCAAATTGTTGTATACAACCCCTTTTTTTCCCCAGTAAAAATCCGCTTCAAAAAGGGGGAAATTTTGCCCCGTAAGGACATGGGGGACCCCCCATCGGCTTCGAGGGGAAGCCCCTGCCTTTTAAATGGCCAACAGTCGAAATTTGACAAAATTTAATCTCTCACCGATCTCTCGTGTGGTTTTCCCGATTTGCTACCCAAGCCTTTATCGCTCTTTGTCGTTCGACCTTAAAGGGATCACCGGCAGGATGTCATGAGTTGACCCCGTCCCAAAAACCCGCTTGGGGCGGGTGCCCTTAAATCTGTCGAGGGTGAAACGTCCTCCGTGGTGTGGTGTGGGGGAGGGGGTGCCAGCTCGGTGTCGTCCCGCCTTGACCCTGGGTTTAAAAAATTCGGGTCCGTCGCCAAAAACCCTGTGGCTGAACAGGGCTTTATTTTTCCCCACTCACTCACTCACCGCTTCGACCGGTTCCGCCGTGGTATCTTCGAATCAAAATTGCCGGATCGAAATTTTTTCAAAAGTTCCACTGGCACGTTAATACGCCTTTCCAACATCCGTCAATTTTTTCGCTTGGACAGATTTTACCCTTTTTGGTAAAAATAAAAAAATGCGAAAATGCTGTTTTTTTCATATTTAAAAGGGACCAAAAAACTACGGTAATTAATAGAACTTTTTTCCCCACAAGCCTTGCAATATCAGCTCAAGACATATAATGGTTTGCGGTTGGGGGTGAATTGGTTTTAAAAACTAATTATCCTCTGACGGGAAAAAGAAAAACTTTGAAAACCCAATAATTTTTGAGTAAATAATTGTAAATTAAAAAAAAATCATTAAAACAAATATTTAATTAAATTTTACTATTATTACTTTTATATAAAGGGGAAAAACCAAAGGGGTTTGGGGGGGCCCGGGCCCCCCTTTTTTCCCACTGGTCATCGGTTTTTTTAGGTCAAAATTTCGATTAAATCTGACCTTTTGGGGGGAAAAAATCGAATTCAAAGTTTCCCCAAAAAAAGCTTATAAAAGTGTTTTAAAAAAAAGAACTTTCCATTTTAGTCATGGAAGAATAAACACCAAATCGTTTTCGATTTATCAAAAAGAACCTCTTAAAAATAAAGCTACTTTTTTTTTTTAGAAATTTTTTTTAACGAAAAAGGGATTCAAATTTTTTGATCTATTTACGGAGTTCTGCTGACATGAATTTCAAAATCGGCCCTCTTCTTCAAACCTCGTTCATCCCTAACGAACATGACAACTTTCACTAACGGCCTTATTATTATTACATTTTCCAAATCCATCAACTTTATTAGTTTTTTTTTTTTTTTTCCTTAAGGCCCGTCAGATCTTAATTTGTGAGTTGCAAATAATTGGAATGGTACTTCGTTCTCTTAATATTAGAACATGTTCTTGTTGTTACAGTTGTCAATTTGAAACATACAATACTTTTTTAGGGACACTTTGGGGAAATCGTTCCTTTTTTAGTTAACTTTTTCGTAATTGGGGCCAATGTTTTTATACTGGGTGTTTCCCCCAAAATTGTTTTGAATTTCGTTAGTTAAGAACATTCGAAACATTAAATGAAATTAACCCTTTTAAAGTCAGACTAGTTGGAATTAAGTGTATTCATTAGGAGTTAGGTGTCATAATATAAGAATTTAGGGGTCAAAAATCTGTAAGTCATCCTAGAACATGAATGAGGGAGTGAGTGAATATTAACATCAAACTGTTCAGCTACACGAGGGCTTTTGGCGACGGGCCTAAATTTTTAACATGGTCAAAATGACGAGGACGACGCCTGGGTTTGGGACCCCCCCTCTAACACCACACCATGCCAACGGGGGGGATGTTTTGGGTCTAAAATTTAACATGCATCGCTCCACTAAAGGCGGGTCTTTGTGGTACTGGGCTCAGGGGTGACAAGGCCCCCGATCCGATACCTTGACCACCCCCCCGCGGCCACCTGAACGGAACCCCCAAAGGAAGCGTGCTCGTCGTTATTCCTCGAATGTTCTTGGCCATTTTCTTCTGAAAAAAACTATTTCAAAAATTATTTACCCGCCCTTACAAATTTTTTCCCTTTTGCCTTAATTTTTACACTACAACAAATCTCTTTATTACAGCAGTGTTTACAGAAATTGTCGGACATTTCGACCACCCACTGTAATATCAGCTTGACAGCATTGGCTTAGAGATTGCTGAGTAATTTCAGAGATATTGGTGAATTCTGAAGTAGTCAAGTGGAATTTCAAATGAGAACTTTCAAACACTCCCGTTAAAATATTCGAGACTTGATGAATCTGGCGATCGAGGTTACCATCGTACTGTCCCATCGTGCTCAATCTGTCGCACTCCCAAAAGTGGTATTCAAATAGGATGGACCATCATCATGCTGAAACCACATTTTACTTGGAAATATCGTTGCAACATGTTGGAGAAATGGTGATTACTCTTCCTCCAAAAAATATATAATAGTTTCGTACATCTCATCAAATTAAGTCTGTAAGGAAACCTATCACGATACCCACGAAAATATTCGAAGAAAAGCTTAGCTGGTATACATGTGAACACGTAGCGATGGATTTTCTGATGCTCATACATTGAAAAAACTTCGAATTAGAACTTGTTTTATCTATATACGGACAGCACATGAGACCTAAGTAATCCAGAGAACCATTAGCAGAAAGGATCATCTGTTTGAAAAATTTTTTTTGCATGGTACTTTTCCCGAAACTTTTCACCAAGTACTCCACTAACAGTAATCACTGTAATGGCTGTTGACGATGATCCTCTTAGTAAAGGAGCCAACTCAAAACATCCTCTCCTTGTCCATTGCTTCAAATAACTCCTTTATCTGTGTTTTCATGGTCATGAATTCGTGGGCGGCGTTGTTGACACTTTAAATAGCCAAGACTCAAACGTCATTCCACTGGTGTGGTGTGGAAGTTAGAAGAGGGGTGCCAGTCAGGTGTCATCCTCGTCACTTGATCATGGTCCGTCGTCAAAGGCCCTTGAGTAGTTGAACAGTGTGAAGCTAATATTCACTCACTGCTCACTCACCCGGCGTTGTTGAATATAACAGGTTGAAATTTAGTGTCACTAAAGACTTGTCGTGTAGAGAGGCGCTTATGCACATTAAATATATTGGGACTTATAGTCCTTTCGTGGCGTAATGTGAAAGTTGGGAAATGAGTTGCTAGCTCATGTGTAGTTCTCATAGCTTTATCGAGGTTCAAAGGTACGAGATCCATTTCCAACAACCCTCATGTTGATTCAAAGGGCGACATAAATTAAAATCAAACGGGTTCGGATTCGAAACTCGAGTAGGGCATGGTTGTATCTTCGGGAAAAAAGTTGCACTTTCGCCTGTTATGGATTCCTGTCTGGAATGGAAAGCAGCGCACCCCTTCTGTTCTATGCTGGGATCATCATGTGCAATAAATATCTGTATTCTTCTGTTTGTATTCTATGTTTCTATTCCTCCACTCGTATTTCATGTGTGTCCCAGGATAAAAAAAAACGACAACACAGCAACAACGAATAAATCAGTTCACTTCATTTCATTTCATATTTACACAAAGAACTTCAGAAGATGAGCGTGGATTCACGACGAGTAGAACTCATAGGACGGATGATTGGCAAACTTTGAAATGAAATAATCAAAAAGGACAGCTTACTTAGCATAGTCTTCGATTCTTGTATTTTTTTAAATAGCTTTTCTTAAATAAACTAAGGATATTAAAACCATTTAATCATAAACGTCTTACATAAACCACCAAAATAATTACTTCAAGTCCATTTAAATATTAAAAAACTTGGTTCTTCATATTACTAAAATTATACTTGAATTGTTTATAGAACAAAAAGAAAAACTGGCATCATTTTTTAAAAAATGCCACGGATTTCGTAAAATAATAATAATAATAATAAAAATAAAAATAACCACAGATTAAATTCAAAATATTGAAAATAAATTGCTTTTTCTAGTAATGTCTTTTTTTTGAAATTTCTTGTACTTTTTAACTTTTTCACTATATCCCTTTTATGGTTGTAATTAACTTTCTCGGTCATTTAACTCCAATTTCTAATTTACTAGATAAATTAATTCGCTATTCCATTTCAATTTCCTCCAAATTGACACAGTGCTTTTCCTTCAGAAATTTCAAAAAACATTTAAAATATCATGCTTGGTTGTCCAATAAACAACATTCCTTTAGAAGTTAATTTATTTCTTTAAATTAATTTCGAATGTAATAAAAAAATTTCATAAAAAAGATACCAAATTATTACGTCCAGTTTCTACATTTGAGCTAAATTTCTTCATTTACATTTACTCGTGTCTTTTTCGTTTTTTTTTTCCGCTTTTATTATCCCCTTCATCCGCATTCGACACCTGTTTTCCAAAAAATTAGAATCCCAGTTCTTTTTAAACGGTTGCGCAAAAGAAGCCACGATGAGAAACAAACGATTTTTTGAAGACATGCAAATGGTTCCTGAAAATCCACGTTCCTCTGCGTTCCTTTCAAAATAATAAAAATCGGAACGTATAATTATGCTAGTATTTCAGAGAAAGACAGAATTTCGTCAAATTATTCTGATTTTGAAATATGATAAAATCTCACACAAAGAAAAAAAATTATATATAATTTCGTCATTTCTGTTTAAAAGTCATCTCTTTTTATGAAACTGGATTTTTCTCGGTTATTTTTTCTCGCGCTGAATTGGATGAAATTTTTGAACAGTCAGTCTAAATAACAAATCCATTCAACATATTTTTTGTTTGCCAAAAAAAAAAAAAAAGTGGGAATATTTTAAGATTCATTGCTTACGTGTACACGTGAGTCTTGAAATGGAATAGAAATAACTCTTACAACATTGGATTTAATTTCTTAAAATGTCACATTTTGGAAACCAATAGAATAAAGCAGAATTCTATAAGACCAACTTTTCTTTTATCTGCAAAAGATCTTGCTTTAAAACCATATTAAAAAAAACCCATATATATAAGATATTATATGGTTTATATATATAATATATTCGATTATTAATTTTAAAATTTCTAAAAATTACTTAAAATATTTTCAGCAATCGGGAAAAAGTTGTAATTTCAGAAATATCCCTATTATTGTTGTGTATTTTTTTGTATGCACTTTTTAGAATTCAAATAGATATTAGGTTTAAAAGAGAAAAGGGGGAGGGGTGAATTTCCGTAACAATTAACATTACATGCATGAAATCAAAATATTTAATTGGGGGGAGACTCCACAAATGTTATTATCGAGTATACGAATTGTATTAATTGCTTGCCATTCATTTCCAACTACTTGTAGCTGTAAAAAAAAAAAAGACACACAGTTTCTAAAAAATATTAGAGTGATAGTTTAAGACCAAAACTCTGAGACCTCTTTTTATATACTTTTGAAAAATGAAAAAAAAAAATGGGGAAAAAGAGAACATTTCCCTCCCCTTTGATTAAGGACAGAAAGAAAACAAGTAATATAAAAAAAAAATTCTAAGTCAAATCCTACTTAGATCAACAAAAAAAATTTTTATTTTAGCTACTTTTTATTAAATAGTTACAATTAATATAAATATTCATTTACATAGGACAGAATCACAACATTAAGTGGTAATTAATTATCATTAAAGTATAGTATTGTCATCCAAAACAATCGTGTATATATAAAATTTCTCAGTTCCTATGAATGCTTTAAACAGGAGAAAAAAAAAAAAACTTTTCTGCCGAATACGTCGCCAAAAAAGGGTCGCTAAGTCGCCTAAAATGAGCAACGGTTTTCGTATTTGTAATTTTAAATAGTTAGTTTTAATCAATTACTTTTTATTAATTATAAATAAATTATTGTATTGTCATCCAAAATAATCATGTATATAAAATTTCAGCTCAATTGAGCACTTTAAAAATGTATTTTATGAACGATAGAAAATTTCACCAAGATAAATAAATAAGTAAATATATAGAGAGTGTGAGCTAATAGTAGGAATTGAAAAAAGAGGAGAGGATTGATAATTTATTAATATCACGCGATGAAACTACAAGAGGATTATTGGGAGAGGGATTTTGTAATTTTGAACCAAAATCAAAAAAAACAAAAACACCTGAGTTGGCTCCACGATCTCCAATCTTTCAGTTGTGGCAGGCGAGTGGTTTCAGTAATGATCACGTGACCTGCGTTGTCGAGTAATAGGTTCGAGTCCTAGTACCACTGAAGACCCGTTGGAAAGAAAGACTGATGCACATCAAATTTTTCTAGGCTCAAAGTCCTCTCGTAGGCATGGTGTGGAATTTTGGAGAGTGGTATGCCAGTTCATTTGTCGTCCTCGTCATTTGACCGTGGCTCAAAATTGGGATGTTCATCACCAAAAGCCCTCATGTTGTTATAGAGTGCGAGATCAATTAAGATCAATCTAACCCCAAACATCAACACCACTCCAACTTGAGGACTTTGAACCTCGGCAGACTCAATATGCATCATCATCACCTCTGCAAACCAGGGCTTCTGTGGGACTTGAGCTTGAACCATGACTTTATAGAAGGGAAGAGAAACAAAAATGAAATTAAATCAAATCATAATATAAATGTAAAAATACATACTGAAAGTGGCGCAACAGCCCATGAGGACCAAGATCTACTGTGCCTATCTCAATTTTCGTGACCTTTGGACGCTGGGGTGCATGTTCAGACGTTTCGGTCAAGTGGTCAGTCTGACGCGAAACCGCCATTATTCAGTTCCCGAAAAAGCTGGGTACTCATTTATGTTCCACTGAAGGGATGAAAGGCTGAGTCTACCTTGCCCAGCCCGAGATCTGAAACCCGGACCTGTGGCTGGAAGCGCGATACACTACCACTCAACCACTAAACTTTGTAATATTACATGGTGATTCATAAAGAAGGTATACAGTTTCAATGCACTATAAATGAAGAACAATTTAAGATGTTACATATTACTTGTAACAGTATTTTATGGGATTATTTAAAGTTTTGTTAGGGACAGTCACAGATGTTCTACGTGAGAACCTTTTGAGGTACAACACACATTGAACAGATAATCCATTTCCTCCCAAACGCGCGTTAAGGTATTTGAATCAAGTCCATCGATAGTGGTTGCTATACGCTGTTTCAGCTCCTCCAGAAGAGGAGGGTCGAATGCCTTGTCCTTAACGTTACCTTACAGGAAGGAATCCAAAGTGTTAAGTCAGGATTGGATAAGTGGCCTGTATTAGTTCGCGACTCGTCCAATCCGTCAGTTTGGAAGATGTTCATCGAAGTAATCTTGCTCGTTGGCCATCCACTGTAGTGGTGTGCCATCCAATTGGAGAATGAAGTTGTCAATGTCGTTCTGCAATGGACTAAATTCACGATGGTCACATGATAACGGCAATCACGTGTATCCCATTGGTTAAAAATTGACATATTAAGTTGTTCAACTTGTTAAGTTTAGATAACATTTAAAATTTGATGATTGGGTAAAGAATTCACGTGCTAAAATTCTTTCAAACAGTTTTCAAAATTAAAAGAAAAACACATTATACGAATACTTTTAAATTAAAGTGCATTTTGCTTAACTGCGTGCATTATTATATCGTTGACAAATATGTACTTTCTAAAAGAAAGTTCCTGCAAAGAGCATAAGTTGGCAACAGTGAAGCACATGAATTAATTGGCTGAAAACGCGTGATTATATTTATGATATAATTATGACGTCGCATTAATTTATGAACTGATTGGCCAAGAACACGTGGCTCAGTTATCATGTGACTAAATGACTTCACATGAATTTAGTCCATTGTAGCAAATTAGTATATCCAAAAAAAAGTGGCTCCCGTGACATTTTGCTGAATTCAAGAACACAAAAAACGTTTTCACTACAAACTCAGCCATTTTGATTGACTAGTCATATGTCATACATGCTGCTATATACGTCA
The DNA here is from genome assembly GCA_019973955.1 of Trichonephila inaurata madagascariensis. Classification (NCBI taxonomy): domain Eukaryota; kingdom Metazoa; phylum Arthropoda; class Arachnida; order Araneae; family Nephilidae; genus Trichonephila; species Trichonephila inaurata. The sequence continues at coordinate 113,739 of BMAV01024490.1, read as the reverse complement.
TTTCCGTTTGGGGGAGACACAAACTTTAAGAATATATCTAATTTACAGTTCGCTGAGGTGATGCGCGTCTTTGATTGGTACTGTTTTACAGCATCCGGAATGTGTATACATCTTTGTAATACTCCCAGCTCTTATAACAAAGCACATATAATACCACATATAACAAAGCAATTGAACCCTTGAAATAATGGAATAGAAGTGAAATGGAAATTTACAAATGATATCAAAATAAGTTATCGGAGCTAATCATGAGTGAGTGAGTGAATATTAACGTAGCACTGTTTAGCTACACGAGGGGTTTTGGCGACGTACCACGTCATTTTGAACCATGGTCAAGTGATGTGGACGACACCTGAGCTGGCACCCCCCTCTCCTAACTAACCCCACCAACGGGAGGACGTTTCAGCTCTCGACAGATTTAGAGTGCATCGCTGCCCTAGACGGCGGGTCTTTAATGGTACTGGGCTCGAACTCGTGATAAAGCCAGCCACGATCCGATACCTATACCATTCGACTACCGCGGCCCGAGCTAATCATGCAATGTAGTAATTATTAATAGAAATATTAAAATGAGAATAGAAAACCTTATATCGTAATATAGACTGTGCATTATAACAATAATATGAAAACAATTATAATTATTCAACATCGAATGTTTAATTTTCATGAATGTTAAGTTATACGAACAGAGAGCTATCGAAAGGAATGCAAGCTATAAAGCCACCCATCTGGTATAGTGCTTAGTGAGGCTGACTGCGGTGCCGTAGGGCCTGGGCTCGAGTCCCGGAGAAGACATGGATGTTTGTGAATGTGTAGCGCCACAGCGGCATGGGAATACTCTAAATAACCGTTGAACCGCAAGTCCTCTCTTGAGATAGGTGGAAGAGAGATGGGAGGTCCCTGCCCCCTAGGGTGTTCTCCCTCCAAATTAGGGTGGAACCGAGAAAATCGTACTGTCACCTGCATGGTGTTCAAAGCTATGGCTAACGGCAGGCGTAAAAATCTAACCCTTAGCCGCAATGAATTTCGTGGACTTTGATCTGATGTTACTGTCTATCATGTGGCATACGTAACAACAACATGCAATAAAGAAAGTCCTTTAACAGTAGAAATAGAAAAATGAATATGGATTGCGAAGTTACAAAAAAATTGTTCTTTAAATGACTACATATTGGGTTTCACATATTTTTAAAATGAATTCGGTTTTACATAATAATAAAATATAGAATTACATTTCTTTTTTGCATAAGCCCACTGTTTGATAAAAAAAAAATATATAGTATAGATTTCTTTTAGAAAAAAAATATCAAATGTTTTTCAATAAAGAAAGTAAAGATTTCCTTTTTGCAATTCAGTGATAAGATCGACATCTTTAGTGTTAAAATTACGATGTCCATCACCAATAGGCCTCATGTTGCTTTATAGTGCGACGTTTGCAAACACGCATTATCAATTAAGTTTTTGGACCTTGGAAACGAGAAGCAATAACCATTTATACAACAACCCTTAATCCCTACTGCAGTTAGACACCTGTTTGCAAAGGTAGTTTCAAAGATACTCTAGCGAATCAAAGCCTCAAGATCGAACTAGTCATCCATTTCGTGCCGAGATGTTGCTCTTTAAGTTTCGCAAAGATTTACGGTACTTTTACCATTAACGGTAGGGGGTACGCGGTTCAAGGCAATTAAAACATTCTGCCTTCACCATCTCGGTGGTGATCATTTTGAGAACAGATGGTTTTTGAGTTTTTTTAGCATCTGACGTAACTGGATGCGTCCATAAAATAGACTGCTGTTTTGTCTCTGGAGTGAACTCGTAAGCCTAGGTTTCAACTCCAGGAACGATGCTTTCAAAAAAATAAATTTCCTTCCTGGTGATATCAGGTGACGGGTTCTTGAGGCGCAGAACTCATTCGATTGGGATTTTGTTCATTTGAGAACATCTCCAGCCACATGTACGGGTAAATTTAAATCGCATATGATTTCATGTTTGCTTCACGATTTTGGGTGTCATCCTTGCGCAGGGGCCATGCTAATCTTCTCTGTATCGTTCCAATTTTAATATATGTACATGAGTGGCGCAGTTGGTTTGGCGCTGCCTGTATGCATAAGATTGCGGGTTCAATGGATTTTCATGATGCAGAAAATCGACAGCTTCCATGTCGTATGATTTTGCGGCATGTTAAGGATCCCTAGAGAGCCTGTTTGGCTTGGGTGCTCTTGGAAAAATTAAATCTTAGTACAGGTTTGCATCGTTAGGCTGAGGTGACTTTCTCTGGGCAGGAAACTGGGCGTCAAAATTATATTACGGGGATTGGCAATCCACCTTATGGTGCCGCACTTAAAAATGATACCAACTCCCGGGGAATGTACTAGGTCTGCACAGTTAAAACCAATCCGCAGCCTCATTGGAAAGGGGAAAAAAGTATTTCATGTCTCTTCAAAATTCCAATCACTTCAAAATTTCACAAACATTAATGCCCTGATCGTCCTTAACCAAACGTTTCACAATTGCGCAGCTATCATCTCTGTGTGAAGTTCTTCGTTTCTCTACCTGTAGAGGAGCTGATTTACGTTAAATCTGTCGTGACTTAAGGAAAGGTATTCGCTTTGTTGTTGTGTGGAAGTTTGAAGAATGAGCTCAAATGTCATTACTTGACTGAAGTTCAAACCTATGAAATCCGTCGAAAATACCTTTGTGTAGCTTTATAATACAATATTAATAACCGATCAGTCAAGCCTAAATTACTACCAAATGCAGTGAGTATGCACAGCTTAGTCACTTGACCAGCCATCGTCCTCGTCACTTGACTGTGATTCAAAATTACGAAGCCAGTTCGCCAAATTCGCCAGAAGCCCTCATGTTGCTTCAGAGCGCGACATAAATTAAAACTAAGCAACCAGTACAGTATGTATACCTAGTGTAACAGTTATCTGACTAAAATTAAACTACGCCGTGAAAGCAACAATGTAAGCTAAAAAAAAGTTGAACTCAGTGGCACAGCAGCCCATGGCCCACTATGCCCGCCTCAGTTTTCGTTACCTTGGGCACTGAACTGCAAGAGCAGATGTTGCGGCCAAATGGTCAGTCTGACGCGTAACTCCAATGTTTAGTTCTCAAGAAAGCTTGGTACTCATTTACCGACGCACGAAAGGGATGAAAGGCTGAGTGGACCTCGCCCAGCCCGGGGTTTGAATCCTGGACCTGTGGCGTGGAAGCGCGATACGCTACCACTCGGCCACTGGGCGTCTCTACAGTTACCTGTACCTTATGTAATTGGATCACTCTCATAGAAATGGGAGATATGTGGACAGTTCCTTCCCACTGCTAAATAGTTGCCGAATTCTGTTTTTAAAAACAGCTGAGAATGTAATTTTTTTCCCCAATATTTAATTGAAGCTGCTCTAACTTACATATATAGTTCATATAAATCCTTTTTTAACCTTTACTCTTTCTTTTTTTTGATGGTGAGTATCTAAAAAATTATTGTACTTTTAATTTTTGGAGCTCGGTACAATTGTGGAGGCAACACAAATTGCACCTAAAAATTAAATATTGTTCGATTACAACAGGCTAAAATTCATGACGGTTACGTGATTAAAAGCAATCACCTGCTCTTCATTGAATTCGAAACTGACATTAGACTTGTTGTCTTACTTTTAAGATTTAGATACAATTTTAAATTTGATAATTGGGTAAAGATGTTCACAAAGTATAATGCTGCTCCAAAACGCGTTTTTCCACATTAAAAAATAACTTTTTTTATTACGTGTGCGCTTTAAAATCAAACACGTTTTGTTAACTTATGTGTGTCATTATTTGTTAAAAAATATTTGCATTTTGAAAGAAAGTTTCTGGAAATAACAAAAGTTGGCAACAGCTGCACTGATTGACTGGAAACCTGTGGGGGTATAATTACATTGAGTTACATTGTGACTATGACGACACATGACCACTAGAAAACAATCAGTTATTTTTAAGGTTAAGTGTCCATCTTTAGAGGGCATTTTCCAATACAGGAAATATATTTTTATAAACCGTCTTTTTCATTGTTCAACCTCAAATCTAACATTGAAATATTTTAATTTTATAAACAAAAATATCGCATTGAAAGATAAATTAAACGAATGAGATAAAAAGTTTAAACTAATTTCTTTTCCTAAAAATATTGATTAGAGTAGGGTTCATTTAATTTGCCTCCCAAATTTATATGTAAAATTTTGACTTTAAAAGCAAATTTTACTCTCTGTCTGACTGTGTGTGTCTCTCTCTCTGTCTCTAAGCGTCTCTCTATGTCTCTCTCTCTGTGTGTCCCTAAGTGTCTCTGTCTGTCTCTGCCTCTCTGTCTCTAAGTGTCTCTCTCTCTGTCTCTAAGTGTCTCTTTCTGTCTCTAAGTGTCTCTCTCTGTATCTAAGTGTCTCTTCTGTATCTAAGTGTCTCTTTCTGTATCTAAGTATGTCTCTTTCTGTATCTAAGTAGTCTCTTTCTGTATCTAAGTGTCTCTTTCTGTATCTAAGTGTCTCTCTCTGTCTCTAAGTGTCTCTCTCTGTCTCTAGGAGTTTCTGTCTCTTTGTCTCCAAGTCTGTCTTTGTCTCCAAGTCTGTCTTTGTCTCCGAGTCTGTCTCTTTGTCTCTAAGTCTGTTTCTCTCTAAGTCTCTCTCTCTGTCTCTATGAGTCTCACTCTGTGTGAGTCTTTCTATCTTTCTCTGTCTCTCTCTGTCCCTGTCTCTCTTTGTCTCTCTCTCTGTATGAATCTCTTTATCTGTCTGTCTCTCTCTCACACACACACATTTTCAGAAAAATGTATTCGTAACAATTTAAAGCAAGAAATTGACATTTTTATAATTTCCATTAAGAACTTATTAAGTAAACATATCAGCATAAAATTACATGAAAGAGTGGAATTAAAGTTTTGAAAAAAATATAGGAGCCTTACTGAGAATATTGATTCGACAGTTTTTAAACAAATTTCTCATTGTTATTATTGAAATTTCATTTGATTCAGTTAATAAAACCTTTTCAATGCAACTGTTGCCATTTTAAAAACTCAATATATAATGTTTTTAAAACTCCGTATGGTCACTATTTCATCCATCAGAATTTGAGATGACAAATGCGCATTTGATCGCAGTATTTACATCAGATAAAAGTTAACATCGTTAAAGTAAATACTGAATCCCGAAAACAGCGGTTTATGGACCTTTTACTATAAAAATAATGCGTAGTTTTGCCTTTTGACACGATTTTAATCTCACAAAACTATTTTAGTTTCGTATTTGATTATACAGTTTTATCTTTCTGGATTGCGATTCACTTCTATGTGGTATCGAATTAAAAAAGAACGAAAAGTTATTATCTATATATATGTCATTTGGAATTTAATCAATTGTTTGTTTGACAACGTTATCTGCTGAGTTATAAAACAAAAGACAAAACATATATACCCAAAAACAAATCTGAATAACTTTTGTATCAATTATGACATTCAAATTCAATTTTTTTTTCTTATATAGTCTCTTGTTCTAGATTTCAGTAAAACATGTGCTATTTCCTAGTTTTCAATTAAAAAAAGAACAAAAGTCTTCAGCTAAATTTCTTTTGTTTAATTTAAGTCGCATTAAAATTATACTACGATAGGCTACTGACAATAGATTTCGTAATTTTATATTTCAACCAGATGAGGATAGCACCCGAGGCAGACTTTCTAAAAACTTGAATTTAATGGAAATCACTCCAAGATTCATTTTAAAGGAAATATGGGGGAGTGGCATGCCCTATCCTCCTTTTGCGCCTCCAACGAGATGTGTTTTAAAAACTACTGGATTTTTATTCATATAAAATATTTGTATTTTGAAGCAACAATCTTACACGAATCTTCATCAAACGAGTCTCCTTTTGACATGACATATTTCTCTTGACCAATCTGAAGGAGATCTCGAAAATCCCTTGAGATGCCGCACACCTGGTCCATTCTATTCTATAGATGTCTACGCTTAGTAAAAAAAAAAATTCTGTGTATTGTTCGTTTTTTGGTTGTTTTTGTTGAATAATTTAGGATTATTTTATTTTGTTATGTACATTTCACTTTTCCTACAGTAATCCTTCACCCATTCTCTGAATATATAATTAGAGTGGAACTGAAAATAAATTATAAAAAAGATTATTAGAAATGAAACTATTGTTGAATATATTGTGCAGTTTTGATTTGCATTCATCACATTGAAGCGATATATTAGTTGTAGCGGTATCATCTATATAAGCTAGTAACAGTCTCCGGACTGAAGTGATCATTTTGGTCTAGTGGTATGTTACGTGCTTACAGATCAGGAGGTACAGAGTTCTATCCGCACTCATTGGTGACCTTGACGCTGAACTAAGAAAAACGCAACCTTCGCGCAGTTGTGGCGCCAGCTACCCACCGCAAGAGCAATCAAAAGCCTTCAGATCCAATTGACACAGCAATCAAAAGTCCTCATACTCGCTTGACGCAACTCCTCCAATTACAGCAATAACTCACACGCTCTCCATAACAACTATATCGTTCGTTCGACTATCCACCGACTCACTGGTGGGAATGTGTATAGCGGTATCCTATATATAAGCCAGTAACAGCCTCCAGACTGAAGTGATCATTTTGGTCTATTGGTATGTTTAGTGCTTACAGATCACACACACACACAGGAGATACAGAATTCTATTCACCTCATAGACTAAATACTGTTACGTGATTGATCCTCTTTCAAATATAAGAAAGATTCATGCCATTAAGCAGGCAGGTTTGTTCAGAATAAATTGTAACTTATTCTAAAACTCTAGTAATTACAGTATTTTTTTTTGACGAGAAACAATTAACATTTGCAAAATCAACAACAGTATAAATTCAAAATCCATTTAGCAATACAAGTCCGTAATCGCATTATCGTATAAGATCAATTAAACGCACAGTCGCTGTCAAATGTTTGACTCTAATGTTTGCTTCCTTGCAAAGCTCTTATATAGGCTAGAAAGTTTCTTCCAGTAGCTTTTAAAAGTTCTGTCAAATAATCTTTGTAGACCCTTCTGGATTTCTCTAGGTGCATTTCTTGTTGACAAATATGACTGGAGGACATCTGATGATCAAATTTGTCTCCAAAGTTGCTCCTATTCCTTTAGAATTTAGAGTGATTGAGAAAAAGTATTCGCTTGTTGACGTACGATTGATCTTTCTGGCCACAATACTTTTTCGTCTGAGAAGCGAACGACGTCCGAACATTCCGCAATAATATACAGATGTTTAGCTTGCAATCTGCTTCCTGTTTCTCCTTATTATTAATATATTTTGCTACCTTTTAGTAGAAGATAATTTTAATTATATTCCTCTCAAGGTAAGGAACTAGGAGTAGTTTTTAAAAGAATCAAAGATCATTTAAAGCTTTTAGTCTGCTTTTTTTTGGGGAGGTTCTGTCCGAATCTGAGCACTTTAGTCCATGGATCATTTTTAAATTTCGCGATGAAAAACAACACGAAAGCTATTGGCTATGAGTTTTGTAATTTGAACTAAGGTTAATTAATGAGGACTACATTGGAGCGGGCACGTACATTCCAAATTTTCCAACCACACCAACGTGAGGACCTTGAGCTTCAATAAACTTAACGTGCATCAACCCCTTTTTGTAATACATGTCTTAGTAATTTTCATCTTCTAAAGAAAATATCAAATCTGATAAAATATATAAAAATGCAAATGTTATCTATCTCTCAACTGTGCACAAAATACTGTATATCGCAGCATCTTTTAAATTCAATAACTTCCCAACTTAACTAGTCGTTTCGCAATTTGTCACACTGTCTGATTTTTTTTTTATTTGTGCCCTTAAATGCCAATTCTGAACATTGTAACCGTAACTGAGTATTATTTAATAAAATTACATTCCGCGTTGAAACACTCTTTGAAAAGCCGCTTGTTCATACTGCTGCGTAATTTGTTCAAATCAATGTGACCTTTCTATAATGCGTTTAATAGCAGCTGAACACCGCTGAATGACTTGATATATTTCCATTGCTCGTGAGTATTATTATTTCAGATGGTGTCAATTGTCTGTGAGCATCGCATTATCATTTTCATTCATTCATAAAGTTGGATAGTCATTTTAGTCAGTCTGTCTACTTTAAAGTTCTTTTTTCAATTTCTAATATTAGTTCACTCTCTCCTTATATATATATAATATATATATATTTAATGAATGAACAAAAAGTAACAAACAAAGCAAAACAAAATACTCCAACAACCCTACATAGAAAGGAAAATGGGAAATTGCAAGGAAAATTGCTTTCTATTTGTCACTTAATATTGTATTCTGTACATACATATTTGTATGTATACTGACATATTTGTATGTATACATACATAAACGACTATATATATATATATATTGAGAGAGTGAACTAAAATGTCCCAAGTGTCCAAATTTTCAATCGGTACTAAAATACTTTCTATGCATCCATTCCAGTTCAAATACATTTTTTTAAATTTGTAATCGTTGACACTTGATTTTAATACAGTTTTTTCAAATATTAATTCATTCATTAAATTAAAAAAATAAATAAATAGTAACAAACAAAAATAATAGTCCAATGGCCTAAATAGAAAGGAAACTCATTCGTTGCGTCCCTGTAGCGCAATGGATAGCGCATTGGACTTCTCATCCAAAGGTCGTGGGTTTGAATCCCACCTGGGTTGGCTTAATTTCTGAGAATGTGATTTCCTTTTTTGCTATACTATTTTATTGGAATAATTAAATTTAATGATTGAACAAAAAGTAACAAACAAACAAAAAATAGTCCAACAAACCCTATATAAATAGGAAAATGGAAAATTGTAAGGAAAATTGCTTTCTCTATTTTGTCACTTAATATTGTGATTCTGTATATACATATTTGTATGTAGATACTGATATGTATATACATATTTGTATGTACATACTGATATGTATATACATATTTGTATGTAGATGCTGATGTTATATATACATATTTGTATGAAAATTGTAACCTATTTAATAAATAGTAACTAAAATAAAAATTTTCTTTGTTGACCTAAGTAGGAATTGACCAAAACATTTTTTTGTATATTACTTGTTCGTATTACTCAAACCTGGATCATTCCTCATTCGAAAAAAAGATCTTTCTTTTTCTTCAGATATCTAACTTTCCTCTCTCTTTGGATTATGAACAGAAAACGCAAGTGACGCGTCATCGGGATGGCCCCTTGCTATTCAGTCATTCCCCTTAGTGGTCGAAGGGGTCAAGCGTGTACGGCGTTATTTCAGCCGAGTCGTGGGTTCAAGTCCTAGTTCCACTAAAGACCCACCGTGTAGATGGGCCACTGTGCATCTGTCGAGTATTTAAATCTGTCGAGTATTGGAGAGGGACTGCCGGCTGAAGTTGTTTCTTGTTACTTGTCTCTCTCCTCGTGCTACTTCGAAGTGTTACGTTTGTAAAGAAGTCGAATTTGAATAAATAAGAAGCAATCATATATGGTTGTAATGGATGAAAGTGTGGATGCTGATTTTGGACGTCCAATATCGCTCTTGAAGGAGCTCTGCTCATTCTATTAAATTCAATACATTTTTCGAAGGACTCGGTAGTTTTCGGTATTTAAATTCCAGAGTTTTGAATTAAAATAACCATTTTTCTATTAAATGATATCGAAAGTTTATTTTTTGAATTTTCTTTATAATTTCAATGCGTGTCAGTGAAATTACTTGCTCACAAATATTTATTGACATGAAAAAGAAACGAATAAGCTTGATTCCTAATGACGTCACAGTCCCATGGCATACAATCGTCTTGTTTCTAGCCTATGAAATGATGCGCCTTACTATTGTCAGTTTTTTTTGATTAAATTTTCTTTAAAAACATATTTTCAAAATTTTATACCACATACATTCAAAAAATTTACTCAATTTATGCAAATATCTATAAAATGTAAGAGAAAAGCAAAAATAATTTTGTTTAAAAAAAAATATACTGGAAGAGTCTAATTTTGTTGGTGGTGGTGTGTCCAGAATATGCAGATTGATGAAAAAAGAAAAGAAAGAAGAATCTTTAGATCACTCCGAAGCTATCGAAGACAGCTTCGATAACCTCAACAGCTTTATCAGGGAAAATCAAGTTTTCTGTGTCTTTTGGGCTGACCTTGAAAAGCTTGGCTTGAATTGCTGGGCAGATGAGGTGTGCTGTGGAGACAGTCATGTTTAATATAAGCCGTATTGGCGCAGTAGTGTCGAGCAGATTTTGGGTAATGATTTGTGTAACTTTGCCGGTCAGTTGAAATCTTCTTCTATTCCTTTTACGTGCTTTGTTCTAAGTCTTAAGTGGATTATCGATGCTATTAAATCGGTTACTATTTAGAGCTAATATTTCAAAAATTATTGTGTTCATTGGTCTTCGGCTGGCAACTGCATTGGCGTCGATGAGGTCGTGAGGTTAGATGATTGGGGGCAAGCTCTAGATTCTTCTCTGGAGGGGAAGAGTCTAATACCAATTCATAATTAACCTAGTTATTAAATTTGAAATTATCTAAGGAATATACCAGTATGCTAAGCTGATGCCAATTTCAAGGGTAATCACGTGATTACATGTCAAGTGGCTGTTATGAATGAAGCACACTAATCTATCTGTGATGATATTTAATGGTTAATACCAAATGCATCGTTAACCCTTTCCAGCCCGTAGCTTAGTGGTCATGGTTAAGGTTTCGTGGCCGACATGTCATGAATTCGAGTCTAGCGTCATTGAAAATTCATTGCGTAGAGAGGCTGATGCACGTTACATTTGGCAAGGCTAAAGTTTCCCGGCTGGTTTAAAGTTAGAGAATAGAACACTCAGCTGCGTCATTCCTTGACAATATAAAGTTAGGAGCTCCATCGCCATTAGCTCTAATGTTACTTTATTGAGCAATATTTATGAACTTTCTCACACACTCGCTCACTAAGCCCCTTTCCTTATCAAATAAATTATTGTTTAAAAAAAACTAAAAGACACCCTTTTATAGTTAATCTTTTAGTCGCCAAATCTAAAAATGGGATTTGAAATGAGTCGCCAGATGCGGGATAGGATCGGAAAATGGAAATAGTAACTAACTCTTTTGGGGGAAAGAAATGAAAAATTATAGTATTTTCGGTCCTGGACAAATGAGCAAAATTTCGAATTAATCTGACCGTTTAAAGTAGATAAAAATTTGTGAATTCGAAGATTCCATTACATACAAGTAAAGCTTATAAAAGAGTGTTAAAAAACATTCTTTTTAGATTATATATTACTTTAGTTTCATTATTTTCTAAAAGGAAAGATTTTTAAATTATTTGATTTCATTTTGCAAATTCTTCTTTAATGCCTTATCCTTTTCGTAAAATTTAAATAACTTCATTCATAAAAACCCTATTCAAATTTACTCAAAGCTCAGCCTTCTATATATCCCTCCCTTCCCACCCACCCACAAAAAAATTTACCATGATATACTCACAGAAAAAACGTTCGTTTCTTTGTGTGGGGGAAGGAGGGAATACTCACCGAACGAACCAATGCGAATATTCATATTTTATTACACATACACACACAAAAAAAGAAATGGAATCAAAAGTTCGAAAACTTCATAAATTATCACTCCCTGTTAAAGAAGAAGATAGAGCGCATCACTGGAAACGGAAATGGCTTCCGCGAGATTTTCTCGACAGCCGCAGAAAATTACTTTTTCCGGAAAAGTGTTGCTTTAAAAACATTCCAGGAACATTTCAAAACATTTTTACGCTTCCAACGGTTTCGTACGCTATTCGCATTCCATACAAAAAAAGTTCTCTTTTTTTTTTTCCGACACGCTCCTTTTTTGCTGTTTTTGTTCCGAAGCTCTGTGCGGATTGTTGAAAAGTACTTTTGAACGACTGAAAACATCTTATACAGAGGATTTTTGTGAAGCTGAGCTATTTTTTTCCCCTTTGTGGGGAGGTTTTAACCAAAAATATATGAGTGGGATATAGTGAATTTTATTTTAAACTCTAAGACATAAAATAGTTTAAAACAGCTTTAAAAGCAAATATTATTGATTAGTTTTTGTGATGTACAAGCACATATTTTCTAAAATTTAAGAGAATATCATCTTTAACATCATTAAATGATATTTGACGAATCAATAATGGCTGCACCTCAAAATAACTTTTAAAGAATTTCCATCACGGAATTAAAAGAAAATTATGTAATGAGAGAAATTTTCCTTATTTAATAAATATAAAAAATTCTACTATTCTTAAAAATTATTTAAAGTTCAATGATTCTTATTCGAGGTATCCGACTAAGTTTGGAACAAGAGATTTTTAAAAAACAAATAAATGAATAATTTTTTTATATATATTTAGGGTCAGTTTTGGATAGGAATATATACATATGTGAAATTCTTTTAAGAAATTTACATAAAAAAATTACTTAGATGCAATTTTTTGGCAAAAAATAAAGAATGTCATATTTTTAAAACAATCTCCTTAAAAACGGAAAATGCTTCTAAAATAATAATAATAATCTGCCCATATATATATAGATTTCAATACTGGGTTTGAACTGAGATTTTTCAAAATTCACATTGTACAGTCGAACCTCTATATAACGAACCTCTATATTGCGAATTTTTCTATATAGCGAACTTTTTCCTGGAACTTTGAACATTTCACGATTTTCTTCGTAAAAGAACCTCTCTATAGCGAAGTGCATTTTCTTTATAATGAACTTTTTCTTTTGTGATTCAATTTTTGTTCTCCCCTTTTTTTAAGTATTTCCGAAAAAATTTCTAGTTATTCTCTCTTTAACACATTTTATGGTGGTCATAAATCTTGAACTGGTTATTAAATCCTAACTCGCCGAGAGCAATAGAGTTCTGGACTTTCATCCAAGAAGTGCAACCATTAACTCCCATTGAACAGTTCACTAGAAACATCTTCGATATCCTCTTTCATTGGACTGCCCTTCTCTATCATCGTAAGACTTCGTCGCAGTAGATGATGATTATGTTTGAACCGCCCTAATTATGGCAGGCAAAGACATTTTGGAGTTTGTTCAAAGCTCAAAAAATATCAATGATGCAGATTAGGACGACGAAAATGAGATGAATAAATGCAGCTCCTGTTCCCACGTCATCCGAAATGAGGAACATCATAAAAAGTATGCGCAGTTATTTAGACGCACATTCAAATGGTGAAATGAATGACAAAATGGACGAGATCGAGCAACTTGTTGACAGAGTTTGATGCTGAAAAAGTCAATGCAGAGGAAAAAAATCAGATTATAATCCAGAAACACAATAAATATTTGGTTTCCAAAAAACTTTAAAATTTTGAATTAAATTTCATTTTATCTTGAATTTTTTAGTTTCATTGATATTTATTAAATACATGCATATATACACAACTATGTAAATAAATTGTATTAATTTTGTTCGATATATGTTATTTTTTGTATATATAATATCCTTTTAAAACGAAAAAATATTTCAGTCCCCTCAGTTTCGTGTTAAGCGATTTTCACTGTATAAATAAATCCACTTCTAAATTTTATACTTCAAAAATCTTTATACTCCCCGATATGGAAGTTCTAGCTATGTACAGGAAAAATAGTATCATAGAAGCATCTTCCATAAAAGAGGAACATTTTGAAAAAATAGGTCATTTTTTTTCTTCAATTTTTACCAAAAAAGTGCATTTAAATAATTTTTTCTTGTAATAATATTCTTAAAACATTTTCAAGCGACACATAAACATCGAAAAAAATTATTCATTTATAAGCTTTTGAAAAATCATGGTTCCAAACGTAGTAAGTCACTTTAAAAATAAAGACACATAAATTAGTAATTTATGAAACTTATTATATTAGAATCTTCTGACATTGTCCAAGGCATCTACATTCAAAATAAAAGGCGACATTAAAGATAACAAAAGTATGAAAAGCTTTTTTTTAAGTATCACTTTGGAGATAATCCTAATTCTTCACACTATTGGGTTTAATGAGCCACGTATTGGAGAAATTAGTGCAACGAAATGTAGAGCAGAAAATGGACAAATAATTCTAAATATATATATATGTTACTATTTATATTTCACCAAATCAAAGCGTAGAGAAAATCTCATCGAATTAATTTACAAAAATTTGTTGCCTTCACAGAAGCCGGATCGGTTCTTCTGAACAAATCACGTATGATTTTAAATGGGGATTTTAATGTAAATTTTTTTCAAAAGACAAATCACAAAACCTTTAGTTGATTTTTTAAAATAAAAATTCAATTTAATTATCTCAAATGATCCAAATGAAGCACGAGGAAATACGGAACAAGGCTTGACGGAGTTTTTTTAGGTATTTAAGAGGACATAGTACGATTCAATTGACAAAAATTGGCCAAAAAATCAACTATCATTTTTTTAGCCTATATTATTCTTTATATACTTTTCCATAACTTCGCAAAATTTGAAAGCTCTAAATTTAAAAAACGCAGAATTTTGATAGCTTTGCGTTAGTTTTTAATCACATTCTTATGGCAAATCAAAACTTTAAACTTACTTATCTCGTAAAGAGATAAATTAACTAGTTTGTTTTCATTTAAAATGCTAAGGCTTTTTTCTATTGTGCCTAATGCTTTGAATTTTTTTTTACCTGTTGCTAATAGTACATGTTACAAAAGTTGGTATGCCTTTTTGAATCAAAGCTATACTTATTTTTTTTAAATTAATTGAACTCAGAATTTGTACATTTTTTAAAGAATTTTCAATAAGCATTCATAAAAAGAAATATTGCACGAATACCAATCATGTTATCGCAAAACTCATATCAACTTTTGTTATACATAGTTTCACGTATTTTTAAATCAAATTTCATGCGTGTACGTATAGTTTTATAAGAGTAGCATTTTAGAATCACTTCACAAATTTCAAGTTTTTCCTTAAAAAAATTAAATGGCTAGCATTTTATAAAATTTTGAGCACAACATCTTTTTTTACATAGTATACACACATAGGAAGCAACCCAAAAATTTTGGAAAATCCTTAAAATAAAAAATTTTGCGTAAATCGTACCATAACTTTGTCTAAATAATTATAACCTATTTCAGCTACCATAAACCTATTGTTTCCTTCTTAGAATACAATTAATTCACAAATATGATTGTATATTTGACAAAAAAAAATATTATTTTATGAGTGCAGACATGTGAATAATTAATTTGATATGACAATACTAATATCTCCTTGTTTTTTATTCACCGAACTAATCCCTGAAGTAACATTACAAAATTTGAAGTTTTCCCTTCTATCGCGTGTGGTCATAAGCACACACACTTTTTTAAAGTATCACTTTGGAGATAATCCTAATTCTTCACACTGCTTTCCCTCTTTCAAAAATTAAATCAAATTCTCCTTTAATATTTTTAAATTTTGAAAAAATCTCAAGGTATCTTAATCACTAAATTTTTTTGACTTTTAATATGCTAACATGCATTGAAGTTACAAATAGACTTTCGACAATGAATCTTGAAATTCTAAATGAGTGAGTAGTAACGTCGCACTATAGAGCAACAAGAGAATTATTGGTAGAATGCCCAAAAGAGCCGGGCTCACCCGAAGAGGGTTTAGAGTTACAAACCGATCCCTCGGACCCCCCCCTCCCCTTCCCCCACGTCCAGTCTTAGAGTAGAAAAAAAATTCAAAGTTTGCATTTTAAACAGCAGAAGACAGTAAAATAACGTTATATAAATTTAATGGTAACTGCACGATATACATACGTAAGCGTATATGTCGCAGGAAAATGATGAAATTAGGAATCTCATCAAATCCCTAAGGGAGATGATCGCTTGACGGTAGATGTTAAAATAAAACGTCTCTTCAAGGTCATTTTCCTGATAAAAGTAAGGGATTTGAACAAATGCCTGAGCTGTTCTAGTAAAATGATGAAATAATATTGTCAAGAGTTTAAAAGTGTTTATTTAAAAAATAGGGTGCATTATTAAAAGTAGAAGTAAGTAATACAACAAATATATTCAATGAAATATAAATTATTTATTCGAAACTAATTAACAAATAATTAGAAAATTAGGCTGATATTTTATGACGTATAACATCTTTCTTCTCAGTCAATCCTATGGTGCCATTTTCTTAAAGATATGTGGTTGATATTTAGGGGATCGATAGTACTACCTCTATGGTTAGGTAGGACAAGGACTTGACCCCCCAGGTGTCCTCCCTTCCCCCTGTATAGCATTTTGCCGATACAAATCCTCACTAGCTCATTTCATCATTTCACTGAAATAGTTCAGAGATTTGATAAAATCACTTACTTTCATCAGAGAAATGACCTTGAAGAGACGTTATTTTAACCTCTACCGTCAAGTGATCATCTCTCTTAGGGATTTGATGAAAGTCCTATTTTTGCCATTTCCCTGCAAAATATACATAATGGAAATGTACGAAGAAAAACAATGGTGAAAAAAGAAAACATAAAGGGTAAGAGAAAAGGAAAGAGTATATATTATTCCAGCATTCGTACAAATACAACAAAAATAATATAGAATAATGCAATACAAATGCACTTAACAAACCCAAATACAAAAAAAAAACCCGTGGATTAATGATAATGGACAGCGTAATTCTGAATCATGGTCGAGGGATGAGGACGACACCTGAGCAAACATCCCACTCTCCGAATTAACACACTTCGCCAACGGAAGAACATTGAGCTTCGATAGATTTAACGTGTATCAGCCCCTCTACAGGGTAGGCCTTCAGTGGCGTGAATGAGTGAATATTAACGTCGCACTGTTCAGCTACACGAGGGCTTTTGGCAACGGACCTCGTCATTTTGAACCATGGTCAAGTGACGAGGATGACACCTGAAGCCGCACCTCCCTCTCCTAAGTACCACACCGCACCAACGGGAGGACATTTGAGCTCTCGTGCATCGCTACCCTACACGGCAGGTCTTTAGTGGTACTGGGTTCGAACTCGTGACATGCCTGCCTTGATTCTATACCTTGACCACTGGGCTACCGTAGCCCTGGGCCTTCAGAGGCACTAGTGCGAGAACACATGATACTCCGGCCACGAAAGCATGACCATAATCCCTAGATGACCGCCACCACACGTGTTTCTTTGAATTGTGACGTTAATAAGCAATTAGTAAATGCTAATATTGTATGTGTAATGAAAAAATAACGCTATAGCTCTAGCTCACGGTTTTCTTTCGCCGTAAAAAATATTATTTACGTTTGTACCGCGTTTACGTGTTTCTCATCTTAAGTCGTTTTTAAATTACGAATGCCTGTACTTTTCCTTCCTTATATGCATCCAAAAATAAATGAATTTCTCAATGCGGAAGATTCTTTGAGAAAAATTAAAAAGCTGTAGAGAGCCGGGGTGGGCATTACGTCGATCGCGATCGAGCAGTGGACCGCCAATACATTTTGAGGTGACCGCCTGATCATTAGCATTTAGTAATTATATGCGGAAATATTCAAGATTGGCTGAAGTGTGTGTGTGTGTTCTACTGCTATAACAACAAAACCAAACTTTAGATAAAAATGTTTTATTTGTTATGTATTTTGAATTGTTTGATAATAAATGCTTCATTTAATACTATTATATTTGTGGCTATTATTATGTTTGTAATTTGCGTTTTGCTTAAAAGTTAGTTTTTTATTTTAGTTCTGTAGGTCAGTACATATTCCGTATTTATTATTAATTTATAATAAATATTGTTGACCTTTTCCTACCTGTACGACACTG
The DNA here is from genome assembly GCA_019973955.1 of Trichonephila inaurata madagascariensis. Taxonomy (NCBI): domain Eukaryota; kingdom Metazoa; phylum Arthropoda; class Arachnida; order Araneae; family Nephilidae; genus Trichonephila; species Trichonephila inaurata. The sequence continues at coordinate 95,950 of BMAV01024490.1, read as the reverse complement.
GGCATTGGAGCAGACAAAAATTTTTCTAAGAGGTGAGGGGGAGGGTTCGAGGGTCGAAAGTCTACCATTCTTGTATCATACTACAATATGCAGCCAAACATAATTTTTTAATCTTGTAGTTTGTCGGGAACAAATTAAAACTAAATCGTCGTAAAAAACTAAACTTCGTAAAAAATAAATTACTAAATAAATAATCAACATTACATAGTAAAAAAAATTATTAATAACAAATACTCAATCAAGTTTTACGTACTATATACATGGTATTATAATCAATCTGAAAAAAAAAGTTAAGGGCTCTGAGGGAGAGTCCGGACTCGTGGACCCCCACCCTCTCCTTGTGTGCGACCACGGACATTGTGTCGACCGCAAAAGCGGGAAAAATTAGTAGTCCTTACTTTGGAAAAGTCTGTCCCCCTGCTGTAGGGTATCTGTGAAAATCTGATGTGCTGAATTTTTAAGAATGGAGCTCATTCACAAAAGGAACATTCAGGTCGGATTCTCCTTAAATAGCGTGAGAGATCAAATTAGAAAAACGTATTGCGAGGTAATTTTCATAAAAAAAACTGGTCATCACAAGGAATACTGCACAAATATTCTTAAAATATTTAACCACATGCTTCAATTTTGTAACTAGATTCTCTCTGAGACATATAAATACAGTCGGACCTCTATATAACGAATTCATTGGCAAATTTTGACCGAGGGTGGCCAACTCAAATGACCTTGGGGGCTACTTCGTAAAACCGTTATAATCCCGTTGGCTGCATATAAAAATATACAGTCAGACCTCTATGTAACAAAGCAGCTAAATCCGGGAAAAAAATCGTTATATAGAGGTTCATTTTTTAATATACTTTATAAACCACATAAGACAATTTTTAAATTCATAAACACTATATATTAAAAAGAGCAATAATTCTCACCTTTTTTTTAAAATTAATACTTGTTTATTTTATATATCTTACCCCCATAAAAAAGAAAAAGGAAAACACGAAAAAAGAATGCCGAAGAATTCACTGTATTTTCAATATTAAGAAAATAATTTTATACTAAAATGAATGAATTTTAAGGACATTTTATAATTTAAAGCATTCAAGTAACGTTAAACATACATTATTTTATAATTAGAACTCTTGACAGCTCCACTGAGGTTAAAAAAGGATATCGAAGATGTTTCTAGTGAAATTGACAGTGTGGGGGAGGGGGTAAGGGATGCACTTCTTGGATGAAACTTGCTGACCTCTATTGCTCTCAGCGAGTTAATATCTAACAAAACCAGTTCAAGATTTATGGCAACCGTTAAACGTGTTAAAGAGAGAATAGCGCGAAATGTTCAGAAATACTTTAAAAATAGGGAGAACAAAAATTGAATCACAAAAAGAAAAAGTTCGTTATAAGAAAATGCACTTCGCTATAGAGAGGTTATTTTACGAGGAAAATCGTGAAATGTTCAAGGTTCCAGAGAAAAAGTTCGCTGTATAGAAAAATTCGCAATATAGAGCTTCGTTTTATAGAGGTTCGACTGTACAATGTGAATTTTGAAAAAATCTCAGTTCAACCCCAGCTATATAGAAAGATTCGCAATATAGAGGTTCGTTATATGGAGGTTCGCCTGTAATATAGTAGAATCACAATTATAAAATAATCTTATGTATGAATGAATGATGGTTAATAAACTCATGTGATTGAGGGAGAAATAATCATTATCTCAAAATCATTAGCTACAAAGCCATAACACATGCTGAAATTTTCTTGAAGCGAAAGTCACCGTAGGCCGAGTGGTCATGATCGTGAACTCGTGGTGAGTATTGTCGAGTCGTGGATCCCGTGACGATTTGGGAAAATTGACGAATAGTGTGTGACATAAGAAATTTTAAATTATTGATTTATTACGTCTCTACATCTGTTAATCCGTCTTTACATCCATTTAGATGTAAGTTATTCAAACTATTGAGTATTTCATCATTATGGAATATGCTATTGGTGATGGAGGAGGCAATCACAACGTTTATTTTCGTAATGTTTCAAGGGGACTGTCCTCTCCATTGTCTTGAGGTGGAGGTGGTAGCTTTTTGCACCTCGAATTTCACTCAAGGTTCGATTCGCAGCTGGAATGCAGAGGTTGTTTTTCTCACATGGCTAACTGTTGTCGTCGCAATGTCAGATGAAAGGACCCCGAAATATTTTAGGAGTGCACGTGTGGATATGAACGGCATAGTGCTATCTGCATAGGGAAGCCGATCTTGCAGCTGCAAGAAGGGAAAATGTTACAGCATTTGTTGAAAAGAGGCTCAGAGTCCTCATAAAAGTGTGGTGTGGAAGTTTCCAGATTGGTCTACCAAATGTCGTCCTTGTCACTTGACCGAAGTTCAAGATTACAAGGCTCATCACCAAAGCCCACATGCTGCTTTAACCCTTTCGTAGGCTGTGGGAAGATTACTTCCCACCTACAAGATCCTACAAAATACGCCTGTGGGAAGTGCAATTCCCATTATAATATATTGACGCTGCTATTAGAACGGTGGGAACACAATTTCCCGCTTCAGTTTTGTGCTGCCATCTAGTGTTCAATCGACTGAATGGAATGGGCAGCAATTTTGGTTTCGAATGTTTGAAAGCCTTATGTGAGATTTGTCCTACTACATCTGTTTTGATGTGACATTTGTACTGCTCAACGATTCTGCTGCAAACGTGAGTAAAACACTGTTTTTATTGTAATAACACTTTCTTATTTCGTATATTTCTGTACATTTTGTGCCAGTAGCTATCTAATATTATTATAAAGAAAAGAAAGATACCAAATAGGAAGAAGATCTGTAAAATGGTGGCATCGTATCTTTTATTTTCTTATTGACCTTGGCATCGTAAATAGTTTCATACTGTGGCAAGTGAACAAAAGAAACAGAAATTTAGACCAGCTAACATTCCGTATAGCATTAGCTCGTCAGCTATAATAGACGGATATTCCTCAAGAAAAAGGAAAGGACGTCCTGCTAGCTTCCAAGCAAAGAAGTGTGCAGTTCCGGATGATGTGCACTTAGCCAGTGTGGGAAATCATATGCCAAAAATAGTTTCCTACTATAGACAATGTAGGAAATGTAGCACAAAAGGAAAAGAAAATAGGACCCGCTGCATCTGTGCAGAATGTGATGTACCCTTGTGCATTGGAACATGCTTCTCATCTTTTCATGGCAAATAATCACCATTAAATTTAATTTTCGTTATGACTGTAAATGGTTCCGTGGGAAGGATACTTCCCACCCCTGAAACTAAAATGTAAAAATAAAATTCGGCAAAATAAAATGCGTTTCCTTAAATGCTATCGCTTAATTGTTAACAAAACAAAAAAACTGGGAGGAATTCAAAAGAAAAATAAATGGCCCCATTAAAGCTACTGACTACGATCTGAACTAGGATTCTGTAAAAGCGTGTAAATAAATGTTTATTGATATATTTTTCGATATTTAACGTCACTTGATATATAATGTGCATATAAAGATGTTTTTGAATATTATTATAAGAAAAAATTATTTCAATGCATTTTTATGCAAAAAAGGAAGAAAAAGATATTTTTTAATCATTCTCTTTTCATAGAAAATGCTTCTATAATAATAATAATAATACTTAGGCTATATATATAGCTAAGACTTCTCTACACAGCTTGAACTACTTTATTTTCAGAGTTACTATCATTTGAAATAATAACCAGTGTTAATAGTTAAAATTTCTTTACTTTGATAAATTAAAATATGAATAAATCCATTTCAAAGCTATATATTTATTGAATTCTAGTACTCTGCAAAAAAGCAATCCATGGACAAAGTAATATTATGGAAGAATTTTTCATAAAAGGTTAATGTTTTTAAACTATGTCGCTCTTTCTTCATTTGTTGCCAAAATATTGCATTTAAATGTTTGTTCTTGTAATAATATTCTTAATATAATTATAATGTATATTCTAATTCAATGGACTCAAAATATCCACAATAAATTATTCATTTATACATTTTACCTTTTCAAAAACATGGTTCCGAACATATAGTCCTCCGAACGAACCTTAACAAAATTTAAATTTAAAATGTTTTTGATTATATAACTAAAGTGTATCAATTAAAAATATGGTGTTCTTACGAGTGTATTGTAGTTCTTGTACTATGGAACATATATATATATATATATATATATTTAATTTACTCTCCAATTAAAAGTATAACGTTTTGCTGTTAACTTAATGTATTTCCATTTTATTTAACAAATTATATTAATTATTAATTTTATTCTTTGACGTTTTAAAATTGATTTACTAAATGAGTTAAAACATATTACCAGGAAATTCTTAATAATTTATATGTAATATATAATTTTGTTTATAGATTTCTCATATTTGACACTAGAAATTTTTACAAATTCTCCTATACCCTAAATTTATATTCAATAATATTCTTTAGCAGAGAGATTAAATATTTTAAAATTAAAAATCTCATTTTTTTAAATCTTTTTTCTAAATTTTATCGAATAGTAATTTCTTTGTAAAATAGCGTTGAAGGTTCTAATAACATTTCACTTTTTAACTCCGTAGATACTAACAGACGTTTTTTTGTGTATAATCAATTTTAAATTAGTTTTACTTTCTTTAGTACTTCAATTAACATTCATTTGCAATTACAATTATCGCTTAAGCGAAATTAAACCATTGCCAAAACAACATTTCGTCATGTAGTGGCAACAACTCGAAATGCACCAGAAGCTGCGAGTAAACAACTTTTCCACCTCAAATGGGTCAAGGCGCAGCAGGAGAAGTTGACTTGTAGGAGAGAGTTTGTCTGGGGTCTCTCTTTTTAAAATAGTGCAATTTTCCTCTTTTTTTCTTTTTTTTTAGATTTAATGCTACAAACGTATGGACCAGTTTCCCTTGAAAGAGCTATTCAGAAAAAATTATCTTTTTTGTAACTATTTCTCAATCTTTCTCTTTTTATTCTGATATATAAATATTGATTCTTTATCAACAAATAAATAATAGGGCCAAAGCGATAAAAAAAATTTTTTTACATTGAAGAAAATTTGATATTGACTTCGCTTTCTGGACTTAATTGTGGTTGACGAGTCCTAATTTGAAGCGAAAGGTAACAGAAAGATAAGTAACAAATAAAACAAGTTTTTATAAAAAAAGTCAATTCCTAGTTAGGTTAACAAAGAAAATTTTTTTTATTTTGTTACTTTTATTAAATAATTACAATTAATATAAATATGTATATACATATGACAGAATCCCACTATTAAGTGACAAAATAGCGATTTTCCTCGCAATTTTTCATTTTCCTTTCACAATATAGGGTGTTGCAATATTATTTTTGTTTGTTACTATTTATTCATTAATTACATTTCATTATTCCAATAAAATAGTATAGTCAAAAGAAATCACAGTCTCAGAAATTTGGCCATCCCAGATGGGATTTGTACCCACGACATTTGGATGAGAAGTCCAGCGCGCTATCCATTGCGCTACAAGAACACGACGAACGATTTTCCTTTTATATAGGGTGTTGAACTATTATTTTTGTTTGCTTCTATTTTAAATTTAATAAATGAATTAATGTTTGAAAAAAAATAGTATTAACATCAAGTGTCATTCACTAAAAGTTAAAAAAAGTGTATTTGAACTCGAGTAAAAGAATAAAAAGTATTTTATCAACGATTGAAAATTTGAACAAGATATATTTTAAATAAATAAATATATATTGGGAGAGAGTGAACTAATAGTAGGAATTGAAAAAAAAGGTTTATTCCATACACATAAAAGAGAAATAGTTTGGAAAAAAAATATGAATTAATTTTTAAAAATCACAATTAATATTAAGAGTAAAAATAACATTACTGAAAAAATAACAACATTGAAACGAATACAATAAATTAATATTGCATTGAAACAAATATAATTAATTTGGTTACTTTATCAGATAGTTTTAATCAATCCCTCAAAGGGAATTTTTGTGAAACTATACTTGATTTTTTTATTTGGTGACAGCCAAAATTATATACGAGAATCTTGTTAATTTTAAAATTAATTTGCTTACCTTTATCTCAATTTAAATGCTAAAAATCAAATAAAAAATGTTTTTCCGTAACTAAATTTCAATTTCGACCAAAATTATATGGACCATGACAGTTTAGCAATCGGGTCTAAATGATTGGTTTTTACGTCATACTCTAAAGTTTGCACCGAGGTCACGGCAGCCTAGTGGTCAAGGTAATGGACTCGTGACCGGCGTGTCATGAGTTTGAGCCTGGTACCGCTACAGACCCACCGTGTAGGGGGAAGGGGGTATTCCCGTTAAATCTGTCGAGAGCTGAAACGTCTTCTTATTGATGAAGTGTGGAAGTTAGGAGGGAGGTGCCAGCTCAGGTGTCGTTCTAGTCACTTGACCATGGTCAAAATGACGAGGTCCATCGCCAAAAGCCCTTGATTAGCTGGATAGGATGACGTTTATATTCACTCACTCACTCACTGAAGTTTGAACCATGACCAAATGAAAAAGTCAATACTCTACCTGGTAATCCACTCTCCATATTTCCACATCTTACCAACGTGATGATTTTGAACATCAACAAATTTAACGCAAATCTAACCTTCTTACTGTAGGTTTATTGTAAACTAAACTCGACAAGAGGCAGTACTAGCCACGAGTTCACGATCATGACCACTCGTTTACAGTAGCCGTATTAATTACCCGAGAATTATATGATACCTACTGAATTTTTCTATCTGAAGACTTTAATTGGTATTTCAAGAATTCAGATGACTCCTGAAAGCAAGAAAAAAAAAAGAACGTCATTCAATCTCCAATATATTAAATTCCATAAATATTAAGTTTTTTTTCTGTGTCTATCATACATAACTTCAAAAAAATGCATTCTTCTAAGGTTAACCGAACCATTTTCATTTTATAAGAAGGAAAAACGGTGAAAACTAATCAAAGCAACGATCCATTATGAGAAAATTAAAATAAACTTTCCTTATTTGATGAATGACAGAGGAAAAACGATTTTAATTTTATTTTCATTGTCTAAATACAGAGAGAAAACGCGCTTGTGACAACCTACTGTTAATCGAAATGGTACTCAATTCTACCAAAAATGAAAATGGAATAATCAGAGGTCACGTGATATCTGTGAAGTCTAAGACTATTTTTGTGGTGGTTTATATGCCATATTTTGTTGCTCCGCGGCATCCATATAGCAAAGTCAATATTTATGTACCAAATTAATGAATCAGAATACACAAAAGACAGTTTATATGGAATAGTGGAAATTGTTGGAAATTATAAATCGAAATTTCTGAAATTCTCTCATTTTCTTATACGTTAATTAGAAAAAAGGCAAGAATGAGCTAAATTCATGTGACTTCGTAGTCACATGATAGCTATAATCACGTGTTTCCATCCACTCAGTTCATACAATCATGTGATGTCATAATCATCTGATAGATGTAATTGCGTGCTTTTATTCAATTATTTCACACGCTTCGCTGCTGCCAACTTTTGCTTTTCCTTTTTTTAAAAAAAACTACGCATTTGTCAATAATAACATTTATAGTGGTAAAAATGCACCTGCTTTAAAAATTGATTTTAATATAAGATTTTTTTTTTTAATTCTGAAAAACTTTTTGGTGAATCTTAATTCTTGAATTTACCCAGCTGTGAAATATGAAATTTTATCAATTTTTTACAAGTAGAACAAGTGCTACAGAGGAAGCTTTAAATTGAATGGAGAACACGTGACTGCATTTATCACGTGACCGTTATGAATTAACGCATTGCACTTGAGTAGGTACACCAGCTGATTGCCCAGCGTTTCTCAAACTGTGGGGCGCATCCCCCTAGGGGGAGCATGATAACTGTACGAGGGGAGCGCGAGCATATTGAAAAGTTGAAAACAAAAGATTATTTAAGAAAATTATTTTTATGAAAAGTAAACAAACAAAATACGTTCTGACATAATAAAAATAAAATACGCATTTACACTGATATAATACACGTATAAATGTATCACAGTGCTGCACAATGTATTTTATAATTAGTTTAACAATACTAAGTTTAAGAACATGTTTAAAAACTACCAGTGACCCATGAACTTTTCGTATAAAATGTGATATCCAAAAATAATATTTATCTTGATAATTTGTATGGTTTATAATTAATCCTTTAACTGCCGGTTTAAAGTTAGGCAAATCGCTCCCCAATGCCACTATTTTCCACGTAGGCGCGCGTATGTGATGTAGGGGAGAGGGAGAAAAGGAATAAATAAGAAAAATCTATGAAATAAGTAAATCCTTCAGAATCACTGCAAGGTTCTTTTATTGCATTTCAAAGCCTTCGGAATAATTTTATAGATAGCAATGCACAGAAAATATCGTACTTCGGAATGACGTGTATATACGTCCGGGTAATTATTGTTTTGGTTGGGTAGACGTTTATATACGTCGGTGGCGTGTAAGAGGTTGAAATGTTGTAGATTTAACGTCAAAATCAGGGATGTGCAGACTTTTCCTGGGTACGGACTACTTTTAATGTTTTTAAGGTTGCGGTCCAACTAGTGGCGTAGATGTGGCTATTCTATATTAAAATTGTATGTTTTCTTTCGACATTGTACCCCTCTTTTAAATTATGAGACATTACCATCTTTACTACAAAAGTAACATAAAATTGTCAAGTTGAATTCTAAACAGCTATGACGGTTGAGTTGAGTGGAGTTTGGTGTTTTATGGCGCAAGAGCCAGTTTTGGCTATACTGCGCCGAACATTTATAGGTCTGTGGTCTGGACTGGAAAAGAAGTAATTGGATGACAAGATGGAGGGTCGAAAATAAAGAAGGATCACTGGGGTAACCTTGGGATGTGACACCCGTGTTTACCAAAGATAGTAAACCCCTGAGGGGAAAAGTAGAAGGTCGTTAACGGAGCGGGACCTTTGTGCTTGTAGACACATGCGTAACCAAATGAAATCTGAGACCAGACGGGAAGGACTTGAGGTCGTTAGCCCTGGAGCGGGACAGAATTCAGTGCTGGATAGAACCCGCGTAACCGGAAGAAACAGACGAAAGGATTTATTTCTTCGATCTGTGCGCGTCGGGAAAAAATTCTTCTGTGCGGCCGGCATCGCAGTTTTCCCTTTTTCCCCCTACAACGGCAGTGAACGTGTTAGGCGTCGTCGTGCGCCTCCAATGAAGATACATGTGTCGTCAACATATTTATCGAGAATCATTTACTCAAGTAAGTACAGTCGCACCGATTGTGAAAAGCAAATTTTCCAGTCTAGCTGGCATCGGTGTTCTATAAATATGTTTGTTTTAGAATGGGGACGTCTTAGGTCTTTGTAAAGGCGGTCAATTCAAATTGTCTTGGTGGTCCACCGGTCGATCGCGATCGACTTAATGCTTATCCCTGGTCAAAATATAGTACTATTGAATTCAATACATTATTTTTGTATGGAGGGGCACGATGAAAATTATGACTGAATATTAGGTCGCTAATAGTCAGAGTTTGAGAAGCAATGCATTAGCCAGTTTTATAGCCTAAATGGGATAATTAAATATAAATTTAATTCAATTTTTTAAAATTTACAAAAATATATACCTTAGCAGATTGCACGCACACTATTTTGTTCCCAGACGCGAAAACTTCCAGATGTTTCTCTGGAAGCATTCCAATTAAACTTACATCAAACGTTCTTTTAATTCGATTCTCACCATACAGAAATTAAACACGAGCTGTGCTCTATGAACCAGAAAAAAAATAACCGTTTAGTGACAGCGAAATTCGAAACCAGCTCGACACAACTTAACTCCACTCGACGGTGGAGAGGGAAATAAATAAACAAACACAAATCGGAATTTGGTTCGAGATATCTCAAAGTCAGATCTGTGCATCCCAGAAAAATGTCTGTGTCTTGGAAAACTCTTCTAAAATTAAACGCTGAGCTCGCGCGTCTCCCGCCGAGTTGACGAACAAACCGCAACATAACTAGTGAAAAAGTTAAGAAAAAGTAATAGTTCTTACCGAACAGGAAGTGAGAATAATTAGAACACCTTTTTCTCGCCGCGGTAAGCGAGTGAAAGCGCTCCGTAACGTCATAATTGTTCCACGTGTAGGTCATTCAGGTAAAAAGCCGATAAAAGAAAAGAGAATAAAAAGGATCATCTTTTTCCATTGAAAACTACTTACCCCAACTATTTTAGGAGCGTTCGATATGCGGGCTCTTGTGTCCTGAAGGTCATGGTTGGAGCGCGCCCCAAAATAACTTGGGTAAACCGTCGGACCGTCGCGACTCCCCATCTGCGAATACCTTCGCGGTTGAGCGGAACTCACAGTTAAGAATTCATTGTCTAAAAAGTTAACGTCAAGTCGGAACGAATCTGATCTGTGGTCTGGTTAAGAACGATACACATAAGAACAATTAAAAAGGGGAAAAAATTGCGAAAAACAACAACCAAAAACAAAATTAATGAATTTGGAAAAGCATTATAATACACGAAGCACATCACTTAAAGCAGATGAAGGAAATTTAAAAATAGTTTTTGTAAAATGGGTGAATGTGTAGGAGTTAAAGAATATGTAATGGATAAAAATATCGAATTCAGGACACATATTTTGCATGGCTGAAAAACCTTTATTGTTTTCTATAATTATTTGGCATTAATAGATCTAAATATCGATTTACAAGTTGAGAAATCTAGGAGTTGTAATGTTTGAATTTTGCTCTTTGTTTATTATTTTTCTTCTAAGTACATGTGAGAATAATACAAATGTGATATAAAACACTTTCTTTGTAAAGCTGAGCAAAACACACAGTAAGTATAAATATAAACATAGAGCATTCCAAAACACTTTTAAAATATGGTAATAAAATTGTTATTTAATATATGTCATCATTTTACAATCGTTTATAGATAAAAAACTGACTTTTAATTCAATATTGAATTCAAGGTCCAATTTAACTAGTATTTTTTTAAAAAAAAATTTTTCTTCACTTTTTTTTTCTAATGGAGAAATGAGCCCGCGGTAGCCTAGTGGTCACGGATTCTTGGCCGGCGTGTCATGAGTTCGAACCTGAGAACTACTTGAAGACCCACCGTGCTGAACTTCGACTGATGCACGTATAATCAGTCGAGGCTCAAATCCCTCCCGTTGAAAGGGTGTGGAAATTCTGGAGAAAAGGGGACTTTCCAGCTCAGATGTCGTCCTCGGTACTTGACCATGATTCAAAATAACGAAGCCCATTGCTAATAGCCCTCGTTTTGTTCTACAGCAGTGGCTCCTAAAGTGGTACCCTACTGACCCCAGGGGTCCCCGATATTATTCAAGGAATCTATGGAAAATAAAATTTGATTTGGGGGTCCCTGAACAATATAAGGGGGTCCACGCACAAAGTTTAGTATAAAATTTAAAAACTGATCTATTTTTATTTTTATAAGAATTTAAATGAATAACAATAATTCGCATTAATACTCCCGACTGGGTGTTGAACCCTTTTGCGCGTGGACTCAGATCCCAAACTCAGGTGAATCGATACTAATACAGAAGCATCGTATTGAAATATCCACAAATCAGGAACTTAAACCGATGTTTGAACCGATGAAGTATACCACACACACATTCTGGTTACAAAAACAAATCCCAATTTTATAAGAATCTGCGGTAGTGCAGAGGTTAAGGTATCGGACCGTGGCAGGCATGTCATGAGTTCGAGTCCCGTACCACTAAAGACCCGCCGTGTAGGGCAGCGATGCACGTTAAATCTGTCGAGAGCTGAAACGTCCTCCCGTTGGTGTGGTGTGGTAGTTAGGAAGGGGTGCGCTCAGGTGTCGTCCACGTCACTTGACCATGGTTCAAAATTACGAGGCCCATCGCCAAAAGCCCTCGTGTAGCTGAACAATGCGACGTTAATATTCACTCCACTCACCCCAATTTTATAACCTGCATTATGAGTTATTGTGCACAGAAGTAGTTGACTACTTTCCTGTCTTCCAATTGGATAGAACGTGGATTCAGTGCCGTAAAAAAAGCTCGTAATACAAAAAAAAATCGACTAAAAATTAGTGCTCGTAAGGATTTGCGGTTGTTACTCACAAACATTGAGACGGACATAAATACATTCATAACATCTCATCAAGTTCATCCAATTCATTAATTTATTTTATTTCATTTTAAAACAAAAGTTATAATTTCAATAAAAATAATTCTTCAGCAAAATGTTTTTTTTTAATTTGTAATTTTTTTTATACTATGCATTTATGTACCTTTTCACTTGGGAAAGTTTTGTCTTTAAAAAAGAGCAATGGGTTAAAAAAGTTTGGGAACCACTGCTCTAGAGGTCTATGTTAATATAACTCTCTCACTAGGAGAAATGCACTCATGTTCGCTCTATATCATGAAACAAAAACGAAGAGTTTGAGGTTTTAATAAGAAAAAACAAAATTGTATTTTTAAAAAAAATCATTTCCTTTTTTAATATTTACAGCTTAATATTTTCCCCTTCAATAACATGTAAAATAATACATAAACTCGTGTTCGATCGTTTTTTAACTATTTAACTAAACTTTACTTGATTCAAACATCCCGGCGATTGTAGCCGATTAGCCACGAGCTCGTGGCAGACGTCATCTTTGTCGATTCTTAGGCTTCTTCATGTTGATACTAAGACCTATTGTGAAAATTCTGATCTTTCGAATTGGGATTTCGAGAAACAGTTAATTTTGGGCGAAAAGACGGTTATGTTAAAATTCATTTTTTTCCACAAATGTATTTGATAGTTTATATTTTTTATTACGATTTTATTTAAGTCACTCACACACAAACGGTTTATTCTTTTAAGGTATCCGACTACGTTCGGAACCGCGATTTTGCAAAAGCGTATAAATAGATAATATTTATGATATTTAGTGTCACTTAGATTAGAGTACATGTATAAAATTGTTTTAAGAACATCATGACAAAAAAATTTTTTAATATAATATTTTGGCAAAAAAACTAACTTAGAATAACTTTTTTTCCAAATGTTCTCCTTTTGTAAAAAATGCTTCTATTGTATTAATATTTTGCCTGTATTCAGCTCAGACCTCTGTACAGAGGCTCAACTAGAATTTTTGAAACTCATAACTCGGAAGTCGGTTTATTCATGTTTTACGAAATCAGAAGGGAGAAATTTTAAGAAAATACGCCGATAATTATTTCAAATGGTTGTAACTCTGAAAATAATTTGAACTTTTCAAAAATAATAGTTGAACCACTGTAGAGAGTTCTGAGCTATATACAGGCAAAATTTTATCATAATAGATAGCGTTTTTCACAAAAGGAGAACATTTTGAAAAAAGGTTATTCTAAGTTCATTTTTTGCCAAAATATTGTATTTAAATAAATTTTTTTGTCATAATGTCCTTAAAACAATATTATACATGTATTCTAATCTAAGTGACACTAAATATCCTGAAAATGATCCATTTATGCGCTTTTTTAAAATCATGGTTCCGAACGTAGTCGGATACCTTAAGGTTAGGAAAAAGGTACATATCGTTGAATGTAAAAAAATGTTTTAGATAGAAAATAGAAAGAGAGTAGAAAATATATACCACACACATACCACCAGATGTCTGAGACATACTTCTTAACACTGCTTGTAGGAGATCCATTTTTTAAGCACCCGTTATTTAGCAATACATCAGCAGAATTTATCAAAATTTTTGAATCTTTAAGCTAATTGAAAGATGCGTGTGCGACATCAGGCTCACAATAAAAAAAAATTCAACTTCGATCATAAAGACATGGCTTTAAAGTTATGCCAATTAAATCATTTAATTACTCAAAAAATACTGTAACTTAGTCATCTTTGAGCTTTTAACAATGTCCCCAATTTAGTCCTGCTGTGACGAGAATCACTTTTGAAGTTACTCCTTTCTTTTTCGCGTCTGTACGTCAGTCTTGACCACACAATGGATGGAATTACGAAGCATTAATCTGTTACTTATTAGTTTGTTGTTGTACAGGGTACTTCCGGCTGTTCTATTTCTATCTGTCCGCATAACCGTAATTATTGCGTTACGTAATTTTGAACCGACGGTCAGGTGATGAAGTCGACACCTCTGCAGGCATTCCATTCTCTAATCCCTGTTACGTCACATGAACTTGTTGAACCTCGATAAATTTAACGTTCATTAATTTTTATGACGGTTGATTGTTGAAAAACGTCGCACTAAGTAGCAACACCGGCTATTGGCAACAAATGAGATTTGTTGCCAATAGCCATGGTGTTGCTCAAAATTATGAACCATCGTCAAGTGTCGAGGATGACACCTGAGCTGACATTTCACTCTCCCTATTTCCACATCATGCTAACGTGAGGACTATGAGCCTTGATGCAGTTATATTTTAGAAAAAAAGAATGTTCTTCAATGCGACCCTGAAGACAAATTTGATTGTCCTATTTAGTAACAAAAATAGATGCATGAGGTAAAATCCAGAAGGTCTAGGATTATTTGAAAAGATAACCCCAGAAGCTCCTATAAGGGTTTTTCCCAGCCTATATAACAGGCCAAAGTGAAAACTATCAGCCTCGGTAAAGCTATGTGTTAGAAAGAGAAAATGCTCTTTTTTCAGAAAAAGAGAATGCTCCTTTTTTCGAAAGGGAATTCACTATGCGGGTCTCAATACTCTTCAATTGCACTGTGCGGGTGGAAATGACCCACCCTGATAAGGAAGATGGAGTTAAGCAATTTCGGAGTCGAACATTTGACAGTAACTGTACGTTTCATTTGCATCTAGCGAAATTGTGGTTATGGATTTGAATTGCTGTGTTCAATATGTATTGCGCGTATTTTTAATCTGGGCTGTTATACATCCATATGTGTGGAGTATGTTATATGTTCCATGAATGAAGAAATATATTGTTATTTATGGAGAGCTCCAGTATGAGCCCCAATTTGCTAAGAAAAACCTGATAGTTAATTACGTTCGTTACATTGAAAGACAATCAACCACGTAGCAATATATATTAGCCTTTATTGCAGTACATTTTAATAAATAAAAATAGAGAGATCTCGTTTAAAACTTGAGTTAGGGTTTTTCAATTTTTCATTAAATATGCCTATTTTATGATAATTTTACTTTTGCTTACATTTTAAGTTCTACATTTTTCATTTTAACGTGTTACGTTTTTCTTCATCTTTTACATTTTCAAACACAAGGAGAGCTGTGATTGTAAATATTTATTCACCGGCTGTCGGGGAAAAACTCTGCTTACGAAAAAAATAAATATGTAAACAACTCTTATCGAGGCTTTACCTTTATTTTATTTTCCCTCAAACACCTCAAAACAAATCTTAGTTTTAAGTTATCTGATAAATTAATAATAAACTCCTTATATATAAAAATTCTAGTATTTACTCTGTATACTATTTGCACGTTTTATATATATATATATAGAGAGAGAGAGAATAACGTTTTAAATTTTTATATTTTCATTCATGTTTATAGCGGGAATATTGTTTTGGTCTTCTTTCAAATTAACTAATGCACTTGACTGGTGTGGGCTGGAAGACCTTTTTCGTTCTCTGTCACCCCATGTCTTCGCTGCGGGTTGTTGCTGTCGAACCGTAGTTCTGGTGCTATTTTAAGACCCGCCGTGTAGCGGGGTTGTTTCGTGACATGTCTGTCTGGGTTCATCTGATTGACTGTTAACATAGCAATTTGAAGCTACAGGAGGACTATTAATCACATCCAAGTGACGAGGACGACACCTAAGCACCGTATTCTACAAATTTCCACACCACTCCAACGTGAGGATTCTAAGCCTTGAGAGATTTAACGTGTAACAATCCTTTTATATTGCCGTGGTAGCCTAGTGATCAAGGTAACGGACTCGTGGCCGGCTTGTCACGAGTTCGAGCCCAGTACCACTGAAGACCCGCCGTGTAGGGGAGCGATGCAAGTTACATCTGTCGAGAGCTTAAACGTCCTCCCGTTGTTATGGTATGGTAGTTAGGAGAAAGGGTGCCAGCTCAGGTGTCGTCCTCGTTACTTGACCATGGTTCAAAATGACGAGATCCGTCGCCAAAATCCCTCGTGTAGCTGAACAGTGCGACGTTAATATTCACTCTCTCATTCAGTACCTCTATACGTCAGATCTTCAGTGGGACCAGGAATTCATGACCATGACCACTTGGTTACCATGGTTTGTTGAAGAAAGAAGTCTTCACGTTGTCTTGAAGAGTGGAGTAGCAGCTTGGGTGTCATCCTCGTCATTTGA
Organism: Trichonephila inaurata madagascariensis; assembly: GCA_019973955.1. Classification (NCBI taxonomy): domain Eukaryota; kingdom Metazoa; phylum Arthropoda; class Arachnida; order Araneae; family Nephilidae; genus Trichonephila; species Trichonephila inaurata. The sequence continues at coordinate 79,652 of BMAV01024490.1, read as the reverse complement.
CCATAATTGAAAATTACAACGTTGTTTTTAATTTCGACTTTTATAATCAATCAATTGTCATTCTTAAAATTCTGAGTTAAATTGGCAATACAGTCGAGTAGGTTTAGTGGAAGCGTTAATAAAAAATATTAAATCGTTTTTACATTTTTTTTTTGCTAATATTGTTTTTTTATTTATAAAATTCATTACTACAAGGAAATGAAAATAATTTACTATAATTACGTACATTATATTGTCTGAAATGGCAATTTTACAAACCTGTTGTAACATATGGAATGCAAAAAAAAAAAAAAATTTCTTCGTATAGCAACAAAATCTAATGCAATGAAAAATCTATCCAAAAAAACAAACGATAAACAAAGTTTCTTTTTAGTCGTATTTTTCCTTCATTTTTAACGAGTAATTCTTTAAATATTCTTTCAAACCACTCACAGCTATAAATAATTTAATTATACACAAAAATACATTCACAAATGGATAGAAAAAGGCAATTAAAGAAAAACCAGTATTTTTTTTATCCTTTCGAATGTATTTTATTCCTTTCAATCTAGGTTTGAGAAGGTAATTAAAAACTGCAGGGGGTTTCTATAATATTAATGATCTCTAAGCGGCTAGTGTAGCGGATATGTTTTAAAAAATGTTTTTAGCATCATTTTTTTCAAACCCGTGTATTAATTTTTAAATGTAATTCGCTCTGTAACTTTGAGCAATTAATATGTGATCGTAAAAACAAGTCAAAAAAACATCGAAAGCTATCAGCAGTGTTTCAAAATTGAAATTGAATGTTAAATGAGCGATCCGTTTATTTTTTTAAATAATTTTTTTTTATTATTATTTCTCTATAAACTGATATAAAAACGCAAAAACCTATCGAAATAGTAAATTTATAATGCTGGAAAAACCTGCTGTACTTTTTTCCTAGACTTCGTTATTGCACGTTATATAACAGAAGGAAAATTCGAAACGGGGAATATGAACAGGAAAATAATTTATATTTCAATCCTAATTTTTGTTATTCTACAAGTTAAAGTGGAAATAAAATAAAAAAGAATGCTTCTTTAAAACGTTCAGCACAAAACTTTTCTAACATAAAAACTTATTCTGGTCTTACTTATTGAAATCGAAGCTAGAAAGGTGCTTTTATTCCCATTAAATGCTAAAATAATATAGGATTATTAAAAAAATTTCTCCTTTAAAATACATCATAATAATCTTGACCTAATTTTCTCCTTCAAAAAGTGGTTTCGAAGAACATATCGAAGAAGCATTATCACGACTGTAAAAAAGATAATGGATTAGAAAGATTATCAAAACATTTCCAAATGTGTCTTCCACACAAAAGGTGTGTTTGTGCGCTGATAGCTATCTTATTCCTTTTTAATGTACTCGTATCATATTTTGGAAACCTCCCAACAAAACAACTTTGACAGAGCAAGCGATAATCACCTGACTTTGAAATTAAACTGAAGAGAAGACACATTTCCCTAAAGGGTTTTGCGTAATGCTCAATGCCCACTCAATAAAAGTACGAGCTGTGATTTTTAACAATCAATTAGATACCTGTGTACTCAAGACGAACACACGAAAGATTTTTCCCATAGAATTCTGAAAAAGGCGGGAAATATATATTCGATTAAAAATTCTACTAAGCAGAGTTGCTTACGAATTTCAAAATGTATACTTTTTTAAAAGAATTCATACGATAGCTTTTTCAATATTCATAGATATAAATTATTGATACTAGAAAGATATCAGATTAGCATATAGAATTTTACAATTGATTTTGAAAACCTATTGTTGCCAATTTTAAAAACGTAATAACAAACTGAATAAGCTGTTTTTGGGTCAATATTGTAGTAATTATCGACACGTTATTTGAAGATCATATTATAACGATAGAATGTAATTTTTGTTTCTATATAATAGAATAAAAATGAATAGGAAAATAAAAAAGATGAAAGCGATGTATTTCGTGAGGTGATTCCAGACTTTTAAAAACAATTTTGAACTCCAAAATGTGGATGATTAAACTTTTTAGAATGTTTTAGAAAAGGACAATTGAAGGTCATACGAACAATACATTAATTTTTTATGTGTTTCGATATGCTTTTTTTTTATTTCTACTGTAGCCCGTTTTTGAGCACTCTAATATTACCCATTTGGTAGTATAACATTTGATTTAAAAAGTAGTTTAATGTTTAAAAAGGTATTATTTTTCTTTGCAACTTTTATAACATTTTAAATTAACTGAAAAATACACTCGCACGCGATATTGTCTAAAATTTCACCAATCTAAAACATCGATTTATATTTTACATAATCATTACTGGCTTTCAAATTTTTATTCTTAAGAAATTTGAATTTAGTCATAGTAACAACAAAAAGTTGCTGAATTGATTTAAAGCTAATGCAGCATTTTCAGAATAATTCCATTATTTTATTGCTTATAAAATAAAACCATTTTATTATTTAAATTACTGCATTAATAGTAAAATAATTCATTTGACTGTTGAAATTATTTTGCTTTTCCGAACATCAGAAAACACATTAGTAAATAATTGTAACGGAAAGTTTTTTAAATTTTAGAAATCCCTAAGCGTTTTCTGAATAATTTTAATATTTTTTGGAAATATATTCATTTAAGGTATCCGACTATTCGGAACCGTGATTTTAAACAAGCGCATAAATGGATAATTTTCATTATATTTAGTGTCACTTAGATTAGAATACATGCATAAAATTGCTTTATATAGGACATTTTGACAAAAAAATTCTTTAAATACAATATTTCGGCAAAAATTAACTTAAAATAACCTTTTTTCCATATGTTCTCCTTTTGTGAAAAATGCTTCTATTATAATAATATTTTGCCTGTATATTGTTCAGACCTCTGTACAGAGGCTCAACCATGATTTTTGAAAAATTCACATTATTTTCAGAGTTACAACCCATTGAAATAATTATCGGCGTCTTTTTCTTAAAATTTCTCCCCTCTGTTGTGTGTCGTAAAACATGGATAAACCCACTTCTAAGTTATGTATTTAAAAAATTCTAGTAGAGCCTCTGTACAGAGGTCTGGGCGCTATATACAGGCAAAATACTATTATAATAGCAGCATTTTTCGCAAAAGGAGAATATTTTGAAAATGGGTCATTCTATGTTCATTTTTTGTCAAAATATTGTACTTAAATAATCTTTTATTGTCATACTATTCTTAAAACAATTTTATATACATTTTCTAATCTAAGGGACACTAAATATCATAAATATTAACCATTTATACGCTTTTCCAAAATCACGGTTCCGAACGTAGTCGGATACCTTAATGCTAAGTCTCTGAATACTTATTATTTTTTATAAAATGAGCTTCAAGCAGTATTTTTTTGACTATGTTCGGAACCATGTTTTAAAAAAAATGTATAAATGAACGATTTTTTGATATTTAGAGTCACCTCAATAAGATAATATGCATATAAAATTATTTTAAGAATATTATTACGAGAAATAATTATTTAAAAGTAATTTATTGTTCAAAAAATAAAGAACAAATGACACATATTTTCAAGTCTTTTTTTTTTTTAATAAAAAATGCCTTTATAACAATATTTTGCCTTTATATAGCTAGGACTTTTGTACCGCGGCTGAACCAGGTTTTTATGAAAAATTCACTTTCACATAAATTTCAGAGTTACGATCAATTAAAATAATAACGAATGTTTGTGTTGTTAAAATTTCTCTGCTCTGATACAACAAAATATGAATAAATCTTTTTTAAATCTTTTAATTCAAAAATCCTAGTTTAGTTTCTTTTCTACATAGGCGCTTTAGCTATACATACCTTCCTTCTTCAGTGGATCGACGGCCTAGGGTGGACCTTGGCCTTCTCCAGAGGCCTTTTCCAAGCCATCCTTCTTCCTGCTAGTGTTTTTCAATTTTTAGTTCTCAGAACTAGGAGATCTTTTTCTAGATCATCAAGTGGCCGCGGTAGCCGAGTGGTATAGGTATCGGATCGTGGCTTGCCTTGTCACGAGTTCGAGCCCAGTACCACTAAAGACCCGCCGTGTAGGGCAGCGATGCACGTTAAATCTGTCGAGAGCTGAAACGTCCTCCCGTTGGTGTGGTGTGGTAGTTAGGAGAGGGGGTGCCAGATCAGGTGTCGTCCACGTCACTTGACCATGGTTCAAAATGACGTGGTCCGTCGCCAAAAGCCCTCGTGCAACTGAACAGTGCGACGTTAATATTCAATCAATCAATCTAGATCACCAATCCATCGAAGATTTGGCCTGCCTATTCTCCGTGTGCCAATTTGTTGGGCATTGAAGACTTTTTTTAATGTTGCGGTCTTCGTACATTCTGACAAAGTGACATGCCCATTTAATTCGTCGTATTTTGATAAAGTTAACGATGTCAGATTCTTTATATGAGTGATAGAGCTTAAAATTTGCTTTTCTTAGCCACATTCGATTTTTCTGAAATTCTTCAAAGAACTATATATAGGCAAAACGCGTTGTACTTGAAGCATTTTTTCAAAAATAGGAGAATATTTTTAAATATGTCATTCTTTTTTTCAAAAAATTGCAATTAAATAATTTTTTATTAAAATAATATTCTTAAAAAAATTTATATGCGTATGGTAATTCAAGCGACACTAAGTCAGTGGTGTAAAGTACACTCTCACAACCCCGCTCCACGTATGGGGGTGACCGCGGTAGCCGAGTGGTCAAGGTATCGGATCGTGGCTGGCCTTGTCACGAGTTCGAGCCTTGTACCACTAAAGACCCGCCGTGTAGGGGAGTGATACACGCTAAAACTGTCGAGAGCTCCAACGTCCTCTCGTTGGTGTGGTGTGGTAGTTAAGAGAGGGGGTGCTAGCTCAGGTGTCGTCCGCGTCACTTGACCATGGTTCAAAATTACATGGTCCGTCGCCAAAAGCCCTCGTGTAGCTGAAGAGTGCGACGTTAATATTCACTCACCCATCCACGTGAGTGTGGGGGAGGAGGTTCTAGCCTGACTGACGTCAAGTACGGCTTGGGGCCCAAAACCTGACTTTGCAAGGGGCCCTTATGTTCTCCGCCACTGCACTCAATATCAAAAGAATTTCTCATTTATGCTCTTTTTTTTCAAATTTGCAGTTCCGAATTTAATCAGATACTTTAAAAAATATAATGAATTAAAAATATTCTTAAATATACCAGGAATGTAAATAGGAACCTTGGATTTAAAAATTATTCTTTAAAATACAATCGAACCTCCATATTGCGAATTTTTCTATATAGTAAACTTTTTCCTGGAGCCAAGAACATTTCACGGTTTTCTTCGTGAAATAACCTCCCTATAGCGGAGTGCATTTTCTATACAACGAACTTTTTTTCTTATGTTTCAATTTTTTTTTCTCCCAATTTTTAAAGTATTTCTGGACTTTCGTATGATGATGTGATAAAATTATTTGAAATAATTTAATGTAGATTACAATGTGAGCGAAATACGCCTGAAGGGGTGCTTGGGGTATTGAAAAGATGAAAGGCGCACTATAAGAGAAAACATTCTTTCAAACAGAAAACTCAAACAAAATTAATGGACTTTACCAGTAGTTAAAGGATACATCTGCTAATATATGCTTAAAGTTATAAGTTATAAAAAGAATATATGTTTAAAATATACTTAAAGTTTTAAATTAAGAAAGTGTCCTTAAAATTCATTAATTTTATTATAACATTATTTTCTGAAAATACATTGTATTCCTCGACTTTCTTTCTTTTTTGATGTGTAAGATATATAAAATAAATAGATATTAAGTTACAAAAAGGTATGAATAATTACTTTTTATAATACCATATAGTGTTTATGTTGTTTTATGTGGGTTCATAAAGTGTATTGAAAGATGAACCTCTATATAGCGAATTTTCCATATAGCGAACTTTTTTTCGGGATTTAGCGACTTCGTTATATAGAGGTCCGACTGTAATTTATTTTTTAATTATTTTACTAAGTAATCACCTATTTGTTTTCTAAAAGTTCACACATATTTAAAAAATGACATTATTAATTAAAAATGTTCTTAAAAAAAATCTTTTTTTTCTCGTGCATTTTCGATAATGTACAGGTTGTTGAGATAAAAATATAATCAACAGTTGATATATTTTTATTCTATCTCACGCGTTTATCTTTCAAATTGAGCTGAAAAAACTATTTACCTAGTTGTCACGTACGTACTGTTACTAGAAGGAAAAAAATTAAAAGAAAAAAAACGAGTAAAAAAATAAACCATCCAAAAGTCAAACTTGACATTTCCCTTTCCTGTTTTCAAGCAAATGTTCGATGCGCAGATGTTTTTTTTTGATACCAAGCAAATAGTTATTCGAATTCCAAACACTGTTCATATTTTTTTTTAAAAAAAACGTATATTACCTATTTTAGATAAACGCCAGCGTTGCAAGTTGTGTTTTAATCTATTTTTAGTTTTTCGTTGTCTCCACAAAAACTCAATATTTTCCCCGATGTTAAACTTCATCTTTAATCGTTCATTCTAATTAGTTGAATATTTGATTGCTTTTAAGAAACATAATTCGATTCAATTAACAAAAAACGGTCAAAAATTCAAAAAAAATTTTTTAACCTGAATTATTTTTTTGTGTTTTCTATAATCTCACAAAATTTGAAAGCTCTAAGTTAAAAAAACTCCAGAGTTATATGATAACTTTTATGTTAGATTTATATTCACATTCCAATTACAAATAAAAACTTTAAAAAAACTGATTTATCTCAAAGAGAAAAAAATAACTAGTTTATCTTCATTTAAAATGCTGTGGTTTTTTCCATTGGGCCAAATGAATTGTTATTTTTTCTACCTCTTGTTATTTGTAAATGCAACAAAAGTTGGTTAACATTTTTTAATCTAAGCAAATCTTTTTTAAAAAAATAGTTAATTGTAGAATGCATACTTTTTTTTGGAATTTTCGATAAGCATTCATAAAAAGAAGTACTTGTAAATCAAATTTCATGTGTGTATATACATCGATTTTTGTTGAAAGAGTAACAATTAAAACTTCTTTCATAAATTTTTAAATTTTTCTTTAAAAAATTAAATTCGTCCGTTCCGTTCAGCTTTACATAAATTGCAGTAAAATGTAGAATAACCTTTAATGAATTTAGGCTTAATGAGATATCAGAAAAATAATACTTTCCTACAATTTTTTCAAAAATGTATTCAATGCATTTTAATAGAAGTTCATTTCACAAGCAAAACTTACATTTGAAATTAGAGGAAATGTTAGGAAATATTTAAAATATCTTGCAATCGAAAACATGTTTTGATAAATGAAAAAAAAAATCCCTTTTTCTTTTTCAGAATTTGTGTGACTGAATAAATGTAATGATCTTCTCACTCGCTCTGTAGCCAATTGTGATTTCCTGCTTAAAAAAATATTATAAAACCATTCAAATTTTCCTTGAAGCACCGTACCAATTTTCTCAATTGATGAAAGTTGATCTCAATTTTGTCAATTTTTTCAATTGATGAAAATGTTCTGACACCTTTAGCTTTATTATTTTTAAAAAATCAGAATGAGCATTCTTTTTGGCAATTTGAATCATTTTATTAAAACTTGAAATGGTTCCAAATAATATCATATTATTTTAACCACAGTTTTAGGTTTTTTTTAAGTATATATCTTTAACTTTAACATGTTGCCATTAATTTTTTTTTTCGATTCTTTTATTATTTTTGTGACAAATAAACATGAAACACACAAAAAATTAAAAATGTATGGATAACATAAAAACTTACAGATTATGGGATTTAGATAATTCTTTTTTTTTTAAATTTCCATATCTTAATTTGTATAATTCTTCGGAGGATAAACATTTATACATTTATTGCAAAGAATTAAGACAAGAAACTCATTTGAATAAATGGAATATTTTCTTGCGAATTAGAAAATATGCCACATTTTCACATTCAACAAAAATATTAATATCTTATTAAAAATTTAAGCGTTCAGATTGTATAGTATATAAAATCTGAAGGTAAAATCTTCATAGTGCTGAATGTTGAGTTGTTTGGGAGAAAGTAAATTTGTGCGATTATTTCAAATTAACTGTTATCTTAGCTATTAACTTTAAATGACTGTATATATTCCTAATTACAAATGAGGAAGACATGCAATATATGTTGCATTTCCTTAACTGGGTAATACTCTGGTTGATACTTTTAATCTCAATTTGTTTTTGAGTTACGTCTGAGTTTCTTCACATTGCCGATGTTCTAATTTTAATGCAGTAGTTATAAATACACCTGATATTGGAATAACTTCATCCTCCATAAAAGATCCAAAATTAACACAGTCGGACCCCAGTTTAAGATCCGACTACCCTAAAATCAGAATTTTTCAAAAATTGACAAATTTTTTTTATGATTTTATTTTATAGGCCATCATATTAGCTTAATAAAAACACCAAGTTTTTTTATTTTCCATTCAATAGAACAAAATTTACAAATGTTTCAGTAAAAGCAGATGTGCCATAACTTTACACAAGATGTCAAACATTAAAATGCGTTTTACTCGAAATTTGTTTTTTGCGAAAAGTTCAAACGGGGACAGCGATTGCTCAAAAAATTTTGAAAATAATTTGTTGAAATTTTGTGTGTGTGTTCTGTAAAACAGTAGAAGTGTTTTGACCTTTAGATTTATCAATCACTGTTTCATTTCAAAATTTACAGTCCTTTATGTGAATATAATCACTGTCTTTTTAAGCAATTTCATATAATCACTAAGATAAAGTGCTCTAGATTTTGTAAAAATTAAAATATCTCTTATCCTGAAGGTCATCTCAAGCATGAATAATAACAGTAACACATCAAAGTTGAAAAATTGTGAATTTTCTCGTAAAATTTTTGTACAGAGGGGCCTCATTTATATAATTTTTTGTACATTTTTATCAGTTTTTTCCCATTTTAATAATAATAAATTTTTTTCTGCTTTCAATTTTAGGATTTTTTCCCTTAAAATATACTAAATAAATCTAAAAATCACAAAAAATCCCCATATTTCCATTTTTCCAAAAAAAAGTTGTCGCTAGTCGGATACCTTAAAAAATTCATCGGTACCCAACATTTTATTCGTTAAGGGTTAAGAATATCGGGGTCCAAGAAATACAATTTTGCACTATATTGGAATTCTATAAAAGCAACTACACAAAAAATACAAATTATTACACTACATTTTGAGCAATCAAATAATATTAACGAATTATTACACACCAATTAGTAGGAATAATTGCCATAAGCTGTTCTACAAACTTTTACTTGCAGCAATTTTCAATCATAATTTTCATCCGCAACTCCTTCCACACACAATAGTACGAAATTTCAATAATATATAATACTTTAACTATATGAGTAAAGCTACAAAGCGTACAAATTATCAATATAAAAATTTTGTATATAATTTTATGACATGCCCTTAGGGTATCTGGTAATTATTAAAATTGTTCTTAACTTGGTACTGTTAAATTAATTATGAAATACATTGATCAGTACTGATACATTTATAAATGTATTATATCATTGTATATGCGCACTTTATTTTTATGACCTAAGAATACATTTTTTTTGCTTTCTTTCAGTAAATTAAACAATTTTTTAAAATAATCTTTTGTTTTCGACTTTTCGAATGCTCGCGTCCTCCTAAATAGGATTTTTACGCCTCCCCTAGGGGGGTGCGCCCCACAGTTTGAGAAACACTAGTATAGATGTTTGACAATATTTTTGTTTCCTGATTCGAAAGAGTTCTTTTTAGATTTTATCCAGATCAGAGAGAGAAAATACTGCGTCATTTACATCCTGCTGCATGAGATATGTTTTCACAGTTTTCAAACAATGTAAAGCATTAGAAAATGTAACAGTTTTAACACATGAGTTTCGTCATCAATTTCTACATAAAATCGCTACGCATTTGCTCCCGACAATCTGCCATGCTTTCTAAATTTTCAAAAACTGTACTTTCTTCAAAACTGAACCTATAATAAACCTCACTTTTCAAAAAAAAAAAAGAGCAAAAGGTAAAATCTCTCAAAACATTTCCTACGTTGTGGAGTGGGATGAGTTCCCATCCTGTTCAAAACAGGGAAGGGTTACATTGACCAGTACCCACACATAAATTTTTAAAGGGGGGTTCCGGGGTTCAAAAAAAATTCCCTTTTTTTGGGCCCCTTTTTTGTTTTTATCGTTTTTGGGAAAACCCAAAACAAAAAGAAAACAATTTTGAATAACAAATTAGCATTAATTAAAAAAATTAATCAAAATAAAAAATTGGGAAAATTTTACGATTTTTTTAGAATAATAATAAATAAAAAATCAACGTTTTGGGGGTCCGGACCCCTTGGACCCCCCCCTGTTCGCCCCCGCTCAGGACTAAATCTACACCTGTAAAGTATAATAATGACCCGCCCCCTTTTCGCTGTGGGGTTTCCTCCCACAAAAAAAAAAAATTTTTGCTGCTTCCAAAAAAAATTATAGGGCTTTGCCCATTCAAATTCAGTCTTTTCTGATCCAAACTAATCAAGAAATTGTTTTGGCTGTCGAAATAAGTCGTTAAAAAAAAGAGGGGGGGCTTATTTAAAGGGGGGAAAAAGAAAATTCGTTATATCGCGAAATTCATTAAATAGGGGCTCGTTAAATTCGAATTCGGTTCGTTCGGTCGACTATAATTGTTTTTTGACTTTTTTACTGAGCATATTTGTGTGTGTGTGTTTTTTGAATGGATTTAATTAAAATTGTTCAGTGTGTGTGTAAGGATAATTAATTTGTTATTTTTAAGAAAAAAAATGTACAAAATATTTTGATATTTTTTTTTCCACTGTCTTTATTCGTGTTTTAAAATTTAAACAGTTTAAATTTCCCAAAAAAAGTGATCCAACTTTCGGTTTTAAAATCCCATCATCCCCCTTTTTATAAACCTTATAGGCCCCTTTTTCCCTCCATTCGGAATCTTAACTAAAAGAGGATGAATTAGCAGTTATTGAGATAAATATACAACCAAATTATAAAATCAGAATGAGTGAGGGAGTGAATGTATGATTTAATGGCGCAAGAGCGGGGTCCTGATTTAAAATTTCCCCAAACCCGGGCCAAAAGGCGTTAGCTTGCATCGCAATAAAGTTGTTGAAAAAGCTCTCTTAATTAATGAATAAAAAAAATTATTCCCCGAAAAAAAAATCTCCATAGGAAACATTACATATATAATTTTATATAATATTAGTATTTCTAATTTGTTTTGATTCGTGCGGGCTTAATTTTATATAAAAAAGGGGAAAAACCCCCCAAAACAGGGGGAAAATTTAAAAAATCAAAAATGGTTTTTAAGAAAAATTGGGAAGGTTGCATTTTTGTGTCGTAATCCTCAAGTCATTTTCTCTCAATATGGCTCCTTTCTGACATTTTGGGGGGGGGGGAGATGTTTTGAAAAGTTATAATATAGCAGTGAATCAATACAGGAATGCCTCGACTTACGCGATTTTAAATCTCGTCGATTCGTCTTTTGATTAAAAAAAAAAAAAAAATGGTAAAAATTGGAAAAAGTGTTTAAAAATTATCCGACTACGTTGGGAACCCTGTTTCCCCAAACCTTTATAAAATGGGTAATATTTAGGATATTTAGTGTCATTTTAAGATTTAAAAAAAAGATAAAAATTTTTTTTTGGGGTATTACAAAAAAATTTTTTAAAGGGAAAATATTTTCCAAAAAAAATGAACATATAAATGCCCCTTTTTTCAAAAAAATTTTTCTATTTGTAAAAAAATGCTTCTATTTTAATACTTTTTTCCCTTTTCTATGTAGCCCTTTGTACTAAATTCAACTAAATGAAATATTCTTAGAAGTTGGTTTATCCAGGTTTTTCGACCACAGAGGGGGAAATTTTGGGAAAAAAAACCCCATAATTATATATATATATAAATTTCAAATGGTTTGTGAATGTGAATAATTTTAATTTTTCAAAAAATAAGGCCTCTGTACAGAGGTTTGGCTATATACGGCAAAATTTTTTATAATAGAATCATTTTTTTATAAAAAAAAGGGGAAAAATTTTGAATAAAGGGGTTTTCAAGGGGGTTAAATTTTTTCCGGGAAAAATTTATTTATAAAGTGCCAAATTTCCCTTTAAAAAAATTTATACCCTGTATTTCCCCAATTTTTGACCAACTTTTTGAAAAGGGCCCTTTTTGCGCTTTTTTAAAATCACGGTTCCGAACGTAGTCGGATACCTTAAAGAAGTTGTCGATCTTTATAGGCAAATAAATTTAGAAGTGGATAGTGAAGACGTTCAAGAACTGCTGGCTTTCCACTATCATCAGGGGCTGACAATTTATGAGCTCATAGAAATGCATGCGAAAAAGCAAGACATTAAGGAACTTGAGTCTTTAGTCCTAATTCAGTCGGAAGATTGAATGAGAGTTACACATTTGACAAAAGATCGCAGTTCAATTGAAAACGGGTTACAAATTTTAGGAAATATAGACTACGAATATAACTTTCCAATGAAGAACGTATTTTTTGTCAACAAAACAAGGTATAAAAAAAATTATTAGCATGTTACGAGGACATTTTGCAGGAGAAAAAAAAAGCTTTCAGCCAACAGACTACTTTGTTAGATTTTATGAAATATTCCGTATAAAAAATAACACTACGATTTGCATTTTTCAATTCCGACTATTATATATATAGCTCACACTCTCTCTATATTTATTTATTTGTTTATCTATCTTGGTGGAATTTTCAATCGTTATTAAAATACATTTTAAAATGCTCCATTGAGCTGAAATTTTATATACATGATTATTTTGGATGACAATACAGCAATTTTTAATTGTAATTAATAAAAATTAATTGATTAATACTAATTATTGAAAGAATTACAAATACAGCCACGTTGGCATCATTTTTGGCGACTTGGTGACCCTTTTGGCTACTTGTGTCGAAACTTGAAAAGGTTGTTTTTTTTTCACATTTTAAGCGCTCATTTGAGTTGAAATTTTCTATACACAATTGTTTTGGGTAAAATGCGATAATTTAATTATAATTAATTAAAATGAATTGACTAAAACTAATTATTTAAAGAATTACAGATACAGCCACGTTGGTTTCATTTTTAGCGACTTGGGCCAAAATTTTAAAAGATTTTTTTTTCTCGCGTTTTAAAGCATTCCGTTGAACTGAAGTTTTATAGGCACGATTGTTTTAGATGAGAATACGATACTTTAATGATAATTAATAAAAAATTAATGACCACTTATATAATGTTGGGATTCTGTCATACGTATATACATATTTATATTAATTGTAACTATTGAATAAAAAGTAGCTAAAATAAAAATTTTCTTTATTGATCTAAGTAGGAATTGACTTAATTTTTTTTTTATATTACTTGTTGTATATGTGTTATTTAAGGTTTTATTAAACTAATTTTTTTTTCAAAATTATTCTTTTCTTTCGTCTCTGGCGCCAACTAAAAATAATTTATATGTATTTATATGTAATTATACCTCGACTATACCACCTATCGTGTAAAAAAAAAGTTCGAGCTTTTACTGTATTGAAGTTTGAAACGAGCATATTTGAAGGCATTAAGGTATCCGACCACGTTCGGAACCGTGATTTTGAAAAAGCGTATAAATGGTTAATATTTGATATTTAGTGTCACTTAGATTAGAAAATGTATATAAAATTGTTTTAAGAATAGTATTACAGTAAAAAATTATTTAAGTACAATATTTTGACAAAAAATGAACATAGAATGCCTTATTTTCAAAATATTCTCCTTTTATGAAAAATACTTTGATTATAATAATATTTTGCCTGTATATAGCTCAGACCTCTGTACAGAGGCTCAACTAGAATTTTTGAAATATGTAACTTAGAAGTAGGTTTATCCATGTTTTACAACAACAGAGGGGGGAAATTTTAAGAAAAAAACGCCGATAATTATATTTTAATGGGTTGTAACTCTGAAAATAATGTGAATTTTTCAAAAATCATAATTGAGCCTCTATACAGAGGTCTGAGCTATACACAGGCAAAATATTATTATAATAGAAGCATTTTTCACAAAAGGAGAACATTTTGAAAAAAGTTTATTCTAAGTTAAATTTTTGCCGAAATATTGTATTTAAATAATTTTTTTGTCAAAATGTCCTAAAAATAATTTTATACATGTATTGTAATCTAAGTAACGCTAAATATTATGAACATTATCCATTTATGTGCTATTTTAAAATCATGGTTCCGAACGTAGTCGGGTACCTTAAGTATGATGATTATTAGAAAAGGAACTTCAAACTTACAAACCGTTTAAAGACCTAAGTATAAATACATTTATAGCAATTCATAGGATTATATGGACTGGACACTTAAGATTGGTTGACAATCGAACTACTAGAAAGATCTTAGCTAAACCCTCTGGTACCCGATAAAGAGGAAGACCAAAACTTAATGGTATGGAAAAAGACTTAAAAGTTATTAAGGTGTCAAACTGGAAAACTTTAGCCAAGAATAAGACGGGGCCGTGGTAGCCGAGTAGTATTGGTATCGGACCGTGGCTTGCCTTGTCCCGAGTTCGAGCCCAGTACCATTAAAGACCCGCCGTGTAGGGCAGCGATGCACGTTAAATCTGTCGAGAGCTGAAACGTCCTCCTGTTGGTGTGGTGTGGTAGTTAGGAGAGGGGGTGCCAGCTCAGGTGTCATCCACGTCACTTGACCATGGTTCAAAATTACGTGGTCCGTCTCCAAAAGCCCTCGTGTAGCTGAGCAGTGCGACGTTAATATTCAATCAATCAACCAAGAATAAGACGACTTGAAATTAATTTCTGAGAAAGGTTAGGGGCATACAACTGCGACTGTGCCACGTCAGTAAAGAATTAATATTGCTATATATTTTTTAAAAAAACATTTCCTTATCAAAAGGATCGTCTTTATCCTAAAACGCTTCTTAGATTTGTATAGCACATTTTATTTAATACCTGTAACTGTACAGCGAATAACGCTGAAGCTGAATGAGTTAAGCAACGTCAGTAAAAACTGTATTATAATATAATTTGATCTTTGTATTGTAATATATTGGATAAAAGAACCATTTTGCTTCAAAAGGAAGAAATATAAATAGATAATTGAAGAACATAGTTCAGATAAAATTTCAACTTCATTTTCCGTTTTGAGAATTGGAATTTTCTATTAGAAACAAGCTGTAAAACAGAAGTTTTTAAGAAATAAGTTTCAAGTAAAAACACTTGTTACTGATTGAAACAATTTACTGTGCAATAATAAAAAGCTTTGAGCATTCTCTCTTTTACCACTTAAAAAACTAACAGAAATAATTATTGAAAAAAATTTCATCAAAACAAAGTAGATGTTACTATTGAATGATTTAAAAGCTGCACACACATTAATAAAATATGTTCCAACAATTAATAATTTTTTTCAAAATTGAAATAGATGTATTTAATTATGAAGATCAACTACACGAGAGCTAATATTCTGCTTAGACTAGTTCATTTCATTACAGGGAAAAACTAAAAATTCTCTATTACGGTTGCCAACTACAGATACTCTAATTGCTTCGTATCGTATATAGAATAGTTTATTTAAATTTATTTTTTCTTTATTTTTAACTAATGTTTAGTGGACTATTTAAATTTTACTTATAGGTATCGTTTAGGTTAGAAATTCTATTCCATATTATTATCGTCTGCTTTAATTCAATAATTCATGTTACTCTAATTTATCTGATTATATAATTTATTTACTGATATATAATCGTCTGTTGTTAAAAATATGTTTTTTAAGTTGGCATTGTTTGTAATTATTCTTAATATTTTTTTCAGTCGGAGAAAAGATGTGTAAAGTATAATCGACGCTGTGTGTTTGAACCTAATATTGAATTAATTTTTGTATATATTTTAGAGGTTTTATCATTCATCTGGAAATCTTTTTGATCACTTTAGTGATTAAGGCGTTTGTGGAATAAACTTTGGCTACTACTATTCGCAATAATCTTGCCATTTGACATTTCTTTTAAGGATATCTTGATAAAAATGACAGAAAGCCTTCCACAGAGGGAAAAGTCCAATTAGCAGTTCAATGTGGCAGAGTTCTAACCTGATATTTTATTTCACGCTTCCCAAAATGAGATAATAGACAAGTTTGGTGTCATTTGACGTTAGTAGAAGTTTTTTTTGTGTGTGTGTGAGAGAGAGAATCGATTTATTGCAAGCAAATCGATGTGAACGTTTTTACTCCAGTTCCGTGGGAGAAAAAAAATAATTAGGAGAGAGGTACTTTCTCGGCTTAGCGAAAGTCATTTTAAATTATCCGATTAGCTCAACCAACCAGAACACTAATTCTAGTTCGTACTATACAGCAAAAAAAGTAATTTCGCTCGTTGCTTCTCGAACACAAACGATGAAAAATGTTCATATTAACTTCAAATTTTAAAAAAGCATTTTTCTTATACATATTTTTATAACATTTTTATTTAAATGGTTATGACGATACGCTGGATGTAGTGAAGGCATAGAAACTCCATAATAAATACAAATTCATCTTCGTTTTTGAAACGAGCTTTAATCAAACGTGCTCTAAAAATTAAAAGATTTTTAAGAATTTCTAGTCAGTTATTTTAAAAAATCTTCAGATGTATGATTTGTATCTTTAAGTGTATTCAGTACTTTTTCCCTGAGACAGAATTTGGTATTTTTTACTAACGTGGAGTGTTCGTGTGGCCGCGATAGCCCAGTCGTATGGGTATCGGATCGTGGCTGGCCTTGTCACGAGCTCGAGCCCAGTACCACTAAAGACCCGCCGTGTAGGGGAGAGATGCACGCTAAATCTGTCGAGAGCTCAAACGTCTTCCCGTTGGTGTGGTGTGGTAGTTGGGAGAGGGGGTGCTAGTTCAGGTGTCGTCCACGTCACTT
>BMAV01024490.1:49315-62675 GCA_019973955.1 Trichonephila inaurata madagascariensis | reverse complement strand
CTCGTGGTCCGTCGCCAAAAGCCCTCGTGTAGCTGAACAGTGCGACGTTAATATTCAGTCAGTCAGTGGAGTGTTCGTTTTTCCCTGTACTTATACTTAAAATTATTTGTGTGTGTGACACTCCTCTTCCTATTTGCAAAGTTTAACATTCGTTAAATAGGAGTTAGGTAGCTACGGGAGCCAAATGGTCATGGGGATGACCTCGTGGCCAGTTTGTCATGAGCTCAATCCCCAATGCCACTGAGGACCTGCTGTATTTAGGGGATGATACGCGTTAAATACGTCGTGTCTAAGTCCTTACATTGACGTAGTTTGGAGAGGGGGGAGTGTCGTCGTCGTCACTTGACCATGGTTCAAAATAACGAGGTCCATCACCACTAGCCTCCGTGTTGTCTTATAGTGTGAAGTTAATAAACGATCTCTGAAACAGTAGATAGAAGTTCGAAAGGATTGTTTAGTTGTGTTTGCTACTCGTAATGCCACCTGTTTGACGATGTCAGATCGAGGAACACGAAATTCATCGCGACAAAGGGCTATATGTACACCTGTCGTTAGCCGTAGCTTTGAGCACCATGCAAGAGACAGTGCGATTTGGCTCGGTTATGATCATCGTTGTTGAGTCGTGGGTTTGAGTCCTTGTGCGTGGCCACGTTAGCCGAGTAACCATGATTACAAATTCGTGGCTGAATTTGTCAAGTCGTGTTTTCGAGTCAGTACCCCTTAAAAACCCACCTTGTATGAAGGACTGATGCACGTTAAATTTGCTGTGAAAGTATTCACGTTGGCAGGGTAGGGAAGTTTGGAGAGTAGGAAGCCAGCTCTGTCATTTGACTATGCTTCAGTTATGAACTCCGTCGCCAATAGTGTTCATGTAGTTTCAAAGTTCCACCCATTCGGTATAGTGGTGCTGTGAGGTTGGACCTGGGTTCGAATTCCGAAGAAGGCATGGGTGTTTGTAAATGCATATTGCCTTTGCGGCATGGGGGTACTCTAAACGGCCGTCGAGCAGTAAGTCCTCTTTTGAGGTTGGTAGAAGGGAAAGAGAGGTGGGACGGGGCCTGACCACCTCTAGGGTGTTCTTCCACAAAATTGGGTTGGAACAGAGCCAAATCGTTCTGTCACCTGTATGGTGATCGAAGCTACGACTACCGAAAGGCTTAAGTCTCTAGCCCTTTGCCGCGATGATTTTCGTGGGCCTCTATCTCACACCATCATACAGGTGGCATTAGAAACAACAACAGCTTCAAAGTAGAAGGTTAGTAAAAATCAGATCAAATCAACAACAGCTTAAAGTTAAATGCCATTTAACTATGGAATTGAAGAAACCCTGAACTTAACAGTATTTCTTGCAAGAAAAAAAGATAAAAATATTTTTCCCCCTTTTCAATAATAATACTATATTGTGGGCTTGGGATACATATTTGCGCTATGCACACAATTGTTGTACCCTCATTATACTCTGCTCTTTAAAACAATTGCAAACATTTAAAAAAATTGCAGCATTTATAAAAAAAACCACTTTCAGAAAAAATATCATCGTAAATATTGAATACATTTCTCGACAGAGGTACAACAAAAACTTCCTGGTTGCAAGGCTATGCTGATTGATGGCTGTGACAGTGATATTATCTAACAAAAGGAATATCTTGTCACATGGATGCCGTCTACAAGGAGATGATTCGTCTTCTTTGAAAAAAAATTCCTAGTATTATTTCTACTATTTATAAGACATAACGAAATTACATCGTGTTACTTTTAACTGTAATCTTTCTATTTCCTTTAACAGGTTTTAAAACCTACTCGACCCACTGCGGGAATCTCACAATTGCGCGCCGTGACTAACTATCGAACGTCATAACAATTTACTCATCGTGAGATGATTATGATGAAATCCTTTTAGGACGTCAATGATAATGTGTTTCTGTTCACCGTAAAGACGAATCAATTTTTAAATAATGTTATTGGAAAAAAAGGAATGAATCAAATTACTTTTTAAAATTCCGTTACAGTTATTTCACCTTGTTTAAATCTGTCATGTCTGGAATGTTTGCATGGCGTTGATTCCGAATTTAAAACTACAATAAAATACGTTTAAGGCAAAAACGCTTAAGACGAAATATCGGTTAACACTAAATAATACAACGATTCATACAAACTGCTATGTCTTTTCATGTATTCTTTTCTCTTAAAATCGCTTAACACGAAAATATTTGTCTTCCGGGAATGATCAAAATACCGAAAACACCAGCCACGTAGGCGAGATTTAAGAGAGATGTTTGAGAAAGTTTCTGTATTATTGGACTGTCCTACTGTATCATCGGAAGAATTCGTTGTAGTATATGATAATGTGTATACAGCCTCAATTATGGCAGACAAAAACGTTTTGGAGTTTGTACAAAGCTCAAGAATATCATTGATGCAGATTACGGCAATGAAAATCAAATGAATTATGCAACTCCTGTTTCCACATCGTGCGAAATGAGGGACGTCATGTAAAGTATGCCCAGTTATTTAATCGCACATTGCAATGGTGAAATGAATAACAAAATGGATGACATGGAACAATTTGTGGACAATTTGATGCTAAAAAAACAATGTAAAGAAAAATATCAGATTATTTTCCAAAAACTTAATAAATGTTTTATTTTTCAAAAATTTTGAAAATTTTGTATTAAATTTGAATGTTTTTGTTTCATTGATTTTTATTAAATATATGCATATACTATACATAACTATGTAAATAAAATAAACTGTGACGGGGCTTTACGAGAATTTCTACTAATCCTCTTGAGGAATCTTTGGGCCAGCAATCGCGGTATTTCACAGCCATCCCTCTGAAGAAGAAACCATGATATGCACAGATTAGCTAATTATATAGATTGAAGTTTAATAATCGTAGTTTAGAAGGAAAAGAAACTGAGTCGCTGAAAGCAGTGCTGATACGGTAAGGATCAGAATTTTGCCGAGTGACTAAAGGTCGGACTTTAATTATTAGAATAAATTAAAGAAGTTAGGATTTTTAAGATAACATCAAGAGTAAAGTTAAGATATTCAGATTTCGTGCGCTTATTCACATAGGGTTTGAGTTCTCGTTATATCACTTTAGAGTTTCCCTTATAATTTGCTTGTTTTGGAATATTATCTTTGGTCATAATAGATTGGATTTATCATGATTAGTCTGAGTCACACACACATCAATCTTTACCTTCCACAGACTTAGGTCGATTAGATGAGGAGGAGGATTCCCCCCCGGGGGGGGGGGAGGTCTTTACAAAACTCTGATAAACTTAATTTTGTTGATATATGGGGTTTCTGCAATATCCTTTGACACAAAAAAAAATATTTCAGTCCCTTCATCTTCGTGTTAAGCGATTTTCACTGTATTTATTTATGATATCACAGAATTTATGCTTAAACAACGAAACATTGCAATTAAAAATAACCTTTTGTTGTCAGTCATATACTTGTAGAATAATCTGTTAACTCTCTCTAATACCAGGAATTTACCCCTCGTTTACTTCTGCGGGGCGAAAAATGGGTATGGCTTTGTGGGGAAGCTTCCTGATCGCTCAGCCATGGAGAGTTTATTGCAGTACCTATGGCTTACATTCTAAGCGCGCTGGTCCAGGTAAGATGTTCCTCCATCCCCTTCCGTTATGGGGCCCAGTTGTGGGGATCTTGTAGATAAAACATTCATTGTCAAGCTTCTACCTGTGTTGTGAATTATGGTCCTCTGTGTGGGCGGAGCGCTGTCACCGCACTCAAACCCACGTGGGGTCTATCTCGACGAAAACCAGATGTAAGAAATCCTGCCTGTGTAACGAGCTTGTACCTGGCTTCAGCGAGTCTGGTCGATGTTGTTTTTATCTGTTTTTCTGTTTTAAATCTTGATCTCCTCTTCGGCGTTCTATGAGTGCTGTTGTTAGCGAGAATATATTCAGTCTAATATTTTAACTTGATGATTTAAGTTTTTGTTTTATTTATATTGATTGTGTTATCATTAAATCCAGGAAAAGACAACGTGAATTCCAGTAGTATTTGAAGAACACCCACACATAATACTAGTATCTAGTATCACACATTTATTTCAATATGGCAACTTGTCCCATTTTGGGTTACTCTAGAAGCAACTGATGATGAAAAACAAGTGTATGATTATTTACAACTGTGAAAACGTGTATAAAAATGAATTCTTCAGATCTATGGCATATAAATTTGCTGGTATTTTGAAAACGGCTCATTTCCGAAAGGAAGTTCCACTGAAATGTTCACTCTACACGCCAGTATCTTTCCAATGGTACCACAGTTGCAAAAATTGATAGAGTACACTTCTAGTAGTTCCCTATTTTGATTATAAATAAGTTGACCAATTATTTTACAATGGAAAAAAAGGACGTAAAATTTAAGAAAAAAAGAAATGAGTTTTACAATAGTCGCATATGATGTGAAACATCTGACATGTTATCGTGGTAAATACGCAATATTAACTTTTTTCCTGAAAAAAATATGAAGAAAAAGAAAAATAATAAATGGAAATAATTTTTTATCGAATAATTATATCTTTAATGAAAATTGTATTTAATTAACAAAAGGAGTAATGCAATATTTTATCAAAAATAATTATTCTTGCTCAATCTAGGGAAGAACGGAGACAATAAACTTATTATAACTAAAATATGACACATATACTTGTGATTCCAAAGTATTTAAAAACCATTGAAAAACAGCGTCAATAACAGTACCACTGTTAGCAGTCGAAACATTCTAATTTGTGTTCATTTCGAGTTTGAGTTCATCATTCATAAAAGCTATGAGTGGCTCAGCTTTTGGCAAACTGAAGTTACGGTTAAAATCACCACTCAAAATCAGGGAAAGCGAGTGATAATTTTTTAAAAAGAGCAGAACCACCTTCGTTATATGGTAAAAGTATAAAATGCAGGAAATATTCAATTTGTTCTAACCGTTTGGTTCGAAGAAATGTATACGACCACCGAAATCACTGTTTGTCCATTTTCAAATAAGCATTCTGCCGTACTTATGTTCCCCAATATCGTGACTAACGGATTTAGAGTCGAGGGCTTGATGGCTACTAGAGTTGGACCCCCATGCGAGGGTAGCGAAAAGACACAGCCACGCACACTCATTGGACAAATCAAGTTGCGCGCGCTTACGTCACAACCTGTTACACACATCCGTCCCTTTTCACGAAATCACTCCCAACAAATACCCAGCAACCGAAAAGAAAGATGTTACACATCAAAAATATTTTTCGTGCAATACCCTTAAAATTTCTTTATGCATTTTCTAGGTATGGTTGACTTTTTATGTTCACTTTGGCTACCTCGGAAAGAACTTTGAATCGTACCCTGTAGCCGCTGTAGACTCGTAGTTATGGTCACGGACTCGTGGCAGGCGTGTCATGAGTTCGAGAATTCTGAAGACCTGCCGTGCAGAGGAGGCTGAATCAGGTTAAATATGTCGAGGCTCAAATGTCCTCCCTTGGTGTAGTGTGGAAATTAGGAGAGGGGAGTTCTGGCTCAGATATCGCCCTCGTCCATGGTTCAGAATTACGAGGTCCCTCTCCAATAGTCATCATGTAGTGTGATGTTAATATGTTTTTGTTATTACTTATGCCACCTGATCGTCAGTAACATCAGATCAAGGTCCACGAAATTCATCGTGGCTAAGGGCTAGATTTTTACGCGTGTCGTTAGCCTTAGCTTTGAAAACCATGCAGGTGACAGTACGATTTTTTTGGCACGGTTCCACCCCAATTTAGAAGGAGAACACCCTGGGGTACATAGAGGCCTCCTACCTCTCTTCCCCTTCCACCAACCTCACAAGGGGACTTGCAGCTCGAGGACTATTTTGAGTAACCCCATGCCGCGAAGGCACTATACATTTACAAACATCCATGCCTTCTCCGGGATTCGAACCCAGGCCCTGCGGCATTGCAGTCAGCGTCGCTCACCACTATACCGGATGGGCGGCTCGATGTTAAAGTAACTATCACTCATTTTCGGTTATGTGCCAAAAAAAAAACAGACAAAATCAATGATTGCTGATAGATGAAGCTTTCACTCCGTTCTCGTCGATGAAAAACATTATTTTCATAACTATATATGTTAACTATTCAAACCATAAAAAATAAATATTTTTATTACGAAGAAAAATTCTTAAGCCTACAAAAGAACTAATCGAAATTTTCGTGGCGGGAGAAAAATAAAGTCAGTCTTCCACGCGAACTAATTCGAAACTGAGGCGATTACCCGCATCCCACCTTATAGCTCAATTTCCCGAAACATTTTATAAAAACCAATTAAAAATTACGGAGGGGAAAAAAAGGACGTTTTACATGTTTTCCAATTTTCTTTCCCAAAATGATGGACATAAAGTAAAGAATCCATATTCTCTTACACGATCGATTTTCACTCAGACCAATCAACAGAAGTGCATTCATGTTTGACGACAAAGCAGCTAGTTTTTTATTCATAGCTCGATGGCAATGGAAGCGAGAGAGAGAGAGAGAGAGAAATAATAATAATAAAATCCAAAAAAATAAATAAATAAGAATAGAAAATGGCTTCTGAGGAACATCTGATTTGAAAAATCACGAGATCTCGTAACGGATTACGTGAGTCGGAAAAAAATACACTTATGTTGTTTCGTGTATTCTTTCCTTCGACGACTTGGCAGTCGCACATAGTGCATCGATTAGAGAGGATAACGTTTCGACAGGCTGCCACGAAACCAGCTCCGTACAATACGAAAAGTGAATTTTATTGCTTAATTAGGGAATAGCGGAATGGCAGCAATTCGATTCGTGTTACAATCGTCTGCTGTCGTCACGTGTTATTCCGTGCAGTTGCGCCAGCGAACAGAATGGAGAAGCGGATAACCGTTTGGGTGGAACAAATTGTAGAATGGAAGAGAAAAAAAAATCCAAGAGTTTATTATTAAATTTAATTTTGTTTTTGCTGCTGATACACTTACAGTCATCTGCGATATTTGGGCAGATGTTTTGATAACAAACAAACACAAGGGGGAAAGTGATTTTCTTAAAACTTTTTAATATCAATTTGAAAATTTAATTAAGGTATCCGACTACGTTCGGAACCGTGATTTTAAAAAAGCGCATAAATAGATAATTTTCATGATATATTTAGTGTCACTTAGATTAGAATACACATATAAAATTGTTTTAATGACATTTTGACACAAAAAATTATTTAAATACAATATTTCAGCAAAAAATTAACTTAGAATAACCTTTTTTCAAAATGTTCTCCTTTTGTGAAAAAGGCGTCTATTATAATAATATTTTGCTTGTATATAGCTCAGATCTCTGTACAGAGGCTCAACTATGATTTTTGAAAAATTCACATTATTTTCAGAGTTACAACCCATTGAAATAATTATCGGCGTTTTTTTTTCTTAAAATGTCTCCCCTCTGTTGTCGTAAAACATGGATAAACCCACTTCTAAATTATATATTTCAAAAATTCTAGTTGAGCCTCTGTACATAGGTATGAGCTATAGACAGGCAAAATATTATTATAATAGACGCATTTTTCACAAAAGGAGAATATTTTGAAAATGGGTCTTTCTATGCTCATTTTTGTCAAAATATTGTACTGTAATAATTTTTATTGTAATACTATTCTTAAAACAATTTTTTATACATTTTCTAATCTATGTGACACTCAATATCATAAATATTATCCATTTACACGCTTTTGCAAAATCATGGTTCCGAACGTAGTCGGATACCTTAAGGTATCCGACTACGTTCGAATTCGCGATTTTGCAAAAGAGTACAAACGAATATTAATATTTAGTGCCACTTGGATTAGAATACACGTATAAAATTGTTACAAAATGATATATTTTTACAATAAAATTATTTAAATGCGACGTTTTGGCAAAAAAATTAACATAGAATTACCGGTTTTCAAAACATTCTCCTTTCATGGAAAATGCTTCTATATTAATAATAGTTTGCCTATGTATAGCGCAGACCTCTGTATAGAGCCTGAACTATGATTTTTGAATTATATAACATAGAAGTGGATTTATCCATATTTTAGTGCATCAGAGTGGAGAAATTTTAGCAAAAAAAAACACCGGTCATTATTTCAGTTGGTAATAACTCTAAACATAAAGTGAATTTTTCAAAAATCCTAATTCAGGCTCTCTGGAGAAGTCTTAGCTGTATAGAAGCAAAATATTATTATTGTAGAAGCATTTTTCATAAAAGGAAAATGTTTTGAAAATAAGTCATTCTAAATGAATTTTTTTTTTTTTTTTTTTTGCCAAAATATATTGCAATTAATTGATTCTTTATTGTGAGATTCAAATCCCTAGCATTGAAACTTTCTTATTTACAGGTTAATCTTCCATTCTTGCAGATTTCATATATATATTGTTTGAAAACTGGTTGAAAAAGTATTTATTAGTAATCCAAAATGTAAAACGTTAACAGATATATATCACCTAAATTCTACTTTTAAAAACCACAGAATGAAGCGTACACACACACACACACGACATTGCAAAGCAGCTATAAGTGGTTCAAAACTGATTAAAGTAGCTAGAATCGGTTCAAAAAACTTTTGAGGGCTGTATTTCATACTCTAAGGATCAAGCAATCGCGCGCGCGCGTTATTCTATAACCTAGTTGAATCGTAAAATTCAATAATTTTATATATACTAACTGACTTGTGTCAAGTTATTTCATGAAATACCTAGTTATTATATGAAATAACGAATTTTACATTTTAAAGGTAACATATGTATAATCTTCCTTAGGGGCTAAGTTCAATCAAAAATATTATTTCAATTTTTTTTCAATTAATATTTGTTTTCATTTCGCGATTTGTAAATGAAATCAAACATCTAAACTCTTAAACATTCGAAATTAGTATTAAACTACTAGAACTTGGAAAATGGCAACCCGAAAGTGTGATTCAAGCTTAGGATAACACAAATAAGAATTGCCATGGAGATGTTTGAGGAATGCCGAGCGATAGCGAATAGGGGAGATAGCTGTGTATTGTTTTATATTTTATAGGAGTGTTATCTTAGTCTTATATTAGAGAGAGCTTTAAGATAATTTTGAGGGATAAACTTTGTATAAGAGAAATTTAATGTTGCAACAAATTTTATCAAAATGTTAAGACAACTAATCAAGGAATGGCTTTTCAAAGGGGAGGGCGAAGGGATGAATATCATGGGATGTTCTTGAAATTTCTGTAGTTATTCCAGACTTTTCTTTACTAAATTTAATATTGAAAATTATTTATATAATGAACTTTCGAACACACAGTAAGAGAATTGACCTTCACCTTTTTGAGTTTATTATCTACTTGTCATCTTGTATTCTTTCGCGGAATATTAGTTTTACTTTCGTAATCGAATCCAAGTTATTTTATTTACTTAGCAACAAAGTACATCACAAAAAAAGCAAAAAATTAAGGTTTTTGTGAAATTAGATTTTTTTTCTCCCCTTTCAGGGGTGTTTTTTAAAAATCCGAAAACCCTTATCTACAAACGATTCAATGAAATAATAATAAAATTGCAGCTCAGCCAGTATAATGGATATGAATCGGCTTGTAACCGAATGGGCTCGGGTTCGAATCCCGAGTAAGGCATAGATGTATTTTCTTCGGGAAAAGAAGTCGAATTTTCTCGTGTAATTGATTTCCGTCTCGAATGGAAAGTAGCGCACCCCTTTTGTTATATGCTGGGATCATCATTTGTAATAAATGTCTAAATTCTTCTGTTTGTATTGTATGTTTATGTTCTTCCACTTGTATTTCACATGTATTCCAGAATAAAAACACACGACAACAATAATAAAACTACTTTTAAATAAATCGGGAAAATATGTAACTTTTTTGCTTCATTGCCTACATTCCATGCTATTTACTCTTTCGGATACGCTTCATTTCATTTAAATAACAACAATTCTATATTTCAGAATGAGTGAGTGAGTTTATTAATGTAGAGCTCCTAAAGCAACACAAAGGCTATTGGTGACGAACTTCATAAATTTGAACCACCGTCAAGGGATGAGGGTGAAGCCTGAATTTCCACTCCTCTCTCTCTAAACTTCCACACCACGCCAACTTGAGGAATAAGAGCCACAACAAGTTTAACATGCATTATCCCCTCTATACTGCGGGTCTTGAATGGTATCAGGATTCAAACCCAGATTCCACAGCGCCGACCATGAGTTCGTGACCATGCCTACTAACCTACCACGGCTATTGTATACTTGAGAAGGAAGTATATTAGGAATCTTATAGGATTAAGATACTATGTTTTCGAAGGCAAAATGGCCCCTAGATGAGGAATCTTTAAGTTTAACCATGGAAAAATAATTAAATAATTTATTTAAGAATATCAAAGTTTACCCAAACCGGAAATTTCTCTAAGTACAATTGGACCTCTATATAACGAAGTCGCTATAACCCGAAAAAAAGTTAGTTATACGGAAAGTTCGTTATATACAGGTTCATCTTTTAATATACTTTATAAACCACATGAAACAAATTTTAAATTCATAAACACTATATACTATAAAAAAAAGTAATTATTCACACCTTTTTGTAAATTAATATCTATTTATTTTATATATCTTACTCATCAAAATAAAAAAAAAACTGCTAGAAAAACAAGAAAAAAGAATGTGGAGGAATAATACACTGTATTTTCAAAATTAAGAAAATAATTTTATATTAAAATTAATGAATTTTAAGGACATTTTCGAATTTAAAGCATACAAGTAATTTTAAACATACATTATTTTATAACTAGAACTCCACTGAGGGTGAGAGGGGTTATCGAAGATATTGCTAGTGAACTGCACAATGGGGATTAAGGGTCTACTTCTGAGATGAAACTCCCAGAACTTTATTGCCCTCGATGAATTAGGCAATTAATAAAAACCAGTTCAAGATTTATGACCACCATAAAATGTGTTAAAAGAGAGATCAACTTGAAATGTCCAGAAATACTACAAAAATAAAAATAGGGAGGAAAAAAATGGAATTACAAGAGAAGTTGGTTATATAGAAAATGCACTTCGCTGTGGGAAGGTTATCTTATGAAGAAAATCGTGAAATGTTCTTGGTTCCAGGAAAAAATTCTCAATATAGAGGTTCGTAATATGGAGGATCGGCTGTATTTCTTTGTTTTATATTGCTATGGTACCATTCTGTAGGAACGCTTCTGTTTGCTGGCTATTCAAGACGCAAACCCTGTCCCATATTCTTTTATTATCTCAAGTGCAAAATTATGTTTTAGATAAGAGCCAAGATATTTTTCTAATGCAGCATATCCGAGACTTGCATCAATTGGGGGGAAATTGGATGAATAAGATAACAAGGGGAAATCTAATCAAGGCCATTGTTTCTGAAGACTCCTTCTCAAAGGCGAGATCATTTCTGGTTTTAGAAACATGTTAAGGTATCCGACTACTTTCGGAACCGTGATATTAATGATTTTTCTTACCGAGTGTACAATGGCGACACATCCATCCCTGAATCTTCACGTCATCCCAGTGTAACACGTTCCGTTGTTACACTGACCATGTTCGACACAGCGTGGGTCACACGTGCGCAGGTCACATCGGTGTCCAGTCCAGCCATGGTCACAGTGACAACGACCTTCCTCACATCGTCCATGGATTCCGCAGTCCAGACTACATTTAGCTATAAATAAAAGTTATAAGAAATGAATTCCTGCAGTGTGCATCCATTTCTATAATTCAACAAACTACTCCTAATAATTTTTTTTAACTCTATTCTTATATGTACTATATTAACTAATCTGAATTTCCATTTATTTACAGTTAAATGTACTGTATAATTCTTTAATTCAGAGTTCCATATTCCAGATCACTTAAATATAAATTAATAATTCACATTTTTTATGATAAAGTTATATCAAACCTAATAATTTTTCAGTATACCGTATTTATTCGACTCTAGGCTACACTTTTTTCCAAAGTTAATGTGCTGAAAATTGGGTGCGGCTTAGAATCGCTGACGGGGAAAATTGAACATGATACAGACAGTTAAGGCAATTACAAGTTTATGTATGTGTTTAAAAGTTTTTAATACTGATAAAATAAATGAATTATTCATTAAATATTTGTTCATAATTTCGTAATTATCGAATATCGATAAAAAGAACCATTTTACACTATTTTTTTATTTTTTCACTAATAGTCGCTGAAAATTTGGGATGTGGCTTAAATTCGAATAAATACGTATATTTTCCCACCTTGTCACGAATTATTATTGCTAATTTATATTTTATAATGATGAAGTGATATGTTTATGGATATTATGGGTATTATATGGGTATTTTTAAATTTTATTCTTACTTTATACTACAGCTGTGACTTGAAATTTCATATATCTTTAAGAATGTAACAACTTTATATTAGTTTGAGAACTTTTATTTTAAAAATTCGGCAAAAATAAAAGTTTTAATCACGTGTACTCATTCCTTTTATAATGGAAAACTAAAAGATCTCAGATTTTAAATCCTTTGAAAAATAATGACTTTTCATAGCTTAAAATTTTAAAATTAGTGTCCAGGCAAATATTTTTTCTGATATACGCTGAAATTGTCTACATTCTTTTAAATATAGCACCGTAATGAAGATTCTTTCTTATTATTCGCGGATATAATAATAATCTCCACACATACAGTATTCAAAAAAAATAAAAAGATAAACAAATCTTCATGATTATAAATTTTTATTTAAATGCCTAGAGTCTACCGGATGAAGCTTAAATTTTTTTCGCAGAACTGATAAAAACATTTCACGATTAAATTAAATTAATTTAAATGAATATTTTTCTCAAAAAAGAAGAAAAAAAAATAATAACGTACAATTTTTTTTGAAAAAGATGGCTATATTTTTTTAAAACCTTAAATTAATTTTTACTTTGAATATTACATTATCTTAAAACATTTTATTTTTTAAAATGAGCGAGCTTTCAGACAACTCTATTTTATTTTATTCCACTATTACTTAATTGAATTTTAAGCTTCGTTCCCCCCATTTTTGCTTTTCGAAGGATTGTTATCTTATCCCCTTATAAAACTGAACCTTGATTTTAAATTGCTTTTAAAGAAAATATTGGAGGATCTCATAATTTTCGATAGAAATTTGATGCATTTGAAATACTTTAAAAATGCCTTGGTACTGAAATTTAATGGGCAGTTTAAAAGTAAACAGATAATAAAGTAGAAGTATTTTACATTTATGAATTGAAAATTTGTTTTCTTTAAAAATTATTTAAAATGGAAAAAAAATACAGATTATCATTGAAATATTTCTCAT
>BMAV01024490.1:27482-41195 GCA_019973955.1 Trichonephila inaurata madagascariensis | reverse complement strand
CAGATGTTGATTGAGGAATGGGCACTCCTACCTCAAGAAATGTTGCACCAGCTGGTTCTGAGTATGCGGAGACGGTGCGAAGGAACCATTGTAGTAAGGGGAGGGCATATACCATATTAAGGAACATCTGCTTGTTGTTCTTCCTGTTGGATAGACAATCATGAGTCACGATACTATGCGTTCAATAAAGCTTGTTTTTGTTTGATTCCATACCGTATGCGTTGTATTCCTTTTTCAGCGCCGATGCTTTCGTCATCCTTTACGTACATAATACTCTCCCTCATTTCTGAATTTCATGTCTCTCAGATGATTTTTCGTGAAGTTATGGCAATAAACCCACCTGTTGCTTAAGTTTTGCACACCAGTGTACAATCATCAGGTACCTACACTATCTAATGAAATTCTGATTTTGACACAAGAAACTGGTTTGGATGGATTTTACACCTTTAGCCATGATGATTTAAATAAGTGATTTTCAAACTGTATTCCACGGAACCCAGGGTGGGTGAGTGAGTGAGTGAATATTAACGTCGCACTGTTCAGCTACACGAGGGCTTTTGGCGACATACCACGTAATTTTGAACCATGGTCAAGTGACGTGGACGACACCTGAGCTGTAGCCCCCTCTCCTAACTGCCACACCACACCAACACGGAACCCACGAATTCCACAAAACATACCCAGGAGTTCTACGAGTCAAAATAAAAATGTTATAAGAAAACTATAAGTATGTAAGCAAAACAAATACATTTTCTCTATGGAGTTTGCATGAGCCTTGTTTCCCAGCACAGATCTCATACCCCTTGGGGGAGGGGGGAACTAAATTCGGTGCCGAACAGCCTGTTTTTAGCAATTTCCAACTATTTTTATTATATCATAAAAGAATCCTATATAAAGTTTTTTCCTTATATGTACTACCTAGATTGAGAATATTCTGTTATTCATAATCCTGGATTATGTGAAATAGTTTTATACTCGTAAGCCAGTGTTTCTCAAACTTTGGGGGCCGCTCCCCTTGGGGGGCGTGACAACTGTACAAGGAGTGCGCGAGCATATTGAGAAGTTGGAAACAGAAGACTATTTAAAAAAAATTATTAATTTACTGAAAGTAAACAAATAAAATATATTCTGACGTAATAAAAAATAAAATATACATTTACACTTATAAATGTATCAGTTCTACACAATTTATTTTACTATTAATTTAACAATACTAAGTTAAGAACAAGTTTAATAATAACCAGTGACCCCCCCCCATTTGATTGTCATATATAAAATTATTTACAAAAATTAACACTTATCTTGATCCTTTGTACGGTTAATAATTAATCCATTAACTGTCGATTGAAAGTTTCACAATCCGCTTCACAATGCCAACAGTTTTCCACGTAGGCGCGCGTATGGGATGCATTGAGGGGTGGGGGAAGGAATAAAGAAACAAATAATCTGAAATAATTAAATCTTTCTCAAACATTGTCAAGATCCTTTTATTGCATTCCAAAGCCTTTTGAAAAATTTTATGGTTAGTAGTGTGCAGAAAAGATCGTTCTTCGGAAAGACGTATATATGCGTCCGGGAAAATAAACATGTTTGCTTAGCGAGACGTTTATACATGTGATGGCACTTAAGAGAAAAAAGTCGTATCTTAGTTTTAGCGTGAAAGTATGTTATTATTGAATTCAATACGTTGTTATTGTATGAGGGGGGCGCGATGAAAATTATGATGGAATATTGGGTCGCGAATATGGAAGGAAACTTTGAAAAGCATTGTCGTAAGCACAATGTTTTTGCAAAACTAAGTGGAATGAAA
This sequence comes from Trichonephila inaurata madagascariensis, assembly GCA_019973955.1. Taxonomy (NCBI): domain Eukaryota; kingdom Metazoa; phylum Arthropoda; class Arachnida; order Araneae; family Nephilidae; genus Trichonephila; species Trichonephila inaurata. Next base: position 39,385 of record BMAV01024490.1, on the reverse strand, counting down.
TGAATGTACTAAATTCATGTGACAGAGTCACATGATAAAGGCTAACACGTGTTCTACATTGAATTCAAAACTGACATTAAACTAACTAGTACTTTTTATTCTATTCGTAAAACTTAGATAAAATTTCAAATTTCATTAATTTGATAAAGATGTTCAACTGTAATAAAAAGAAACCAACAAAAAAAAAATTAAAATTTAAAAAAAAATTCTTGTTTTATACATGTATTTTTAAATAAAGTAACAAATATTACTTTTAAAAAAAAGTTTCTGTAAAAAACGTAATTTGGCAACAACGAAGTGTATGATTAGCTGAAAACAGACGATTGCATTTATCGTGACTATGACGTCACATGAGGTTTTGAACTTTATGGTTAGAAACACGGGGTTGCCGTTATCATATGACTAAAATGATGTTATATGAATTTAGTCCATTGGATTTATACTACAGTGTTAAAAATTATACAATGAAGCACCTTTTCCCAGTCGAACAAAAAATTTTCATTCATTCATCATTAATTTTCCCTCTGTGCAAAATTAATGCGGGTTTATCTTTATTCTTGCAGCAAATGAGAAAGCAATTTTCTTCTTATTGACCCCAGTTCCATCGTTTCTTCGTTTACCATGCTATCGTTACCAAAAGCAACCCTCATTTCAACGTGGATTTTCCAGACCTTGTAACCTTTCACGAGAAGCAATTAATCGCACTTCGGGTTACTTCACTTTGCGACTTCCTGAAGCCATAGAAATCAGCACTAATAGCTGTAAATTAGAACATTATGTAAATAGGGATCAATTAATATGCAGAATACATTTTATCCTAATTTCTCCTTAATTCCTCAGTAATAATTAAATTTTTGCGATATTAATACGTAGATATATATTTCTGTGTTTCTTTAAGGTGTCCGACTAAACCTTCGGAACATAGTTTTGAAAAAGCGTATAAATGAATAATTATTTTGATATTTAGTATCACATAAATTAGAATATACATATAAAAAAATTTAAAATAGTATTACAAGAAACAATTATTTAAATGTAATTTTGTCAAAAAAGGATGGAAGAAGGACATATTTTCAAAACACTCTCCTTTTATGGAAAATGCTTCTAAATTTATACTATTTTGACTATGTATATACAGGTGCAGTACAAAATATTTGGAACACCTGTGGCAAAATGAAAACTTTTTATTAGTAAGGAATCGGGCCCCCTTTGGCCTGGATGACAGCTTGAATTCGAAGTGGATTGACAAATAAAGGTCTCGAACACAGTACATCAGAACACATTTATTCCTCGTTCAGGGCAGTCTCGAGGTGAGATAGTATGCGTAGAGTAGGAAATTAAGCACGGAGTTTGACTGGCTCAGGTGACTGGGGACACCACGTTAACGTTAGACATACTACTTCATCATCATGCCCATGCGACCATATTTGAATACAGCGTGTGACGGGCTCGCGCGTCTTTTCATTAACATGTCCTTTGGGTGCTTTGGGGGCCAGGATTAATGGCAACTCTTTTCCAACCAAAACCCAAGAAGTGAAACGTGAATATAAGATGCAAATTGGATAGCTTTTAAATATCAGAAGTTTCAGTAAGTGAGATGGCAATTTGGGGAATGTTATGATAGAGAGTGATACGATTGTAACGTGACAGCCAACAGAGGTTATCCCGAAGATAGAGCTATTAGGTCAAGGTGCATACCATTGCACTCGAGTAAAGACGCAACTCCCTCGTGATTAGTTCGGTGATCGGATCAAGGTAGGATTGACTATTTAATATTAGGACTTGTGATATTATTGAAATAGAGATTGGGCGGGTTAGATATTGATAGTGGTCCGAGTTACGTTAGTTCGGTATTATTCATATTGTGTGTTTTGTCATCGTAGATTCTCTCATATATATTATTATCTTCTAATCTGTTAAAAGCTTAAGTTTGAAGATCTTAATAAAGACAAATTAAGATTAATGGAATCTTCTAGTTTTTTCGCAAATCCTACACCTCTAGCTCACGCAGATAATCCAGGAGAGGGGCACCCTAGGGGGGTAACTTCACAAGCGAGACGTGTGAACAGGGGTGTTGCTCTCTTGGAACACAGGACGTTCATTCAGAGAGAGGTTCTGAAGTACAGGGGGAAGACGATCTGCAAGAATGCTTCGATAACGGTCGCCTGTGATCATCCCCCTCAAGACAAAGAGATGCTTCAATTCACAGGAAAATATTGCACCCCACTTGGTTTGGAATAATGTCAATGAGGTATTCAGACCAGATGACTTGTTCCCATTGCAGATGTGTCCTGTTTAGGGGGACTCGGCACCATGTAGTCTCTTAATAGTATTCCGTACCTAAGCTAAAGGTTTTAGAATAGCTACTCTGCCATAAATGCTTGCAACATGCAACTCACGTTGAATGATTTTCATGGAAGCAGGGTTCTGAAGCTGGGTATTCATCTCGGACGTTATCTGCGGCAGTGTAGTCTTGCGTTTTCGGGTGATTATCTCTCTTCAACATCCGTCTATTGCGGCTCTTCAACTTCGACTTTCGCCCACTGGTATGCTTCTCAGAAGCCGCCTTACCCAGATTTGTGTAGACTTGCAACAGTAGTCCTTTAAACACAAACAAGTTTGGCTGTTCTGGACACGGACGCTCCAGCGAGGCGAAATCCAACTATCATGCCTCTTTTCTCGTCGGAGAAGTCGAATATAATTGTGAGGGAATCGTCTCTCTCTCTCTTGCCCGCCTGGATGTGTGGGAGGAAGGGAAGGAATACCAGACATATTCAAAATCAACTTATTTATTGATCAAACAATTTACCAACTTATTCAAATAATTTCAAGAAGAGAATGTATCAATGTAAGCAATATACTTGGAACAACAACGAGGTGCACGAATTATATATAAGAAGACTACAAATAACGACCACTTTAGTTTAGGATCAATCCAATTATACCAATTAACTTAACGGTTATTTAACTTTAGTGAGACCAATCCTCACTTTAAGGTATCCGACTACGTTCGGAACCGGGATTTTGCAAAAGAGTATATATAGATAATATTTATATTTAGTGTCACTTAGATTAGAAAATGTATATAAAATTGTTTTAAGAATATTATTACAATAAAAATTATTTAAGTACAATATTTTGACAAAAAATGAACATAGAATGACCCATTTTCAAAACATTCTCCTTTTGTGAAAAATACTTCTATTATAATAATATTTTGCCTGTCTATAGCTCAGACCTCTGTACAGAAGCTCAACTAGAATGTTTGAAATATATCTTAGAAGTGGGTTTATCCATGTTTTACGACAGCAGAAGGGAGAAATTTTAAGAAAAAAACGCCGATAGTTATTTAAATGGGTTGTAACTCTGAAAATAATGTGAATTTTTCAAAAATCATTGTTGAGCCTCTGAACAGAGGTCTGAGCTATATACAGGCAAAATATTATAATAGAAGCATTTTTAACAAAAGGAGAACATTTTGAAAAAATGTTATTCTAAGTTAATTTTCTGCCGAAACATTGTATTTAAAAAAAAAAATTGTCAAAATGTCCTTAAAACAATTTTATACATGTATTCTAATCTAAGTAACACTAAATATCATGAAAATTATCCATTAATGCGCTTTTTAAAATTACAGTTCCGAACGTAGTCGGATACTTTAAATGTTTCGTCTATTTAATATTTGAAATATTCTATAAATTGGAGTGATACCTGATCAGTAGCACCTGACTTCTGGGTTTCTCTCTCGCCTTCTCCTCTTTGATAGCTAGAAAACCTTGATTATATATAGTAGACTTAATTTAATTATGTTATCACGCAGTTTCTTCTTCAAAAGGGTTGGTTGTGAATAAACACGAGATGATAGCCTAAAGATTTCCCAAGAGGATTAGAGGAAGGAACGCGAATAGATCTGTCACATAATGACGCTTTGCTAAGAACAGAATTTTTTCATGCAACTCTCACACTCCCAAATGCTTAACTGAAACCTTCCCATTCATTGTCACTGGGTGGCACACTGTTGCAACTCGTGGTGGCCGTTTATTTGACGGTCGAAGGATGACTCATTTTTAAATGGGTTTTCCTATAATTTTGTACTATGCTTGTAGCTAGCTCTTTTATATTGAACCTGAACTACGATTTTTGTAATATATAGTTTACAAGTGGATTGGTTCATGTTTTAATACATAAGAATACAGAAAATTTAATAAACAAACAACAGTTATTAGTTCAATAGATCGTGACTTTGAAAATGTGAATTTTTCAAAACTCCTAGCTCAGGTTCTGCAGAGAAGTCTTAGCTATATGTAGGCAAAATATTAATATCATTGAAGCATTTTCTATAAAAGGAGAATGTTCAGAAAATAGGTTATTCTTTCTTCGTTTGTTTGCCAAAAAATTGCTTTTAAGTCATTTTTATTGCTGTAATATTCTTAAGACAATTTTATATGTTTATCGTAATTCAAGTAACACTAAATATCAAAAAATGTATTCATTTACCCGCATTTTCAAACTCATGGTTCCGAACGTAGTCGAATACCTTAATTATTCTTTTCGTCACGTCGACAAATAATTTCAATAACAGTACAACTACTAAAGCCTGATTATTATAATTTTAAGGCTTCACAGTTAATTCAAATTTATTTTATCTTTATGTAGATGCTCGAAGTTGTTGTCTTCGCATTGGGGTGGTGTAGAATTGTGAAGAGTGACGGTGTTAGATCATCCCTGTTATTTGACCGCGGTTCAGAAATACGAGATTACTGGGTGAGGAATCTCTTGAATGTTCTTATCCAAGGTCTCGTACATTGTTCGCCTTATTTTAATAGATTGTCCAGTTTCTCATCATCATTGTATCACTTTTTTTTCATTCACCTGTTTTATACTTATCTGACTATGTCAGGGAAGGCGAACCAATGGCACCCGTGCCATTCATGGCATGCGGCACAATATTTTGGGCACGCACCAGCGATCAAAACGGTATGCATTTTATTTCAAAATTGTAAATTTCACTATAAAGTATTATGAACAAACGCGAATGCTGGGCGGGGAGCACACTCGTTTGTAATTGTTGTGTCTTAGTTACCTCGTGAATTACAGTTGCTTATGATGCAAAGTTTGTCTACGCGTAGCATAGTGAATTTCATTGACACAATTGTATTTTAAAGTTTATTTGTGTTATATTTACGAATTTAAGCGTTATTTAGCTTGACTCTAGTCCAGCAAAAGATTAAAAAAGGCAAGATAGTAAATGTAACAGAATTTCAAATTTGTTGAATCTAGAAATATGGCATTAGTAAAGGAGACAAAGCGGTGTGTGTTTTATTTTCTGGGATAGAGGTATGCAGAGAACATCGTCTGTAAAACGGCATTTTTAAACGAACAGCAAATCCTCTTGTCAAAAAAGTGAACTACAGCAAAAATAATTAATTGCTTATATAAAAACCGCGATTGGCAGATGACTCCAATTGAGCATGCATTCTACTAAAAGTAACATTTTACAATCCTAATATAAGTTATTTGTGATCCCCACACACTCAAAATCTACAACAACAGAATTCACACTAATGTTTCTTTAATTTGAACTACACGTATAACTAAAACATTTACAACTAAGGGTCAAAAGTTATTTTTTTCGTAGTAAACAAAGAGTTTTGTGTTTTTAGTATTGTGACGGGCTCATCGCGATTTCAACTAATTGTCCTCTTGGGTTTCTTTGGGGCCAGAATGGCAATTCTTTTCAACCAACTCGAGAAGAGAAGCATGAATATATTCAAATTAGGAATCTTATAAATAGTAGAAGTTTAGCGTACGCAGGGTGGCTATGAGAAGTAAATATACGAGGTCTATGTTTACAATTGCCTAAGTTAAAGTGAGAGGAAATCCTGAGTTCAAGATTTAATCTATCCGTACCTGTGCGATCAAGTTAAAGGTGGATACCATTCCACAAGGATTAAAAGCCACGTCAGTTGGAATCAAGTGAATTGATGTTTACCCAAGATATAGCGCGGTAAGACTGTTAAATTAAGTTAGTAAGAACTGTGTAGTTACTGAAGTTAGAAATAGTCGGTAGAGTTAGATATAGTGGTCGGTTACGTGATTATTTGGTAATACAAATAGTGTGTCTATTCGCTCCAGATTCACTTGAATTGAATATTATTTTTTTGTATATTGCTTAAGTTATAAAATCTTAATTAAGAGATATTAAGATAAACGATACGCGTTGATCCGTAAAGGTTCGCCACTGCCGGACTAAATGGAGGGTCCCCCCCCCCCTCCCTATAAAAAATCTGTTTTGCTTTTATCTTCAAAATTGAATTTTTATATTTAGTCTGAGATTTTATTCTTGACTATTGAATCTGTGTATTCTCTTCAATTCTTTACCTACATTTTATTACCATTTAAAAACTTTTAACAAAACTTTGACGCTATTTAGCTAAATTTGGTTGTAATGTCATAAAGCCACACACTCACTCAGAATTACGAAGTTTGTCGCCAATAGCACTAATGTTGCCTCATATTGCGATCATAGTAAACTGTCGATCACTGGAGATTCCTAGATCAAGATAGCTATGGTTGATGATTGGTCATGGTCGTGAACTCGCGTGACCTAAATCTGGGCGCGTGGTCGTTGCCGCGGCAGACTAGTGGCTATGGTCACGAACTCGTTGACGCGTGTTATGAGTTCGAGCCCTGGTGCCACTGAAGGCCTGCCGTGTAGAGGGAGTGATGTACCTTAAATCTGGTGATGCCCGTTAGTGTGATGTTTGGAATTTGGAGAGAGAGAGGTGACAGTTCAGGTGTCGTCCTCGTCACCAGACGATCGTTCAAATTTATGAGGGCCGTCGACAATGGTCCTGGTGTGTTTACTTCAGAGGGAATTCGCCTAGTGCCTCTGAAGTCCGTCGAAAAGAGAATTATAGATGCTCATTAAATCTACCGACGTTCAAAGTCCTCACGTTAGTGAGGTCTAGAAGCTTGGGGAGAGTGGGCTGCTGGCGTAAGTATCACTTGACAAAGGTTCAAAATTATGAGGTCCAATGCCAACAGTCCTCGTGTTTCTACAGAATGCGACGTAAATCAAATCAAATCGTCTTATTTTTCGTATTAGTTGTCACCTTTCCGTGTATTACCTAAGTTTGTGTACATGGAGCCAAACGACTATTTCTGTTATTTTTTTATAAGTTTGAAAATTAATATGAGACGACCATAAAACAAATGTAATCCAATAAAAGGAACGGAAAACAGCGAACCTATATCCATCTCAATGCGTGATTATTCACCAGGGTGAAAAGCGGCTCACTCCCTCACTCATATCGAGATTTCGGGAACTATTCGACCGACAGACTTGAAGTATTGCACACATATTTCCTTTGTTGAGTACAGATCCGCTGAGAACGGGTTTTGCAAAAAATCCACTTACAAGGTAAGTTGAGGGAGCCGCGTATGGACCAAAATAACCGTTCTCGAGCTATTACAATGTAACAGGTCTATTCGCGTACTTCCTACTAATAATCCTCTTCAGGAACAATGGTTCTTTAAATATTATTCTATTGAAAACTTTCACCTCGAAGAAGAAGACTCGAACTATTCAAATCAAGACTTATATTTAAAGATTAGCATTCAGGTTCGAAGGAGAGATGGGTTAGAATCGAAAGGATAGCAGTTAGTAATTAACGTAAAGCTAGTCGATAGCGCTTCGTAGATTATTCGATTAATATTTAAGATTGACGATTTGGTCAATTAGCGGTTTAAACTGGATTAGATTAAATTAGAACTTATCTTCAAATATTTAGAAGGTGTATTGCCAGGACGTGCTAAGAGTAAGCGATCCGATTAATAATTAAATCTTCAATTATCTCGTCTGCCTCGCTCTCTATTGCTCCCATATTTATTCTTCGGTGCATTTCTTAACTTGGGTTGTTGAAATTTGCTAAGTTGTTGAGAATTGTTAATAAATTGAGTTTGTTTTGACTATGGCTAATCTTCCTTCTAACCCTCGTACACTAATGGATGGGACCGCCCATCCATTACAACACATCTAGAGACTTGAAATTTGACAAATAGTTTTTTTTTTTTTTTAGTAGAGATCCGCTAAGAACGGATTTTGTGGAAAATCAATCCCAAGGGAGATTACGGGGTCGTAACTAACAAAAATTTCCTTTTTTGAGCTATTAGAACTCCAGATTTGAAATTTAGTATGTGTGCTTCTTTTATTAAGAAGAGATCCAGTTAGTACAGGTTTTACGAAAATCGATCCCCAAAGGTGGTTGAGGGGACGTTATACACAAAAACTCTCGTATCGAATAAAATTAATTTAAGCATAGTAGCCATCCGGCATAGTTGTTAGTGACGCTGACTGCGGTGCCGTAGGGCCTGGGTTTGAATCCCAGAGAAGGCATGGATGTTTGTAAATGTATAGTGCCTGTGCGGCATGGAAGCACTCTGAATATTCGCAAGTACTCTCGTGAGGTGAATGAAAGGTGAAGAGAGCTCTAGGGACTCCTAAACCACTCCTCTTTCAAAATAAGGGTGGAATTGAGCCCAATCGTATTTTTACCTGTATGGTGTTCAAAGCTACGGCTATCGACAGGCGTAAAACTAGCCCTTTGCCATGATGAATTTCGTGGGCCTCGATTTGGTAATAATAACAACCTCAATTTTTAAGCGTTCTTTCTCAGTAGAATTTTGTATAATTGTAGCTGCTTAAATTCGTAAAATTACCTGCTGTGTTGGTTGATATCACACGGGCCTTATTATTTAAATATCATCGATAATTACGTTAAAAATGTGGGAATATTTTGCATAAAAATGTAAATACTTATAAATTTTTTTTTAAAGAATACGATAAAACCTGGAAAGTATTAATAACTTAAAAATCTTCTACGTATTTTTCTGCTGATTTGTAAATGTCATTTTCCCCCTTAGTGTAATCAGAATGTGTGTGTGAACTGAATAAATCATACTTCAAAAAAAAAAATGTTAATAAAATTGAAAGTTCATTCTTGTATCAGCAGCAAATTTAGTTATCTTCCCCGGAGAGTGCAATATCACGTTTTATAATAAAACGAGGGGTGTTCGGGTGGATTTTCAAAACTCATTCTGGGACCATTTAGATAATGCTTTTTTTGAAGGTCAAGGTGAATTGTTCGAAGGATGTGTTTATCTTCCTCAAATGAAGGGGGAATTCTACGTGTTTTTAAAATGAGATAATTTTATGCGTTTTAGATCAAATTTTGGGAATTTACAAAAACTCGAGAAAAAAAAATGAAACGTTCTTAAATTATTTGACTATAAATGTGTGTCCATCCTTGAAAAAATACATAGTTTTAATCCTTTAGGTGAATGTTATAATTTAAGTGATTAACTACTAACGCGCGTTCGGTTTTTTCAAAAGCGTACAAACGATTTTTTTTTTTTTTTATATTTAGTATCACTCACACTTCCACTTAAATTATAATATACATATAAAATTCTCTTAAGAATATATATATCGTTACAAGAAAAAAATTATTTAAGTGAATGAAGAAAAATAGTGTATTTTCAAAACGTTCTCCGTGGCCGGCTTGTCATGAATTCGAGTGGCCGCGGTAGCCGAGTGGTCAAGATATCTGATCGTGGCTGGCCTTGTCACGAGTTCGAGCCCAGTACCACTTAAGACCCGTCACGTAGGGAGGCGATGCACGTTAAATCTGTCGAGAGCTGAAACGTCCTCCCGTTGGTGCGGTGTGGTAGTTAGGAGATGGGGGTGCCAGCTCAGGTGTCGTCCACGTCACTTGACCATGGTTCAAAATGACGTGGTCCGTCGCCAAAAGCCCTCGCGTAGCTGAACAATGCGACGTTAATGTTCACTCACTCACTCACTGTCATGAGTTCGAGACCTAGCACCACTGAAAACCTACCGAGTAGGGGCTGATGCACATTAATTCTGTTGAGGCTCAAAGTCCTCCCGTGGGTGTGGTGTGGTAGTTTGAAGAGGGGTTTGACAACTCAAGTGTCGTCCTCGTCACTTGATCGGGGTTTAAAGTTGCGAGGTCCGTCGCCAATAGCCCTCGCTTTGCTTTACAGTACGACGTTGATGTAACTCTCGCTTACTCAAACCCTTTTGTGAAAAATGCTTCTATAATAATAATATTTTGTTTACATATAGTTACTGTACACAGCCTGAAATAGGACTTTAGAAATAGATTAGAGTCGGCATTTACATTTCTAAAAATAACTTTACTTGTTTTTGATAAAAAAAAAAATCTCTAAAATCATCATGAATATATATACTATAAACTTTTGTAAGGAATTATCATTTGTCAAAAAAGTTGCATTTATTTTTTGTTGATATAATTTTTTTTTTTTAAAAAAATGATAAATGGAGTGTATTATGGAATAGGTGGGCTTAACCCTTTATCTACCGACGGTACTTCTAAGTACCACTCACTTTAAAATTACATTGAATAGCCATTTTTACAAATACTCTGACGATACTTAGCAGGAATAATTTTTTTAAATCCACTTTTCCAAGATATATGTCAGTAGGGGTTCCATGATGAGTATTTTAGCGGTGAATGCGAAAAGTTTTATAACAGAGGTTGCGTTTTCAGCTGAAGGCTTTTTCAGCGAATTGCGAAGATTATTTTTTTGTCCGAAAAAATAGTTAATGTCGAAATTTAAGAATCTTATTTTTTTTTTTTTTTTTTTTGCATGTTGATAAAGACCTTATATAAAACGATTTGACTATTTATTTTAAGTGAACAGTGTATGTTATTATTTTTACAGCTGATTATCTTTAATTAATTAATTAACTCTAAAGTGTTAAATTTCCTAAGGTTGAGTATTTTGTTTATGTATATCCCTTAATTTTCAATGTAGTGATTCAAAGAAAAATATTGCATGAAAAAAACTGCAGTAAATCATAACGCGGTAGATAAAGGATTGTGACGGGCTTTTATCGCGATTTCTATCAATGTCCTCTTGGGGTTTCTTTGGGGCCTAAATGGCAATTCCTTCCAACCAACTCAAGAAGAAGAACGGAGTCTATGACCAGGTCTCTGTCTATGTGCAGAAGTGATTGCTGAGTGGGAAGTGAAGTCACTAAGTAGAGAGTTAGAGGTAAAAGTGATTTGAGATAAAGTTAGAAGAATCTTAACTCTGTGAAATAGCCTAGCCGTGCCGGTACTGACGAGCCAAAAGTGAGTTCGAGGCCAAAAGGAACACTGTCGGATTAAAGTCACATCAGAACAGATAAGGAACGTAGCTGATTACCTAGGATATAGCGGTAAGATAATTTATATAAGCTATAAGGAAAGGGCGCATATTAGTGATAGAGGAATTAATCTATAAAGTTAGATTCAGTGGTCAAGTACGCGACTATTTGGTAATACGTGTTGCGTCTTCTTATTCTGGATCATCTTACTTAATTATTATTGTTGCGTATTGTGTTTAAACTAAGATCTTATAATAAACAGATTTTAGAAGCAATTTTATATGTATATTCTAATTCAAATGACACTTAATATCAAACAGATTATCCATTTCTACGCTTTTGCATAATCACAGTTCAGTCACCTAAGCCTAAAATTCGAATAATAATCAATTAAAATGGCTATGAATCATACAATTGATAAGGAATTTGAACCGAAGGTCGGATTTCCCTAAATGGCGAATTGCGAAACTATTATATCATGGTACATAATAGCATTTGCGTAAAATAATTGTACAAAGTAATATCTTCCCATATTGTGTGCATTGTAATTGTGATATACAGATAAAATTCAAAGTCAATATTCAAATGTTGTTTGTTGCTAAATAGCTTGCAGCCATTGTTGCAGTGGAATTCGGAAATGTGTGATAGGCTTACTAATTATTTGCTGTCGCACTTTCTATAAGTGTTCTTATCTTAACTTGCGTCATTC
>BMAV01024490.1:16640-27082 GCA_019973955.1 Trichonephila inaurata madagascariensis | reverse complement strand
TAAGAGATTGCAAAAAAGATAAGCATAAGTATATTGCATAATATTTATCTGATATATAAGGGGGCGGGTTAAGTTAAGCCGATTCTCTTGTCTAAATTATTCTTACATTAATTATTCAAAATTCGAATACGTATATATAAACGTTTTAAAGAAAGAATCGCGTCATGGTGGAAAATTACGAAGTCCGTTGCCAATAGCTTTTGCACTGCTCTAAGTGCGTCATTACCAAACAATCGGTCATTCAATCCCTCAGTAGTAAATTTTATCAGTTAAAAACTTGTTCGAACGTAATCAACCACTTGCGTTCGAATTGTTCTTTAATATCTGTGTGTAATTCTTCACTATTTCACTTCGTTTCAACATTCTTTTTTTTCCTTTTCCGCCTCATATTTCCTCCGCAGAGAATACTCACTCCATTTCAGAGAAGAAAAAGAAGAAAGAAAATAAAAAGCACGTGTCATTGTGTCAAACGATCGCGAGTGTGATAGTGACGTCACTGGAGAAGCGCGCGAATTTCCGAAATTTCGTCATCTGCTCATACCTCGTGACTCACACTGTTTACCTCCCTTCACGTGGTAGTGCAGCCAGTCTCTTCGCTTTTCTGCTACCTCTTTGGTCTGTTTTTAATTCACAGTGTTCTATCGCGTTCTAATTATTCTACGCTTTCAGACGATTTGAGTAAGAGCTTTGAAGTGGAATTAATGTGTAATCGTTCGAAAACAACGCGATGGAGTGATGAAGTGTTATCGTTTTTGTGAAAGAAGGTGTGATTGTTTTGATAAACGATTTTGATAAAATTTTGAGACAATCCTTTTTGAAAACGTCTTAATGTATAAATGGAAAATTATTCAAATATTTAAAATAACGGATTATAACATTAATTAACAATATTTAAAAAAATAAATAAAATAAAATTACATTTATAAATTTTGATTTAATTTGAGATATCATCCATTAGAAACTATTTTCTTTTGTAGTTTTCTAAAGAAAATAATTGCTGAAAAATTTATCTTTTCAGTTTTTTTTTTTTTTTAATGCTATTTTTTTAAAAATCAGACTCAAAATTTGAATTTTTCTCTCTCTCTTTCTTTCAATTAACTTGTACTTAAATGTTTGCATTTTCCAAATCTATCACATAATTTCAAAATTCCCGAGGGAACAAATTACTTTAATACACGTAAAAAGTACACGCAAATAATTTTAAGTACAAATAATTTTAATATTATTATTATTGTTGCGTATTGTGTTTAAACTAAAATCTTAATAAACAGATTTTAGAAGCAATTTTATATGTATATTCTAATTCAAATGACACTTAATATCAAAAAGATTATCCATTTCTACGCTTTTGCATAATCACAGTTCAGTCACCTAAGCCTAAAATTTGAATAATAATCAATTAAAATGGCTATGAATCATACAATTGATAAGGAATTTGAACCGAAGGTTGGATTTCACTAAATGGCAAATTGCGAAACTATTATATCATGGTACATAATAGCATTTGCGTAAAAAATAAAAAATTAATTAATAATTAAAAAAATAAAAAATTCTTCGTAGGGTAAAGAGTTTTTAACTGTCGAAAATCATTCACATCTGTACTTCTCGGCTTTTAAAAAAATGACCTCAGTAGCCTAGAGGTCATTGTTATAAGCTCGTGGCCAGCGTGTTACCAGTTCGAGCCCTATTGCCATTGAAAACCCGCCGTGTAGAGAGGCTGATGTACGTTAAATCTATTGAGGCTCAAAGTCCTCCCGATGGCCTGGTACGGAAGTTTGGAGAGGGGTATACTGCCAAGGTGTCGTCCTCGCGTTCTTGACCGAGGATTTGTTGGAGGTGCAAAAATTACGAGGTCCGTCTTCCAAAGCTCACGTGTTGCTTTATGTTGTTGTTACTAATGCCACCTGTCCGACGATGTCTGATCAAGGCGCACAAAATTCATCGCGGCAAAGGGCCAGATGTACACCTGTCGCTAGCCGTAGCTTTGAGCGCCATGCAGTAGTGCGTTTAAACACTCACTTATTAGAAATTATCTCGAATAGATTTTTAAATATACAAATTTAGAGAATGAAAAGCAATTAAAAAAAATACTTCGTGGGGAAAAAATTGAGTTAAAATCTTAAAAGTATTGAGAATCATTTTCAGCAGTATTTCTTCGGCTTTTAAAAATAGTTTTCTAGTGCGACGTATATTAAAATCACACACAAGTCGATTCAAATTCGCCATTTAAAAAAACTTTTCGGGTCATGATTGCATAAACCTAACTAAATTTAAACCTCAAAGATTTTGACCATTTGTACCTTTTTTCGGTTCATTTTTTTTATTTTATTTATGGCTGCGCAAATATGTTAGAAGGAAGGTTTATATATCGTTATGGGCGTGATTTGAAAATCAGATAGCTGTCAAAACACGTTTTTGTTTACATTTTCCATTCTACTTGACATCTCTCTCTGAATTGTCATGTGAAACGTTGTAATTTTTTATTTTATTTTCGAAAACAATACAAAATAGTTTTTTTTTATGGTTTGCGTATGATTTTTTTTTCTGCTTCTCTTTTATGGTCATTTTTATGTTATTTTACCGAATAGGGCACACATTCTAAGTACTATTTTCCATTCTGAACTCAGTAACATGTAGAAAATAATATTTTTAAAACTATATCTGTGCTTCGTGTTTTTTTAACAAACAAAAAAACGTGATCTTAATCGAATATATGTTTTCAGAATGAAAATTGATTCATTATTATAGTATAATATTTGTCTGTACAAACGTACAGACACAGCAACACAGCATCTTTTATTATACTATTGTTATATATTTTTTCCTCTCACACTCTTTCTTCGTTACTTTTTTAATATTTCAATATTAAATGAATTACTTTAAAAAATATGTTTGGAATTTCAGGTCTTATTTTGTTACAACATTTTGTACTTGGCTCTCTTGTATGAATTCTCTACTTTTCTCAGTGATCCCATTTTTATTCACGAAAGATGGTTTATGTAAATTGTCAAAGATCTGAAGTGAACTACATGTTCTTCAATATAGATAATTCTATTTTGAACTAAAATCAAAAAACAAAAGTAATAGAAAGATTTACATTGAGATCTATACCTTGAACAGGATCTATAGTACATCTAGTACGGATTTGGTATAAATTTTTAAATCGAAGAAATAAATTTATAAGAGAAACGCATTCATAGCTTTTTTATGAAGTTATCCATTGTGTGCTTGCCTCAAGTACAGATTTGTATATTATAGCTTTCAAATTGATAGATAGAATATAGTTTTTTTTTTTAAAAAGATAATAAAATATTAATTGTGTTGTATTTTTCTTCTTATAAATACGTAACATCGAATTCAGAAGCGCGATTTCAAATACTTAAACTTATATAAAATAGATTTCATGACATTAAAAGGGAAAAAATGTAATTATTGAATAATAAATCAAGATATCTTAAAGTACTCTTTATGTCTGAATTAATTTCTTTTTCTGAATATAACATATAAAGCTTTATGTGTTATATATAAGGAATATGTTCATATGTTTTTGTTGTTTTTTACATGTAACATGCAAAATATCGTGTTTAGTACTTCGTCTTTTTTATCTCTCCGAAATGTTATTGGTGTCGGTCTCATTCTTGCTAACACCACACAAACTAATAACTATTAATGTATGTAACGGGTTATTTGGAATTTTAAAAGACATGAGATATATAAAAACAACCATTGCATATCTGCTTTGAAAAAATAAACAATTTAAACAATAAACCAAAAAATATAACTTATAAACATCAAATGAAAACATGGTTCGAAAAAAAAATTTTAAAAAGATTTATTGAGAAATAGAATTTATAATTATAACGTTTAATCCAAAAAGCTATCGTTTGCGGTTTTTTTTTTAAATATTGCTTTGTTTTATCTGCTTTCACCAGCATTGTTCTGAATTTGCTGATTTAGAATTCCATGATGCTTTATTTCGGGACTTCCAACGAAAATTTTTAGCGATCGAAAATATCACATTTTTCGGCGAACGAGGTTATCTTAGTACTTTGCAAATGCCAACAATTTATAAAATTTTCGAAAAATATTTTGCATGAAGTTTATAAATCGATCCTGATAAATAAAGAAGATCAAGCAAAAAAAGTCAATAAACATATATAGTTTTTTAAACCCAGATTTTGAGAACTTGCTGCATTTATATAAAACAACTGATAATAAATAGCAAGCGAGAATAAGCAATTTCCACTTATTTGATGTAAATATTTTTATTTAGAAAGGTCAATAAAGATTGAATTACAAAGAACTAAAAATAAAATTCTGTTTTTCTAAAAATTATTTATAATACATTCACTTCTCCATCGTTACGAATTGTTTGAAAACTTGCTGATTTTTAAAGTTGATCTTTAACCCTTAGAGATTAAGTGCCTAGTTAGAATTTATAAGAAATAATAAAATTTTTCATGCCATACAATATGTAATACTAAGTTTTTTCGTAAACAATATTAATATTTAATTATTTAAAAAAAACTTTTAATAATTTCAACCTAAAGTAAATACAAATTTAAAAAGTTTATTGTGTTTTCTCTTTTTATATGTAACAAGTAATATAAAAACAATTTTTTAAATTCAATTCCTACTTAGGTCAACAAATTTTTTTTATTTTAGTAAATTAAATTTAATTAATGAATTAATATTTAAAAAAACTGTATCAGCATCAAGTGTAATTCACTTCAAGTTTAAAAAAAAATATATTTGAAGCCAAGAAAAAAATTCGTTAGAAAAACTTACTGGTCCCATCTGTTGGTGCTAGTTCTAACTTCGTCAGAAATAGCGCAGAATAAACTTTAAAATTAAAAAATAAAATTTAATTAATGAATTAACATTTGAAAAAAAAACTATATTAACATTAAGTGTCATCCACTACAAGTTTAAAAAAATATGTTTGAACTTCAGTGGATGAATAAAAAGTATTTTACTAACGCGATTGAAAATTTGAGCAAGATATATATAAATAAATAGGGAGAGAGAGTAAACTAAAAGTAGGAATTTTGAAAAAAAAAATTTGGTATGATGTAATAAATTTATAATTTATTTATTATATCAGCGCAATAATAAAAAGGCAGTAAGTCCTGTCCAATACTATGGTTACAAATTGGCAATAAGTAGCAAGTTTCAGCTGATATTAGGCTGTATCGACATGCTTTTAAGAAGTTTATGCATTACGCGGATGGACTGTGTAATGGCACAAGATTGGTAGGGAAAAATATTCAGAATAATACTGCTGTGTGAAACTTTATCAGGAGATAAGAAAGGTTAAATTGTTTGTATACCAAGGATCACATTAAACACGCGGGGGGACTTGGATATGCCATTTGTACTGAAACGTTCACAATTCCTTGTAAGACTGGCATTTGCCATGACTATTAATAAACCACAGGGGCAAAGTTTTGAAAAAGTCGGTTTATATTTAACAACGAAAGGTACAATATTTACTCATGGGCAATTGTATGTGGCTCTGTCAAGGTACAGAAGCAAAGACGGAATAACAATTGAGTATAATTTAGAGGAAAAAGGTGATTAGGAACAGTGCTTTTGAAGAGAGGCACTAAAATGCACAAAACAACGAATTAAAATACGAAGATGAAGAATTGCAATTTATTTATTTTTTTCCTGCTTACAATATATTGAAAAAAAAGAACTACATAATACATGTAAATTACAGTTTACAATTTGAACAATGTGTATGAACCAGTAGCGCACACACAAGTTTTCCAAGGAGGGGGGTGTTCCAGGGTCGAAAGTCCACCATTCTTGTATCATGCTCCTTTTGATTTTGTCGATTTTGGGGAACAAAAAACAGTAAAAAACTAACTATTGAATAAATAATTAGTATTAATTAATAAAATTAATCATTAAAAACAAATATTTAATTAAATTTTACGTATTATGTACTTAAAATTATAATCAATCGGGAAAAAATCTAGGGCTTTGGGGGGGTTCCGGACCCCTAGGACACCCCCCCTTGTGTGCGCCACTCGTATGAACAGTTGTATAATTTTTACAATGGGTCTTGGTCCATCGTTAGGGGGACAGGAGGTACCCTTTCCCTCCCCTAGTTATTTTTAAAAAATTTGAAAAAGTGTTTATTAAATCTTTTTTATGAAGTATAGTTTCCCTCTTTTATATATATTAAACAGAGAAATTTTACTTACCTCTTATTTTACGCATATCTATTGTCGAATTCTTTTATATCGCGTTATTATGAACTACAACTTTTGTTAAAAAAATTCCTTTTACTCCATTTCTTCGTCCAATCAGAAGGAATTCCAATTCAGGATGGGAATTTCGTCCAATTTTATATATATAAAGTGTTTATTCCATTTTATTTAATCTATATTTGTGTCGTAAAACATAGCCTCTCTCGATTTGTTTTTTGTTTGCTCAAAGAAACGTGGATTTTTTGATGGGTCGCGTTCTATATTTGCTCCAAGAATTTGTGTGGGAAGGCTTAAAAAAGATTCTACGTAAAAGAATACGTTGTTACCCTAAGAACTGTAATAAATTGATCAGCATAAAAAGATTGCACTTAAGCGTATGGATGTAAGCTTATATAGCTTATATGGTTCCTAGTATAGAGTTAGAAAATATTCGACATAATATAATGAAAACATTACAAAATCTATATATTTAAAAATGGGTGTTTGTATGCATGAAATCGCTTCACTACAACCGATTCAAAATTCAACCGATCACTATGAAAATTGCCATGTATATGTATTTTTTGCGGAGAAGGTTTTTGGCTATCCTCTTTGTTGCAGTTCTCCTCCAGGTGGCGCTATAGCATACCTACTTTTACACCATTCAATCAATCGCCAAGTTGTCTACATGGTCGCAAAAAATGATGCCAACTTGGCTCTATCACCAACATTCCACTATGTTTCAATTGAATCGCCATTATAATGTAATGAACGGTGTTGCTTGCAAATACTACAATTTTAACATAAAATAAATACAACAGAAAGTAATATTAACGTATTACACATCCAAATATAAATTATTTATACTATTTTAAGCGATCATTACGCAAAATGTGTAACAATGTGTTACTTTTGCCGAGCAGAGATCAGCTTAAGGGTGAGTGAGTGATTGTGAATTTTAATGGTGCAAGGGCCTATTTTGGCCAAGCTGCACCAAATACTCATTAAAAAAGAAAAAAATCTCTTTTTTTAAAAAAAAATATATATATAAAAATGCATGTACACATGCATATATATTATTAAAAGACTAATTAAAAGCACAAATCAAATCAAATATAAAAAAAAAACAATTTTTAAAGGAAAGGCAAATAGATTTTGGTGGGGGGGGGGGGGTTCTCCTACCAAGTCAGATAAGGTTAAAACAGATGTATGGAAAAAGATGATGCGATGATGTCTAAAAACAGGACAATCAATTAAAATGTGACGTTAAAATATTTATCTGTGGTCCAGACGGGGAAAAAAAGAAAAGATGAAATAGGATGACAAGAAAGAGGGTCGAAAATAGAGAAGGATCACTAGGGTACCCCGGGGTCATGACACCCATGTTTACCAAAGATAGTAAACCCCTTGGGAAGAGGAAAAGATCACTAGAGAGAGAGAGGGGGAACCTCGGAATTGTGACACCCGTACTCACCTAAAGAAGGTGAGCCCCCTGAAGGGGAGATCAGCTTAGGAAGGTGTTTTCAAAAATCGACCCACAAGGGAGTTGCAGAGTGTTATAAATAAAAAAAATCCTTTTTTATCAGCTATTAGATCAACAAATTTAAAATTTAACAAATAGGATTTTTTTTTGTTCAGCTGAGATATGCAAAAAGCTTTGTTGTTGTTGTTGTTGAATTTACAATTCACTTAAAATTACAAAGCTTATTTATCCTTCAATCTGTATTGTTTAATTTTTCAATTCACCCGAGTGAAAAACGGATATACCAGCTAGTAAGGCATAAAATAGTATTTAGAATCCACACGTGTATAATTTCATTTCGGTTTAACTATTTATTTTAGAAAAAAAAAGGAAATTAAGTGAAATGTCTGCAATCTTTCACTGAAAAAAAAATAAATAAGCGAAACATTATGAAACAAGTGAATGTTTTTTAAACTTATTTTTAACAGGTACCCCCATTGCTTAGGCATTTATAGCAGCAAAATACGAATGTTTGGATACCCTTGCTCAGGAACGATACCGCCTGTAACTGTAACCATCAGGTAACAACGGATCTGGTCTCGTCGTCGACCCGGAACTGCTTTCCAGCAAGAAAGGACTTCAGGTGCTTGAATAAATGTGACTTGGTGTGCGATCTGGGCTGCAGGTAGATGGGGAATGAGAAACTTCCCATCACCACTTTGTAACGTATTGTCACGTGACACTTGTTCTCGTCATCTTTCGTTGTACTGTTTCGGGAAATCTAAAGCTCTGTCAGATAGGCATCTACATTCATTATCCCCCCACCACCACACACACACGGTGGCAAATGAATTAATGAAAGAAACTGGATAATATGAATACATTTTTGTTTAATAAATGTTATTTTCTTTGCTTTTCGCTTACGTAATATAACAGAACTCGGATTTATTTCAAAATGAAAAGCTCCCGAAACTCTCTAAAGCAGGGGTGGGCAGACTTTTCCAGGGTACAGGCTACTTCTAATATTTTTCAAGGTATAGCGCTCCACCTAGTGGCGTAGTTGTAGTGAGTTAAAAGAAAGTATACAATACAGTCGTACCTCCATTTTAAGAGCCTCTGTTTCCCGAATTTCTGTATTTAGCGAACTTTTTCCTGAAACCGAGAACATTTTACGATTTTCGTCGCAAAATAACCTCCAAATAGCGAAATGCATTTTCGATTCAACGAAATTTTCTCGTGCAATTCGATTTTTTTCCCCCGTATTTTTTAAAATACCGTATTTACTCGAATCTAAGCCGCATTTTGTCTCCAAAGTTAATGCAACTGAAAATCGGGCGCGAAGGGAAAAAAAATTGTTGGATGGGGTATTTAGAGCAAAATTACAGCTTCATGCAAGTATTTAAAAGTTTACAATACTAATTATTCACTTCTTATTAGTTTTCCTTTTAAATTTATTTTAACTCTCGTAAAATTGGATATCGATAAACACAGTAGCGCTCACAGGAATTTTTCAAGGGGGGAGGGGGGGGTCCAGGGTCGAAAATCCCACATTCTTGTATCACGCTCCTTTTGATTTAGTCGATTTCGACTAATTATTGAATAAATAATTAACATTAATTAATAAAATTAATCATTAATAACAAATATTTAATTAAATTTTACCTACGATATACTTAGAATTATAATCAATCGGAGAAAAAAAATCAAGGGCTTTGGGAGGGGTCCGGACCCCCAGGACACCCCCCTTGTGTGCGCCACTGTCGATAAACCATTTTAGACTATTTTTCAATTTTCGCAAAATCTTATTGAGAATTTGAGGCACTACTTAGAATCGATGGCGGCTTAGATACGAATAAATACGGTTTTTCTAAGCCTTCGTATGATGGAATCATTATTAGATCTTGGTGAAAGCGGCCACCCCAAAATATCTTGGCGGTCCACCGGTCGATCGCGATCGACTTAATGCCCATTTTACGAACACAATTACGCAACAGTTCTATAAAAGAGTTACCAAATGATTGTGTTATACAAATATAATAACTTTATGGCAATCAAGAGCAAAAAACTTTTTCATTTTTGAACAGGATGCATGACAAGCTGCTAGCTCCGCTGGGGAAAAATTCGTAAAAGGTTTGGCATTTATTTAAGTTACTCAATAAATGGCAGAGTGCCTACATTCTTCCTCCGTCAAAAAAACTTTCCGCAGATAGAGGCTTTAATAACGCGCGTTCGATTAGTTTAGAAATGTACGTGGGCCGTGTGAGATGAATTCTAGTTCTTTCCGGAGCTTATGGAAGTCTCCATTTTTATTTAAAAAAAAAAGGATCTAACGTATCTATTTTTAGCAGAACTGATAGGTTAATTTAAGTAAATATTTAATATTTCTAATATTTTTTTGTGCAGATGTTTTTTGGTAATTCATCAAATGTTAAAGCACTAAAAATAGAAAGCAATATTTTCGAATAATTAATTAAGAACGACTAGAAAAAAAATAATCGTTCGCTTTAGTAATTTGGAAATATATATATATATATTATTCTTCTAGAAAGTAATTATCGTCTGCATGCGAATCATCTTTTTAAATGTTCTTTTTTCATCAACAGCAGCTTTTTTTTTTAAATGTTCTTTCGATTTTTTTTTCTAAATGGTTTCGATGTTTTATTGCTGATTAGCAAAGAATTTTTTTAAGAAAATAAAATAAAGATGTAGAGTATTTATTCAATAATATTTCATGAAAATAAAACTTTTTGTATTCAAGATTTTTTTTTTTTTTTTTTTTTTTT
>BMAV01024490.1:893-16540 GCA_019973955.1 Trichonephila inaurata madagascariensis | reverse complement strand
TTTTTTTTTTTTTTTTTTTTTTGTTAAAGAAATAAAATAAAGCTTTAAATTTACACATTGATTACACTATTGAGAAGAAACATTTAGAACTTTATTCTAAGCTTTTTTACTATCTTAAGAACAATTTAGATTCTTTTCCCCTTAATTAAATTTTTTTGCCCGATATGTTTCGTAAGTTACATAAATTGAAACACGCCAGGTATATTACTTTCCAACAGCAACACTCTCTTTGTGGGAAAAATGAGTTTTACAGGCAAAGTTATCTTTCCAGCGTGAACTTGAAAAATAAAAACACGGAAACTCTAAAAGCTGTGGGCATGGATACCAGATGGACAGCTTTATAACCCTTGGCGACAAATTTGGTGAAAAATACGATATCACTAAGGAATCATCGAGAAGGCTCTAGGATCGATCCTTCTAGAAATTTTCATGGGGCTATAGAAAAAACCTTTGAAACAAAGTTCGAGTCAGTTCAGAAAAGAGCTCAGTCGGGTGTGTTAAGAGAGAGAGAGAGATTTTACATGTTTAGAGTTCCTGCTGAACCGTTTCTGAAACGTTATAAAGCTTGTTTAAAACGAAAGCGTTTTGTACTAATGTAAATAAACTATTGTAATATTTCTTTGTATATATGCGACGATTTGTCTTTGTGTAGTCATCTCGTCCATTAATAAATGTGTTATTATTCAAAGAATTGCAGTCTTCCGCTACATTTCCCCGCGCAAATTTGAAACGATATATTTGATCAGGTAAGGAATTTGATATCACGTTGAAAAGTAGATAAAATTCAATAACAATAATCGTATTTCTTTCCTGGGTAAATACAGTCGGACCTCTATGTAACGAAGTTGCTTAATCCCGCAAAAAAAGTTCGTTATATGGAAAATTCGTTATATAGAGGTTTATCTTTCAGTTTTCTTTACGAACCACATAAAACAAATTTTAAATTCATTAGCACTATATATTAAAAAAAAGTAATTATTCACACCTTTTTGTATAAATTAATAATATTTATTTTATGTATCTTACCTATCAAAAAGAACGAAAGGAAAGCTTCTTGACGCTTATATCCTCTTTTTGAAGAATTAATTATTTTTCTTTGAAGCTCAAGCTCTTACGTTTAGACATTTTCGAGCTGCAAGAAACGAAGTTACCAGTATAACTTATCAACACTATAAATGAACGGAGACACCAGACAACTCCACTGAGAGTGAAAGGGGATATCGAAGATATTTCTAGTGAATTGAACGATGGGGTAAAAGGTTTCACTTCTTGGAGGAAACCCCCAGAATTCTATTACTCTCGGAGAGCTAGGTAACTAATAAAACCATACGGATAAGGAAAACCTAACAAATACGGATTTATGACCACCGTAAAATGAGTTAAAAGAAAGAAGAACTTAAAATGCAAAGAAAAACTTTAAAAAAAGGTAGAAAAGAAAATTGAATTCACATGAGAAAAAGTACGTTATATAGAAAATGCACTTCGCTATTGGGAGGTTATTTTACGAAGAAAATCGTGAAATATTCTTGGTTTCAGTAAAAAGTTCGCTGCATAGGAAAATTCTCAATAATACAAGTTCGTAACATGGAGGTTCGACTGTACAGTAAGACCCCGCTTAACGCGGGGTATACGTTCCACCAAAGTAGAGCGTAATACGAAACAGCGTTAAACGAGGTTATCTCATCATGTAAATAATGAGGTTAGAGGAAGATAGGTAGAAAACTGGTCAGGTATTTTACCATTAAATTTTATAAATTATGTTTTTATAACAATAAAACAAAAATTTATTCCTTACAAATATAGAAATATAATAAACGAATATACATATTAAAATAAATAAAATTCTAAGTCTTGTTTTAATGGCAAATTGCGTTCAATTCCATCGTCAGTCCATATAGAAAGTCTTTTTTCCATTTCCTCTATTGTATTATTTCTAGAACGGGTAGTTGTAGTTGCAGAGCTTGTCGTAGTTGCAGTTGCCAATGACAGTATTTTTTCCTTATACTTAAGAATGGTCCTTATTGTTGAAGTTTGCCAAATTTAATGCAGCACTCATTTGAGATTGACGTTCACCAGTATCTAATCTTCTAATCACTTGCATTTTAGTTTCTAGTAAAATGCTTTTTTTTTTCTTGTTGCTTTATTTTCGTGTTTTTTATTATCCCCCATGATTAAAACTAAAAATCATTATATTTGTCCCTATAGTAATCATTATATTATATAAATTTATACTTACAATAACGTCAACAAATGTTTGAAACGATAAAAATACGTTCGTATAACACCGCAGGAAAGAAGAAACACAGATAAACTGCTTCGGATATCGGGAAGCCTAACACTGTGTGCAATTTCGGAGAATCGTACAATTCAAATAAAAGAGCGTTAAACAGAAACAGCGTTAAGCGAGGTCTTTCTGTATTAGTGGGATTCAAAAGTTCCCGGACTGAGCCTATAACGCGGAAAATTTTTGCAGTAGAGCGACTACGATAACATTCCTGTGTTATTGCATTCTTCCCCTTTTCTAAAAAAAGGTTTGTTCCAAATCACGTGGTCGGTGGGTTGCCAAGGCAACGTATTTGGTTGACGGATGTATTTAGTCGTCAGCTAATGAAAGAAATTGCGTTTGTTGACGGTAATGGATATTAACTTTTGTGTTCGCTTGGGAGAGAGCGCTACGGAGACTCACGAAATTTTGTTATCAGGTGTAAGGCTTTGATACATTATCACGAACGCAAGCTTTTGAGTGGCATCGACGTTTCAGAGAAGGCAGGGAAAGTGTCGAAGATGGCAAGTGCTCTGGACGTCCGCAGACTTCCCGCACCCCTGAAAACATCGAAAAGCTTTCTGCGGAGGTACGTAAGAACAGGCTTCAAAATAGTAGAATCAGTTGGGATATCCTCGGCCACATGTTAATGGATACTGACTAAGAATCTTAACATACATACGGTGTGACAGCATATCATTCCCCGCATGTTATACTAAGACCAATCTGTAGAAAGTTAAAAAGTGCATCGCAGGCTGAATTCAAGGACTTAGCTAAAAATGGATTCCAGAAATGTTTCGATGACCTTTACAAGCCATGGCAAAAGTGTGTTGTTACTCAAGGGTCTTATTTCGAAGAAGAATGTGTTTCAGCAGTTTAATTGGTAATATTTTTTGACATATAATATATAGACTCCGTCCGGGAGCTTTTGAATCCTACTACGTATAATGGGGAATTTTTAGAAGGTGCTGAATCATCTAACTCGAAAGGGGGATGCAAAATCAAACGTTGGATAAGAATCGTATTTCAATAAGAGCCTAAAAAATTTAATATTACTTTAAAAACAAAACAAGAAAACACTTTTTTAAAGCGCATCAATGGGCTTAATTCATGAAGTCACATGATAAAAACAAACACGTGTTTTCCGTTGAATTCAAAATAAACTTTAAACTAAGTGTACTTGTTCTATTTGTAAAACTCGGATAAAATTTCAAATTTCGTATTTGGGTAAAGATGTTTAAATGTTAGGGGGAAAAAATTTCTTCAAAAAGATTTTTTTTTAATTTAAAAAAAGTCATATTTTATGCTTATACTTTTAAATAAAATGCATTTTGTATACATATGTACTTTTTAAGAGAAAGTTTCTGCAAAGAGCAAAACTTGGCAACACCGGAGAGCACGAACTGATTAGTTGTAAACACAAGATAGTTTTTATCGTGTGACTATAACGTCATATGAGTTTTTGAATTGACTGGCTAGAATCACGCGGCTTTCACTATCATGTGACTATGACGTCACATAAATTAACCTCATTATTACATAAAGCTTGTTAAACTTTTTACAATAGTATTTCATGTCTTGATTGGGAATATGAAGCAGCAAATACAATTGCATCCTATTTCATATCTAAAGAGCAGATTTTTTTCTCCTTTTAATCTCAATTTCCCTTTGATTACCAATTATTTTTACCATTTACAAGTTATAATAATTTAAAAGTATGTTTTAATTTACTCTGCTGTTTGTGTAAAAATTGCCACATCATGAAGGAATCATCAGAATTAAATGTAAACTTCGCAGCAAATATCAATTATAGGATGTTACGTAAAATAGTAAAGTTTCAGAGATACCGCGCATGCGTGTCGTGTACGTCGCTCTCTGAACTGATGGTTAAAGAGTAAAAATAGAGGGCTAACTTATAATAGTTATTGATTATTTGTGTTAGTAGCGAACGTGTTTAGTGAGACCTATGTAGGCCTCAAGACGAAAAAAGGAGAAATTCCAACAACGGAACGAAGGAGGATTGTCGGCCTTCAAGAAGGATGATTTTTCTATCACCCAATAGGAGCTCATGTACAGCGGAACAGTTCCACAGTGATGCAAGTTTAGAAGCAGTGGAACGCCGATCACCGAACAACTCGAAAAACTGGCAGTGGACGATGAAAGGTGACGTCAGTGCGTGACGATCGACACCTGCTCCACATGGCGGTGAATGACCGTACAGCTTCCTCCAGGCAGTTGGCAGCACGTTGGTCTACTGCTACAGGTGTACTAATGTCGGCTTCGTCAATTCGTCGACGTCTACTGCCCCGTGGATTGCGGGCAAGGGTTCCTTTATACAGGATCCCCCTCACAGCAAATCATCGATGGCTGCGTCTGTAATGGGCTCTGGAGCACAGAGCCTGGCAAGCTGATTGGCACCAAGTGGTCTTTTCAGATGAATCACGCTTCCATTTGTGGGACCATGATGGCCGCATTCGTGTTTGACGCTTTGCCAGTGAACTCTGCCTTCCAGAGTGTGTTATCGAACGACATAGTGGCCTAACACCCAGAGTTATGGTTTGGGATACGATTTCGTATCATGGGCGATCCAATTTGCTACGAATTGAGGGTAATCCCAATAGCAACAGGTACGTCCATGAAGTGCTACAGTCCGAGGTCGTACAGGGGCGAAAGTCCACCATTCTTGTATCATGCTCCTTTAGATTTTGTCAAATTTTTGGGGACAAAAAACAGTAAAAACTAATTATTGAATAAATAATTAGTATTAATTAATAAAATTAATCATTAAAAATAAATATTTAATTAAATTTTACGTATTATATACTTAAAATTATAATCAATCGGGAAAATAATCAAGGGCCTTAGGAGGGGGGGGGGGCGGGCCCCCAGGACCCCCTCCTTGTGTGCGCCACTGGGTTCCAGTAACCCTTGCGATGCTTTAAAGTAAGGGGTTAATAAACACTCAATACGCTAATCCTAAAATTCAATTGATGGCAATGTTTTTAGAAAAAATTTTAATATTTTATGATTTCTGCATGACTGACAGTTAAGACTTATGAAGTCTTTGTTTGTTTGTTTATTGAATGTCTTCCGGCTGCCAAAGACACAAATGTCCACTTCCTGCAACCGATACTCTTCGTAACTTTCCAATATGGTTCGGATGACGGAATGAGTACCTCAGCTGACCCTCTACTTTCCTAACTTCCTCATCACACTATTCCTGGGACTTAGAGCCACGGATAGATTTAATTGTCAGCAACCTCTCAACAGATATTTGGAGAACTCGGTTTGATTTAATTTAATTTACATCGCATTGTAAGGCCACATGAGGGAAATAAGCCCGAAATTTTGAGCCTCGGTCAAAACGACGGTTGCAGTCATGGACGACACTTGTGTGAGCTGGCATCCTCTCTCAAAACTACTACACTACGCCAACGTGGGAACTTTGAGCCTCGACAGATTTTGACGTACATCAATTCCTTTACTCTGCGGGTCTGCAGTGACGCTAGATTTCGAACTCACAACGCGATAAAGCAGGCCAAGAGTTCGCGATCATGAGCACTCGGCTACTGCAAGCCGGGAGAATTCGAACACTTGACTGCAACAATGTCCCCCCTTCTATGAGTTCGCGACTATGACACTCGGTGACCGAGACCCGAGGGAGAGGGGATGTCCAAAAATTTAAGAGGAATTTTAAAAATGTGGTCGAATGTAAAAAAGAAACATCAGAAGTTAATATCTACTTCTTGAAAATACCAAGGCTTTATGACACGTATACGTATTTGCAGCAATTTTTCTTCCAAGCAATCCCTTTGAACAATTTCTACCCAGTTGCCATAGCAACGGCTTCGAACAACGTTTTGTTTTGACTTTTGAACTAAAATCATCAAGAGACTATTGACAGCGAACTTCATAATTGTGAAATTTTTTTTTTTATCTATTTTCATTATTCGTTTGGGGATTTTCATATCTTTAAAAAAAATACAGTGAAAATCGCTTAACACGAAACTGAAGGGACTGAAATATTTTTTCGTGTTAAAGGATTTTGCAAAAAAAAACATATATCAACAAAGTTAAGTTAATTAGAGTTTATTTTTTTTACATAGATAGTTGTATATTCATAAGTTTAACAAAAATCAATGAAACTAAAACGTTTGCAAGAAATTTAATACAAAATTTTCAATTTTTTTTGAAAAACAAAACTTTTATTGAGTTATTGGAAAATAAACTGATATTTTTCTTTGCATTGTCTTTCTTAGCATCAAATTTTCTTCAAATTGTATGATGTCGTCCACTTTTTTATTCATTTCACTATTGAAATTTACATCTAAATAACTGCGCATACTTTTCATGATGTTCCTAATTTCGGATGTGGGAACAGGACCTGCATTATTTATTTCATTTTCATCGTCGGAATCTGCATCAATGATATTTTCGGAGCTTTGAACGAACTCCAAAATGTTTTTGTCTGCCACAATTGGCGCTGTACACACATACTCATCATTTACTGCAATGAATTCTTCCGATGATACAGTAGTACAGTCTAATCCGACTGGTGTTTTCCGTATTTTGTTCATTCATGTTAAACGATTTTCGTTTCGTGTTAAGAAAAAAAATGCATGAAAATACATAGTAGTTTGTCGGGACTGTTGATTATTTCGTGTTAACCGATATTTCAACTCAAGCGTTTTCGGGTTAAAGGTATTTCACTGTATTTGCAAAAATATTGATTGGGAGATATGCGATGAAATCGTCAATTATTAGTTCCGTTTTGAAGAGGGAAGTAAAATTTTTGTAAGATTAATTTTATATCCTTTAATAACTTCATCTTGTCTATAACTTTTAGTTTGTGAAGGCAAAGATAATTTTACGAATTCAAAATCAACTTTTCAAATTTAAATAGTTGAGCATTTGTTTGAACGAAATAAAACCATATGAAAAAAAAATGGTAAAATCAGAACAGGTTTTATATTACTATTTTCCTTCATTTGTTCGAAAATAATTTGTCTGTTTTAATGATTTAGATTTCAGATTTTATAAGTATTAAATGAAGTGGGTGGAAAATTCCAAATTGATAAACTTTATTTATTCTTTTTAAGGTATCCGACTACGTTCGGAACCGTGATTTAAAAAAAGGGCATTAATGGATAATTTTCATGATATTTAGTGTCACTTAGATTAGAATACATGTATAAAGGACATTTTGACAAAAAAAAATTATTTAAATACAATATTTTGGCAAAAAATTAACTTAGAATAATCTTTTTTCAAAATGTTCTCCTTTTGTGAAAAATGCTTCTATTATAATAATAGTTTGCCTGCATATAGCTCAGACCTCTCTACAGAGGCTCAACTAGAATTTTTGAAAAATTCATACTATTTTCAGAGTTACCACCGATCGAAATAATTATTGGCATTTTTTTCTTAAAATTGCTCCCCTCTGTTGTCGTAAAATATGAATAAATCCACTTCTAAGTTATATATTTCAAAAATTCTAGTTGAGCCTATGCACATAGGTCTGAGCTATGTACAGGCAAAATATTATTATAATAGAAGCATTTTTTACAAAAGGAGAATATTTTGAAAAGGGGTCATTCTATGTTCATTTTTTGTCAAACTATTGTACTTAAATAATTTTTTATTGTAATACTACTCAGAGAAAACAATTTTATATACATCTTCTAATCTAAGTGACACTAAATATAAATATTATCCATTTATAAGCTTTTGCAAAATCATGGTTCCGAACGTAGTCGGATACCTTAAATACCTTTTTTCGAATCAATTTAATCTCATTTGAAAAAGTTATCTGAAACTCTGAAAGACCATAATGCTGAAGATTCGAAAGTGTTCAACTCCGTTCTCAGTACAGAAATTTTAATACCTCTTTAAATTTTTATATTCCAGTGCTTTGTTCTCTTTTCAGTATTCCGGATTACATTTATTTTTCTCCCTAATATTAATTACTGTTGACAAGTATTAGCCTTTCGTCTTGAAAATTAAAATGTCATTTGCAAACACATAACATTTACGTCACTTTCAATTAATTAAAAAAAATTATTCTTGTACGTTACATCATAAATCTTAAAATCATTCATCTCAGTATGTCCAGGTGTGTGCTGAAAGTAAAAATAAATTGGGGAAAAAATCTGTTCCACACACATATCACTGTATTAAGTTTAAAAAAGAAAGAAAACTTTTACGCTTTTCAAAAGATTTAACCTTAAGCCACTGGAATGGTGTCGCGGTAAATGATTTTTTAAATAAATATGTGCATTTGGGGCGTTATTTTCCTGACTTTTAAAATGGTCGTTGTATAAAATACGAGAAATATTTTGGTCTTAATATTATTTTACCGTTTTCACTTATAAAAGATATTACATTTTTTGTTAATTCAAAATTAACACATCGACTGTCAGGTAAATTTAGAGCATCTTGCCCTAGGTGCCAAGGTTTTATTTTAAAGAAAACATGAAATTTTACAAAATATAATAATACTATGTTATTGATATAATATCGTATATATATATAATCGCATTAACATTAATTTTTATTAAAAACAAGTAATATATATAAAAAAAATTAAGTCAATTCCTACTTAGATCAACAAAATTTTTTTTTTATTTTAGTTACTTTTTATTAAATAGTTACAATTAATACAAATATGTATATACATAGGACAGAATCACAACATTAAGTGGTCATTAATTTTTATTCATTATCATTAAAATACCGTATTGTCATCCAAAACAATCGTGTTTATAAATTTCAGTTCAACTGAAAACTTGTGAAAAAAACCTTTTCAAGTATTGACATGAGTCGCCAAAATGGATGCCAACGTGGTTGTATTTGTAGTTCTTTAAATAATTAGTTTTAATCAATTAAAGTTTTTATTAATTATTATTATGTTATTGTATTGTCATCCAAAATAATCCTATATATAAAATTTCAGCTCAATGGAGCACTTTAAAATGTATTTTATTAACGATTGAAAATTCCGCCAAGATAAATAAATAAATATATAAATATATAGAGAGAGATTGTGAGCTAATAATGGGAATTGAAAAAACACTACGAGTTAACTCGTAGCCTGGCGTCACTGAATAATTGTCCTGTGCCGAGTGCCACGTAAGAGTTATCGCGTGATGGTTCTTTTTCAATAACAATCTTCATATACAAAGATTTTGTTTTCGTTTTGCTTGATTTTACAAGCTCGTCACCTAATTTCATCTGGCGACAGTCATATTTTCTTACAGACGTGTAATGTTCCACGTGGGGGAAAACCTATAAGGCGACCAAGAGATGTAAAATTATGAAAATGAACTGATAAATAATAATTAGCAGACTACACAGGAAAACCGTGTTGATACAAAAAAAATAGCTCAACTCTTTAAAATTTTCCTGCAGAATGCATACAAATTCCATAACCAAAGATATCGAGGGAATAAAAAGATGAGGAAGCGTCAATTTAGGGAATCCGGTATAGTGGTTAGCGACGCTGACTGCTGTGCCGTTGGGCCTAAGTTTGAAACCCGGAAAGACATGGATGTTTGTAAATGTATAGTGCCTTCGTGGCATGAGGGTACTTTAAATAGCTGTCGAGCCGCAAGTCCTCTCGAGAGGTGGGAGGCCCTCATGAGGAGGCCTGACCACCCCAAGGGCTCTCTCAAAATTGGGGTGAAACCAAGCTAAATCGTTCTGTCACCTGTATAGTGTTCAAAGCTACGGCTAACGACAGGCGTCACTTAGCCCTTTCCATGATGAATTTCGTGGGTCTTGATCTGGCCTTTGCCGATCAGGTGGTATTAGTAACAACAACAGTTATGATGCATTTATTTGATGGCGACGGCATCAAAGCAGAAGAAACCAGAAACTTAAATACAAATACAACTGTGTATGATTTTCATTGCATAGAACATCTTCCTCCCTCAAAAAATGGGAACTGCCGTAGCCCAGTGGTCAAGGTATCGGATCATGGTAGGCATGTCATGAGTTCGAGTCCAGTACCACTAAAGACCCGCCGTGTACGGGAGCGATGCACGTTAAATCTGTCGAGAGCTCAAACGTTTTCTCATTGGTGTGGTGTGGTAGTTAGGAGAGGGGGTGCCAGCTTAGGTGTCTTCCTCGTCCATTGACCATAGTTCAAATTTACGAGGTCTGTCGCCAAAAGCCCTCGTGGTTGAACAGTGTGACGATAATATTCACTCACTCACCCACAGAAAAAGAAAAGATGCCTACGAATCCATGTCGAAAGTGTACAAAGGGGAAAAAAACTTAAAGGAGACTATGTATTTTTGTCCAGTGTGTACTAACAGCCCAGAACTTTGCGTTGATCTCTCTCTCTCTCTCTCCTTGCTTTAAAGCTCATCATACACAATGACAACAAAAACATTTTTTTTTTAATTTTTGAAAACAATCATATTTACATGATAATTACGTTAAAATCTAACCATCAAAGTTGTAATTTTAATAATAAAAATTGTTAGTTAAAATGCTTTTTGCACTATATAAATGAACATGGTTCAAAATTGCGAGGTCCGTCGCCAAAAGCCATCGAGTAGTTGAACAATGCGACGTTAATATTCACTCACTCACTTGCCCGATAGTGGCAGACTTTTTTTTATTAAAAATAAATTGAGAACACCAATCATTAAAAAAAAAATGAAACTTATCCATTATAGGGATCGTGAAGCCAAACCTGGCAATACGTAGAAAACATGCCAAATTCTGTCTTATATCCCTTTCTGAATATTATGAATGAGTCAAGCTGATTAAATACTATTATGCTGAACTTCTCATTGTATTTGAATTGAATTTATCGCCTATGTTCGCGTGTCGGCGACAACTGGGAAAGCCATCGCCAACCTTACCACAGATAAATACCAAAAATATTCTCGCCTTCCCCATTTCGAATATTAGTTGAAACAAACATAAAAGATGTTGTGAAAAAAAGGAAGCGTTATCCACAGCTTTTATACACTTATAGAAATGACAGAAGAGTATATTTTTATAGAATTCTTGGGAAAAAAATGCATAAAAGTCACATTTTTTTTTCTGTCTTGTTTTTGAAAGCCATCTGGTTGTTTATTAGTCTTATATCATTACTTCAATAGTAGCAATGCTAGAATGGCAGCATCCAGTGAAGGTAACCTTGTCCTTATCTTCCCATGATAACAACAAGTCACGTGGTACGGAAAAAAAAGTGTTTGGGTATATGATGCAGGTAGTACACGAGGCAGAGAAACGTTTTACCGATGAATCTTTTTTTTTAAAAAAATGAAAGAGTTAATATTAGAAATTATTTTAAAAAATGCTTTCGTTGAGAGGAAATTTCAGGTCTTTGAAAGAAACGAACATTGTTTTATTTTGTTGAATGTAGAAAGGGTTTAAAGGAAATAAAAAATGCCTAAGAATGAATCCAAAAACTGTAAAACAGAAGTAATTTATTTAAGAATGACAGTGAAATTATTCTTTTTGGCTAAAATTGTTGTTTTTTAAGGTATTTTTGAATTTATATAGCATATATTCACATCTATGTAAGAGACGTTTTGACGTTTTCAATGTATTTTTAACAATTCCTACTATTAGTTCACACCTACCCTATATATATATATATATATCTTGTTCAAATTTTGAATCGTTAATAAAATACTTTTTATTCATCCACTCAAGTTCCAATACATTTTTTTAAACTTGTAGTGGATGACACTTTATGTTAATATAGTTTCTTTAAAATATTAATTCATTCGTTATAAATTAAAAAATTAATAAATAATAACAAACAAAAAATAATAGTCCATCAGGATATATAGAAAGAAAAATTGTTTGCTGTGTCCCTGTAGCTTCTATGGATAGCGCGTTGGGCTTCTAATCCAAAAGGCGTACGTTCAAATTCCACTTGGGATGGCCTAATTTCTGAGAATGTGATTTCTTTTTACTGTTCTATTTCATTGGAATAATTAAATTTAATTAATGAATAAAAAGTAACAAACAAACAAAATAGTCCAACACCCTTTATAGAAAGGAAAATTACAAGGGAAATGGCTATCTATTTTGTCACTTAATAGTGGGATTCTGTCATATGTATATACATATTTGTATTAATTGTAATTATTTAATAAAAAGTAACTATAAAATAAAACTTTCCTTTGTTGACCTAAGTAGGAATTGACTTAGTTTTATATATATATATATTACTTGTTTAAAATATTTTGAGCAAAGTTTTGTGAATTTATAAAGCATAAATTCACATCTACGTAAGAGACGTTTTGACGTTTTCAATGTATTTTCGCATAGTTGCTAACTGAAATGCGTTTTTGTTTTTAATAAACTTCTCAAATTTTAAATTGATTTATTTTATTAAGGTATGTGACTACCTTCGGAGCACTTTTTTTAAAAATATATATGTATCTTCAACTAAATAAACCCTTTTTTATTTAAAATGGGGCATAAAACTAAGAATTCAAGTACAATTTCCACAAAATTAAAAATAATTTGGGATATATTGGATATTTTGAGTGAAATTTTAGTAAAAAATTGCAGTTACCGTAAGCCTTGTATTGAAAATTCTAATGAAAATATTCGAATAATATTTGTACAGTACATAAATAACATCATTATCTGTGCTTAGAGCTATCAGATTTATAATCATTTTGAAAGTTTTTGAAAAATGTTCTTTTTTATGCAAGAAATCATTTTTTTACAAAAAACTAATGCTATTTTCTCACAAAAAGTGCAAATACATAAATATATACATAAGAATTAGATAATAATCTAGAACACAGATAAAATTAAATAATACATTTTCTGAAAATTTGAATTTAATATTTTAACAAAAAATCCTGTAGTGAACTTTACCGTGAAGCAAAAAATTGAAAAACATAGTTTCTGAGAAAATGCATTTAAAGATTTTAATACGGTATAAAAAAATTTTCTACTGATTGCACTTTTTTTATACTAACCATATTTATAGGTCAAGCTCTCTTCAACTTCATATTTAATAAATTCGAACTTTTTTTAAACGTATGCTGTTTTCTGGAGAATTTTATTGGCTATAACAATTGTCCTTTTTAGAGAAATTTTGATGAATTCTAATATATGTATGCAAATAATATTTATACAGAACGTGAGAGAGAGAATAACATCTTTATATGAGTTACGGATTAAAAGATTTGTAATACTTTTGAAAGTTTTTTAAATATGCCAAATTTTATGCAAAAACACGATGATTTTTTATAAAATTAATGAATTTGTTTTCATAAAAAAGCAATAAAAAGTACATAAATATATACAAAGAGAATAGATTTTGATTCATAACACAAATAGAACTAAATGAAACATGTTCTGAAATTTTCAATTCAATATCTTAAAAATATTTTGTGTAGGGGTCTACTTCTGGTTTTGCAAACTCCATTTCCGGTTTACTAATTATACTATAAATTTTCTTCTAAATATCAGAGTGTTTTTGGAATCTTAAATTTCTGGGCTATAAAATAAAAACTTAAAAGAAATTTCGAAAATGTTCAAAAAAATGGCGAATTTTGGATAGTGACATTTTACTATGACATTTTGTAAACTTTTTTTCTTCTAAAGAAATAAGTGATATTGTATTTCTCATTACTGCTTTTTACTCTACACCTGAAAAGTTTTTTTTATTTAAACTTCTTTAAAAATGATTTATACATCACAAGTTGAAAAATAAAATTATTGATTATCAGATATTCCTCACTTTCAATCTGTTGAAAAGAAAACAAATTACCATATTTACTCGAATCTAAACTGCCTTATTTTGCCAGTGTTAATGCTGCTGAAAATCGGGTGCGGCTTAGAATCGAAGGCAAAACATTTGTTCAATGGGCGAAATTGAATTTCTACCACTTTTAAAAGGAAAAATGTAATCGTCCATCTTGGCCACTTGCATCGATGACTTATCCTACTCCCCAGTTTATCTCCAGTATTCAGTATATTCTAAACATCGTTGTGTGCTCGTATTTAGAAAATTTTGTATACGCTGTTTTTTAATCACCTAAACATCAAAGATATTGATAGTAGCATCAAGAGGAGTTCACTATGACGCAAATATGAAAAGGGAGGTAATTTTATTTGCAGGAAAAAACGGAAACAGAGCAGCGGCCACTGAAAATTTGACAAGGATGAAATAAATATACGTCGATGGCGTTTAAAAAAAATCATATAATTTTTGCTTGTAAGTGTTCAACAGCTTTTAATAATGCTTTTACATTCTTTTGTAATACATTATTTTTTAAATAAAAAATGTTGCATAACAAATGCAATGGATGGCACGAAAGACGACACCGTGTGGGAAAATGGCGACCATCTCCGAATTCAGCTGTGACAATGGGAGCGATGAATCATTTTCGACACTTGATAATGACGATAAGAGTCATTACAAGTTCCTGTATATGTTTGAAAGTTTTCGATACTCGTAAAATAAATTAGTTATTAACTACTTATTATTTCTCATTAAAAAAATTTCTGAAGTGTCGGATACCAATGAACCTTTTGCACAATTTTTCGCTTTCAAAAGGTGTAGAGAACTGGGGGTGTGGCTAAGAATCGAGTAAATACGTATTTAACTTGTGACGGATCTATACGCGTTTTTCCAATCAATCCTCTTGAAAAATCTTTGGGCTATCAATTCGTGTTATTCACAACCAACCCTTCGGAAGAAGAGAATCGTGAGATTTAAATTAACTTACTATATATAGTTGAGGTTTTCTAACTTGAGAGAGAGAAAGAGAGAAGATATACTCGAGTCAGGTGAAATTGCTACTGAAGGTATAATATTAGAATTATATTGATTTGATTCTTGTTGGGAGGAAACTTTAAAGTGACGATTGATCACTAGGATTGATTTGATATTAGATTAAATCCGATGATAGGTTTGATCCTTTATTAAGGTAAAGATCAAGTTTGATAGTCTCCTAATAGTTCGCATTTTACCGTCGTTGTTCCACTTTCGCTTTTAGCATTGAGATATTCTCTTACAATAATTTGTTGAAAATGTGTCTGTTTTTTTGTGTGATAAATAAATAGATTAATTGAATCATGTCGAGTGTTTCTTCCCAACCTCACACACATCTAAGGGCCCGAGAGAGAGGTGCAAGCCTCTCACAGAGTGTTTAGGTCATTACCGAAGCTTGTAATTATATTATTAAGAGAAACACTTAGTGTTCTCAATTTTTTTCCTCACTTAAAAATTAATTATAATCTTGAATTTTGTTTGTAGAAAGTTAAGATGATAAATATGCAACAGTGTGCGCTCAGCAAAAGTAATACATTATTTCACATTTTGCGTAATGAACACTGAAAATAGTGTTAAGATATCCGACTACGTTCAGAACCGTGATTTTAAAAAAGCGCA
>BMAV01024488.1:0-49092 GCA_019973955.1 Trichonephila inaurata madagascariensis | reverse complement strand
AAAGGGAAAAATTTTTTTGGAATAATTTGATAACATAGACTTCATGAGTTTTCTTTTATGTATTACTAGCATTTTTGTGTATACCCGTTCTTCTAATGGGTAAATTGAAAAATATAAAAATCGAGATAGAAGGATAAAACAAGATTAAAGATTTCAAAATTTAATAATATTTTAAATAATTTTAGCTAAATTGTAAATTAAACTGTAGGGGAAGAATGATTTGGCAGCTAAAATAGCGAAATAAAATGAATTAAAACAAGTAATACATAAAAAAATTAAGTTAATTCCTACGGTCAACAAAAAAAAAATTTTATTTTAGTTATTTTTTATTAAATATTAAATTAAAAAATATATTTATCTTTGATAGAACCCCAAATATTAATGGAAAAACACCTTTTAAAAAATTTTTTAACCCAAATTTAAATTTGAATTTACATTTTTAATAAAATTGAATATCATGGTAAAATTTATTTTAAAAACCCAAATGAAAAAAGAATGTTGACATCTAACTAGTATATGATTATTCATGTTAAGTTAAATCTTCATCACAATTTTAACAAAAGCTGTTTTATCCAATGATGTTTTCCCGTTGGGAAAATTTCTACCGAAATATTCTTTTTATAATTAACTAATTTAATTTTTAATGTTAATATTTGGAAAGGTGGGATCGACCACCCAGAGTATTCTCCCCTAAATTGGGGGGGAATCGAGCCAAATCATGTCACCTGTATGGTGCTCAAAGCATTTAAGAAGGCGTCCAGCTTTTGCCATGATGAATTTCGGGGCCTTCGGGCCCTTTCGTCGGGTGGCTTGGTAGCAACAGTAAAAAAACATATTTTGGAAAAACCATTTCGGAAGTTATCCTTTACAAGTTAAAAAAAGTTTGAACGAGGGGTGAATAAAAAATTGAAAATTTAAAAATTTGAACAAGATATATAAATATATATAAGAAGAATAGTAGGAATTGTAAAAAGCTGAATAAACCGGTATCTCCAGATTCATGTGGCAATTTAAAATATCCTCTCAAACAAATATTTAAAAGATACATTCATGCCAAGTATTAAAATCATCCAATATTAAAAGGCTTATAAAAGTAAAAGTAATAGTTAATTTCATTGACGTGCACCATCCATACGCATTTTTTAACGATTTATGGTTTTTGTATAATCAAAGTTAATACGAAAAATCGTCACTCCCCATTAAAAAAGATCTCTGGGAAATATTGAAACTTGGAAAAAAGCTTCTTTTGTTGGTAGAAATCAGCTAAAAATGGGGATTTTAAGTAAATCACAATTTTCAAGGACGTTAAAAACAGAAGGCTGAGGCGTTAAAGAAAAAAATTCGCGGTTTTGAACTATTAGACCTCCAGACTTGAAATTTGGTAAGTGTGTTTCTTTTGTTGAGTACAAATCCACTAAAAACGGATTTTGCCGAAATCGACTCACAAAGGTAGTGGTGAAAGTTATAAGGGCGTAAAAAGTAAATATATTCTTCTGTTTTAAAAATTCGTCATGTCCTTTTAAAATCAACAGGTGAATGCTATAAGTACGTTTTTGAATACAATCCAAAACTTAGAGATACGACTTAGATATAGATAGCAAAAACAATATATTACTATACAATATCATAAAATACTCAGACGAGTGTGGTTTAGTTTATTATTAACTAGTTTATTATAAAAGGGCTCTTTTAAAGCTATTCCTACCAAAGTAAAATAAGCAAGAAATAAAATTTAAACAATTTCAGTTCATCAAAAATTGATTCTTTGTTAGGAATATGAATATACAGCGAAAATAGATTACCACGAAACTGAAGGAGCTGAAATAATTTTTTCGTGTTAAAAGAACTTCGTGTTAAAGGATATTGCAAAAAAAAAGCATATATTTAACAAAATTAAGTTTATTAAAGTACATTTTATTTACTTAGACATGTATGTATGCATTTTTTTTTTTTAAAAAAATCAAAAAAAAAATTTTTAAAAACTTTGTTTAAAAAAATTTTTTTAAATTTAAAAATTTCCCCTTTCCGTTTTTTTTTGTTTTATAACACCAACTCTATTTTTTTGTAAAAGGGGCCCCCTTCTGCCTTTTGCCTTTATGTAAAAATCCTTCAAAATGGAAAACCACTAATTCAATTTTTCTCATTTGATGTCCAACCTGAATTCCAAAAATGGAAAAAGATTTTTTTAAAGGGGGAAAGGGGGGAAATTTAAGAAAACAAATTGGCTAAAAAGGGGGATTATTTTTAAAAAAAGCTCAAACCCATTTTTAAAAAACCAAAAAAATTTTTTTATTTTTCCCGTTTTTCTTAAACATCTTCCAAAAAAAAACCTTTTTCTTTTTTGTGTTAAGAGAAAAATACATAGTAATTTTGCGGGACCGTTGTATTATTTCGTGTTAATCCATATTTCGTCTAACGCATTTTCGCATTAAACGTATATTTCACTGTATATGTTTAATATTATTCATATCTAATAATAGAATTAAAATATTCACTAATTCCACACCATTTCATTTGCTTTATACTCTTGTAGTTGAGAATTAGAAAGATATATTCCACAAAATAATTTCCTTTCGATAATGTATTTGTTTTAAAAACTTCAATGTCCCAAACCGGGTTTAACTGAGCTTAAAAAGAATTTTAACCTTTCCTCTCGTCTGGTAGAAAAAATTGGGAAGATTTGATTTAAAGTTCAGAAGTAATCATTTTTGCCATTTTCTCTTCATTCAGAAAATCATTATTTCATTCATCATTTTCCGCTTCCCGCGGCTTCGAAGAGTAAAATTTGTTCTTCGACGGAACGGGGGGAAAATAACCCAAACTTTCCAAGAATTCTAATTATTATTTTGAGAAAATCTTTGCGAAGAAACTTTCTCTCAGATAATTCGTTAAATCACCATTAAGTGGAAATTAAAGTCTGATTGTTTCGTCTTTTCAGCTAATTCGGTTTTTCAGTGATTGCTGGCTGGCTAATTGGCAATTAAGAACTTGTTTCAAAGTTGTATTCGTTCAACTCGCTGTATTAGTTTTGGAGGAATGTTGGATTCAGAGCGTGTATTGAAGAATATTTGATTTATTTTCAATATTACGATTATTTTTGTAATCTTAGCAAAACTTTACACGAAATTGAATGGATTTTATTATACATCTTCTTGAATTTTTATCAACTGCATTTACGACCTGAATAAATGAAAATTTTTAAACAAAAATAAAAAAACCAAGTCAATTTTTAATTTAAACAAAAAATTTTTTTGTTTTCTTTTATCAATTTCAAACCCTTTTAAATATGTATAATATTTTTGAAAAAAATCCCAAAAAAATGGAATTTATTTTTTTTTTTTAATTATCATTAAAGTATATATTTTTTTCAAAAACTCATGTATATAAAATTTAAGTTTAAATTTAATGTTTTTAAGATTGAGAAAAAAATCTTTTTTAAAATTTTGAACCCAAATCCTAAAAAAGAACCAACTGATGTTTTTCAATTCTTTAAATAATTGTTTCGTCAATTTAAATTTAATTTAAATTTAATTAATTCTCGTTTTTTACCCCAAAAAAATCTTAAAGAAAATTTGCTGAAAGGGCTTTTAAAATTAGAAGAAAAAATTTTAAAATTTTTAAAAGTCCCAAAAAAAGGGCCTGTCCCAGAAATGAGCCAACTGGCTGTTCCGTATTCTTTTTAATAAATTTGTTTTAATCGATTAATTTTTTTTAATTTTAAAAATTACCTTATTGTCCAAAATAATATGTTAGAAAATTGAGCCTTTTTAAATTGGGGGGTTTTAAAAAGTATTTTATTAAAGGGTGAAATTTGAACAAATATAAAGGGGGATTGTGACTAATATAGGGAATTTGGAAAAAAGTAGGGGGTTGGGAGGATTAAAAGATTTGAATAATCATCTTAATTTTCAACATTCCAAAAAAAACCCAATTCTATGTAAAAAAATCCATTTGCAAAATAACTGTTTACGAATTGAATTAATAAGTTAAATGTTACAATTGACGCTTTTGTCTAAACTTTTTGGAGTGAAGTTATGGTGAGCTTTTGTTTAAAGTAGAGTCAGGGGTTCGAAAAATCGTATTGTTTGATTGGCAAAACGTCGAAAATAGTATGATGTGATGAAAATTAAAGGATACAGGCTGCAAAAATTTCCTTCGTGTGAAAGTAATCATTATAAATTTATTTATAAGCATGACCAAAAAATACTGTACTTTACGTATATACCAGCGATACTCAACCTGCGGACCACATGTGGCCCACCGGACCTTTCTGAGTGGCCCAGTCATGCTCCGTTTCACTAATAAATTCAATTATTTAAGAACAATGTATAAAAATTTAGCAAGAAATTCTATCAATCAAGCAATCCCATATATCCGTTTTGCCATCTATGTGGTGCTGGTAGGAATTGAGGAATAACTTATTTTCTTTTGTAATTGTAACGGTTAGTGTTAACAAATAACAGTAGAATAGCAACTAGTTTATGGGTGAAACTAATTTTTAATTAACCCTCATGCCTTCCAAGCGAAAAATATCTAAAGAATAGTTTTATTTCAAGCAATTGAGGTCTTCACTGTTCGTAGAAAAAAAAACATGGATCAACAACTTGTTTAATTTGTCATGAAAATGCTATATTTAAAAAATACAATTTTGCTCGTCACTATACCACTAAGCACAAATCTTTCAATGCCTTCTTTTTTTTCGAGCAACAAATATTTGGGGTGGGGGGCTTGGGAAGATGGGTGAAAGGAAATCGAAACTACCCATAACAAGGTAAAAAAATGCGTTGAACTCTTTTTTTTTCTGTGAGTTGAATTTTATGGTTTAATATAGTTTTAAAATGAAATCCAAAACTATTAATATTTTGATCCATTTCTGCATTTTAAACATTTTAAATGTCTTTGTTTATAGCACCCCCCCTCCCCGTTAATCCTCATTTGCATTTGCGGCCCGAGAGAAATAGTTGTCATATCTATGTGGCCCGGTTGAAAAAAAGGTTGAGTACC
This sequence comes from Trichonephila inaurata madagascariensis, assembly GCA_019973955.1. Taxonomy (NCBI): domain Eukaryota; kingdom Metazoa; phylum Arthropoda; class Arachnida; order Araneae; family Nephilidae; genus Trichonephila; species Trichonephila inaurata. The sequence goes on along the minus strand of BMAV01024488.1, from coordinate 44,088 downwards.
GCTATATACACTCATTACCATAAAAAATTTGCGCACCAAAAAAAAAGTCGTCAAAATGAAACGAAATTTTACATATGCAAGAACTACTTTGCTATGAGTAGAAAATCACAGTAAAAAGGAGCATTTATTTCAGAAAAAAATACAAATGAACAGAAGTGTTAGTACTCTGTCAGACCTCCTCTAGCGTGAATTCACGATCCGATACGAGCGGGCATTGAGGCATACAAGTTCCGTATGATGTCCTGAGACATCTCGTTCTACAGTTGCTGAAAAAGTGCCTCTACTTCGACCAAACTCGTAGACTGTTGCCGTCCCAAATGATCCCAGATATGCTCGATTGGTGACAAATTTGGGGATCCTAGCAGGCCAGGGAAGGGTTGTAATCTGGCAGAGGAGGCAGTCTTGTAGGATCCTTTCTGGTGTGACCGATCATTTTTTGTCGAAAAACGCTCCAGGGAACCTTGCCATGAGTGGCAACACATGTGACTGATGGATGCCATGGACGCACCACTGGGCTGTCATTGTGTCATGAATCAAGATTAGGGATGACTGTGTATAGCATGCAGTGGCCCCCCAGACCATCACATCAGCTGTGGGAGCGGTGTTTCGCTGTAAAGCAAAAGGCAAAGATTGAGGCGTTCACCGCGGGGCCTCCCACACGAACACGATTGTCATCACTGTTCAAATTGAATCTAGATTCGTCGTGAAGACGACCTGGTTCCATTACGTGCAGTCCAATCCAGTCGCGTGCGACAACACTCCGAACGGAGGCATCGGTGGGTGGATGTCGTTGGCAATACATGTAATGGGCACCTCTATACCAAATGTCCTTCAGCCAGGTGCCTTGTGATGTTCAGGAAGACACAGGGGCTCGTAGTGAAGGTACTGCCATGTGTCTGGAATTTCAGCCAATGAGGCAGTTGGCTCTACACATGCGTGTTGTATGATGTGACGGTCTTCTTCGATGACTGGTCGGTCGAGGGCCTCCTGAGCCTGGATACCGTATAAATGACATAGATTCTGTCCACTGGTCTTAAAATCTTTTCACTATCAAATCAGAACGGCCTACTGGCGAGCAGCTCGCCGAGCTCACCACACAGTTTCTATCATCCCGCGATGATTTTTCCTCTCTCGGACTCTGACAACTGCTCACATAGTCTTTAATGACGGCGTCTGTCTCAGCGTTTCCTTTTCAAAAGATACGCAAAGAAGTACGCTCAAACAAGCTCTGCTTACCTGTTTTATACTCCAAGAAGAACACGAAGTTCAACGCCTGCTAGTGGCTTTGCGCAATCACGCTTCATTTCTAATTATTTGTATATCTGCCCGACATGTACCTTCGTGCCAAGTTTCGTTACGATCCCACAATTATTTCTTGGTCCGCAAATTTTTATGGCAATGAGTTTATTTGTTAATTAATTATTATTTCATTATTTTAAAATTTTATCACTATAGTGAATCCGAATGTATGTAATTATATAAGTATTTTTTCCTTCTCCCGAAAAATTTAAGAAATACTACGAAAAAGCTCTTTTTAACAATTACGCATCGCATCAGAAACTTTTTAAATTTATTTCGTAATCCGCTACTAAAAAAAAGATTATTTTTCGTCATTGAGAATTACATCAGTTTTGGATTTTCTATTCCAACTAAAATACTATTCACGATATATTTTAATTCTAAATAGTAGTAGTCCTTTTTTTTAAGCTTTTATAATATTTTACCTGAATACATTTCGATTTTTCCTTACAATGATTGCATGCAATTCGAATTACTGTGATATTCATTCTGATTTTTAACAAAATTCTATGACGAATTTACTACTTTGCTCTTGATGTCGTGTCCTTCCCGAAGGACATGACATCAACAACAATTCATTCACTAAGAAAACCAATTAGATGATGACGTTTTGCATAAAATTGGAATAAATTCCAAGATGATAGTTTTATAATGTACAATATTTTTTGTTATATATTCCTATTATACAACCATCTTTTCTTTTTTCTAAAAAAAATGAAGCATGTATTAGAATGAAGCAATCACGAAAAGACGAGGGAAAAAAGGGATTCTTAATAATTTACTATACGGTTAAAAATGGCATCCTATTCATATCTTTTTCCATTGAAAAATTTATCCATCAAAACGTAGCATAAATATGTGTGCCCTCGAATCAAAGAAAAGACAAAAAAAATATCTATTTCATGAATCTTTCGATAAAAAAGTATTTATTAGCCTGAAATCTAAAAAAATTTGCTTCCAAATTGAGTAACATAGACGGCAGAGAAATCATGTTTGAAAATTATGATATTAAATAAAAACAAAATAGCTTAGACATAAAAATGTGATCGTCTGCGTAAGATGAAAAGAATAAAGACTTTTTTCTGTTATCCTTCAAAACTAAATTTTAAGCAGTATTTTTTAAAAACAAAATCTATAAAGTTTTTATTTCATTCCATTTGAAGAAGAATCATAGAAAGTAATTGTTTTTGACTATATTTTTAAACTTTCTTCTCTAAATATAAAAATCCAGCGTAATTTTCCATGGCTAATAAAATATTTTAGCTGTTTCGGAAAAATAAACGCCATGTTATGTCTTTCCGTTCAATTCCTTCTATATTTTAACCCATTAAAATCAGAAAACGTAAACTGGAAATGAACAAATTTAACTTGAGCGAAAATATCATTTTACAATTAATTCTTTTATGAAGAACTTAATGTGGAGAGTCAAATATCATTTCGTTTCTCGATTTAAATTCAACATAATTTAAAACTATCTTCACTGTCTGTTATTGAACGAAAACTCTTTTCCTGAATATTTCTTTTTTTATGTTTAAGATATTCAATTAAAAGTCCAATTTCCTTTTAGAGTCGACACTTTAAAAAAATGTGAATTCTTATTATAAACTATTAACTTTACCAATCTAATTTGTTTCGAATGTCGTTTCAAGAGTCGTTTTATTAGCAATTCGATTCTTTTTTTCAACTTAAGTTGCACAATGAATTATTGAATTATTGGAATAACAAACAATTTTGAGATTAGAAAAAGTCGAGAAATTTTATTAGCGTTAAATGGAATACCTTAGATAGTAATGATAAAATGTGAAAATACTTTTTGGTAATTTTTTATTTTTCATAGCCTGTATATGAACTAATAAAAAAAGTCCATTCCAAATTAATGTGTTTTCTAAAATACTTTTCTGTGGTGTAATAGTATTTTTCAGAAAAGTACTAAAAATTTCAAAAAAAAATTCTTTCTTACGTAATTTAGGAAAAGGTTAATTACTACAGACTTAACTATTGCAATTTTATGTTTTGTAAACATTTACAGTGAAATAAATTTTATTTCTTCGATTGGTTTTGTGTATTTTAGAGAGCATTACAATTAATTAATTAAAATTAAAAATTATTTGGGGAAAAGTATTCTGAAAAACATAAGGAATATATCAAAAATATTTCAGGGAATTTAATTCTTTAATTTAACGTTTTAAAAGTGTTAGGATTCTTATTTAGACATAGGAGACTTTACCATTTTTTTAGGGTAATATTATTTCATACCATTTTTAAGATTTTTGAAAATATTTTAAAAACACAATTGTTAGATAAATAATAAGTTTTCTATGAATATTAGAAATAAAAATAAAATACAAATTCTTGTAAATTTCGTCATCTTTCACCTTCGAAACAATTTTATGCCAAATTTGCCAAAACTTGGCAGCTCTGTTTTAACACATAAAAGATTGAAATTCAAATAATCAGTCATCCTAAATGATTGTTTAAATATACCATAAGTAATAATCGTAAATAATTTATATAGTTTTCTTATTAAATTATACAATATGTGTGCTTATTATAATATAAAGTTTGTATAAAAATTATTAATTCAGCTTTTCTTGATTATTATTATTCAGCTGTTATTATGCTGGAAATATATACATACCCAACTATTTTTTTACACGATATATACGTTCCTTAGAAAATCGTGTAAAAAAAAATACATGCACAACATATGGTAAATTCGGAGATATGTTCCACAACTTTAAAAATTATGTAAGATGAAAAAACTCTAAATACTTTCCAAAAAACAGTGCAAAAAAAGTAATAATAAATCCACATTACATATTTATAAACCAAAAACAATTCATTTTTATTACAAAAAAAAGTAAAATTTGTGTACAGTGAAAATTTAGTCTACAAGTACACACAATATATTAAAAATCAAATTGGAATTAGGAATTTAACAACTAACAACTATTCATCGCTACTTGATAACAAATGTGGCGTTTCCCGAACGGGGCAGAAACGAATATTATCTCAGTAATGTGTCAATATGTGTGACGGGGCTTTATCGGATTTTCACACTAATCCTCTTGGGGAATCTTCGGGACCAGAATGGCGTTATTTCATATCCAATCCTCTCAAGAAGAAACCGTGATATGCAGATTAGTTAATAGCTATATAATGGAGCTTTAGTATTTGCGTGGGAAAATGGAAAGAGAAAGAAAGCTGAGATGCTGATCGAAACTATAAAAATGACCTGATTTTTTAGCATTCCTCGTTCAAGCTCTGTAGAGATTTCCTAGCTATATATAGCCAAATATTATTATTATAAAAGCATTTTTCATAAGAGAATTTTTAAAAATATTTCATTCTTTCTTCATTTTTTGCCAAAGAATTGTATTTAAATAATTTTTCTATAGTAAAAGTATTCTTAAAACAACTTTATATGTATATTCTAACTGTACTGACACTAAATAACAAAAAACATTTTTATATTCATACGCCTTTGAAAAATCACGGTTTCAAACGTAGTTAGTCAAGTGATATGAAATATTTTGTAAAATATAACATAAATGTTGCAGTATAAATCAGAATTTCTCTAACTGGGGGCTGAACATACTGAAAAGTAGAAAATAAAATGTTTAAAATAAGCATTAATTTATTGAAAGGAAATAAAACAGAAATTCATTCTGACGTAATAAAAATTAAAAACACATTTAATTTGATATAATATACTTATAAATGTACCAAACAGTACTTCGCAATGCTTTTGATAATTTATAAATATTAAATTTACAAGAAATTTGATAATTACCAGTGCCTCTCATGGGCTTATCATGTACAAAGTTTAATGCTTATCTTGATAGTGTGTATGGTTTATAATTAAAGTGGTATTGTAGCTTCAGCATCAAAGCATGTATTTTTATTGTGTTCAATACATTGTTATTGTATGGAGGGGGGTGCGATGAAAATTATGATTGAAAATTGGGTCGCAAATATTGAAAGTTTCAGAAGCAATGCCGTAATGACTTCTGAGACAGATAAACTTCTGGAATTTTTGTAACATTGCTTAGGATTTGAACATCGCATTGCGAGAATACCGTGAAATATACAAATAAATATTTTTATTTAAAACAGTGATTCTCAAACTGTGAGGCTATCCCCCTAGGGGGCGTGGTAAGCGTACGTGGGGGACGCGAGCATATTAAAAAAGGAAAATAAAGTTTTCTAAAAATTTTTAATTTATTCAAAGGAAGCAAAACAAAATACATTCTGACATAATAAAACACACATTACATGCTTATTGCAATCTGTTCTAATTTAAAAATTAAAAAAAAATAAACATTATACTTACTTTACTACTTAAAAGTAACTTACTTAAAATAACCATTACTTAAAAGTAACATATACAAAATCCAATACTCATCTTGATAATTTGTACGATTTGTAATTATTGCCGGACTGTAGCTTTAACGCGTCAAAGTACATAATTATTGCATTGAATACATTGTTATTGTATGGGGGCTGCGAAGAAAATCTTATATATATATAAAAATGGATGTTTGTATATATGAAATCGCATCACTCCAATACCGTTCAACCGATCACTGTGAAAATTGGCATGTGTATGTATTTTTTTATGGAGAAGGATTTTGTGCAATCCTCTTTGCTGCAGCTCCCCACCAGGTAACGCTACAGCATATCAACTTCTGAAACATTCAATCAATCGCCAAGTTGGCTACATGGTCGTCAAAAAGGATGCCAACTTGACTCTATCACCAACACTTCACTATATTTTCATTGAATCGCCATTATAATGTAAAGAACAGCATTGCTTACGAATATTACAATTTTAACATAAAATAAATACAACAAAAAATAATATTAACATATTACACATCCGGATATAAATTATTTACACTATTTTAAGCATTCATTACACAAAATTTGTAACAATGTGTTACTTTTGCTGAGCAGAGAAGGTGTTTTGGAAAGTGTTTTTAAAAATCGACCCACGAGAGAGACTAATGGGCTTTATAAATAAAAAAAAATCCTTTTTATCAGCTATTAGATCTACAGACTTAAAGTTTAACAAATATGGGGGGTTTTTTTTGTTCATCTGAGATATACAAAAAGCTATTTTTTTTTTTTTTAATTTGCAATTCACGTAAAATTAACTCATTAAAAACTTCTTTATCCTTCATTCTGTATTACTTAGTTTTTCAATTCACCCGTGCGAAGAAAAGGTATACCAGCTAGTAACAATTTAAAATTGGATCACTAATACTGCAAGTTTGAGAATAACTGGTATAAATAGCAAAAAGGAATATAAACAGATTCAATGCTAACACCTCCAAATTATAAATCCTATTTAGATTTAGTCAATACCAAGTACACGGAACCAAGCCAAACTTCTCACTTTCATTTAATAACATCCTCAATGGCATTTCATTCAGCCCTAACGAGCATTACACTACCCCGGAGCTTACATTCCGACTTCCATTTCCACCCTAACTACAAAAGCCAAACGATATACAGCAAACCACACTCTCAGAACATCTTTCTAAACCCCCAGCCCCGAATGGTAATTGCCTACACATCAGAGTCGTTAGTTAATCCGAGCAGAAACTAATCCGTTCCATTAGAGGTCCTTTAGGCTCGACATGGCGACAATAACACTTGTTAAATCTTGCGTGCTACAGAGTTAAGTGGTCTTCCATTCCTGGGGGAGCCACCATTTTAATGGTCATCGTTTGTTTCGTCGGTTGTCCGATTTTAAAAGGGTAGGACGAGAGCTGCTGACAAATCACCCGGGGTTGGATCTCGGGACGCTTATTTGTCACCCGCATCTGGGCGGCAGAGTACATATGTGTGGTTGGCTGGTGGCAATTAAAGGGTGGATTCTTCATGGTCTTCTTCTATTTCTTGTTGTTTCTTTTTCTTGTTTGAGTTTGCACCGGAATGCTGTTTTGGACGATGATGGTGATGTATTTGTAATGTTTAATTTGGATCTTCTTAAAGAGTGGGTTGCATTTATTATGCTAGAGTTGTTTTGTACAGGGACGTTAAGCTTCCTTATTCCTAATGTTAAAGAGGACATAAACGTGGTACCCTTTTTCAATTCCTACTATTAGTCCACACTCACTATATATATATATATATATATATATATATATATATATATATATATATATATATATATATCTTGTTCAAATTTTTCAACTGTCAATAAAATACTTTTATTCATCCACTCAAGTTCAAATACATTTTTTTAAACTTGAAGTGAATGACACTTGATGTTAATGCAATTGTTTTAAATATTAATTCATTAATTAAACTTAATTAATGAATAAATAGCAATGAGCAAAAATAATAGTTCGCCACCCTATATAAAAAAGGGAAAACCCTCGTTGTGTCGACGCGGTAGCGAGTAGGTATAGGTATCGGATCGTGGTTCCTTGTCACGAGTTCGAGCCCGAGTACCACTCAAAGACCCGCCGTGTGGGCAGCGATGCACGTTAAATCTGTCGAGAGCTGATACGTCCTCCCGTTGGTGTGGTGTGGTAGTTAGGAGAGGGAATACAGCTCAGGTGTCTTCCACGTCACTTGACCATGGTTCAAAATTACGTGGTCCGTCGCCAAAAGCCCTCGTGTGTGCGACGTTAATATTCAGTCAATCGATCATTTACTCGTTGTGCCCCTGTAGAGCAATTGATAGCGCGTTGGACTTCTAATCCAAAGGTCGTGGGTTCGAATCCTACCTGGGATGGCCTAGTTTCTGATAATAGGATTTCTTTTTTACTATACTATTTTATTAAAATAATTAAATTTGTTACGAATTTCACAAAAAGACGGATAATGGTGCGCCCTCTCTTGGCCGTGTGGACACTTAACCAATCAGCCTGCCATTTCAGTGAAGAAAGCAGATGCCATTGACCGCGTGAGAAAACCTCTTGTTATTTGTATAGTTTTAACCGTTTTGATGTAATGGTAATTGTGCACGATTTGAATGTGCATTTGATTTAAAATTATTTGAGATAACCACTATAGAGTAAATTTTGAGTGCTGGTTATAAATGGTGCCCAGTGCGTGGCAAATTCTTGAGATATATCGAATTGTCTAATGATGCTGCCTGTCAAAATGGTTTCAAAAATGCTGAAAATTTTTGAAACTGAAGTCGAAGAGCTATGGCAGTGTAATAACTTCACACAGCTCTGGGATAAACTATTTATTTCAGTAAGAAAATCATCAAAAAATTATTCTATCACAAATAATTAGCAAGAGGGTCCACAAATTTCGAGTCTCTTTCGCTGCAATATCTCATCTCTCTCGCATAAATAATGACGTAAATTGACACGCTAGAGAAAAGTCCTATACATTCACTCTCGGTAATTCCACACCGAGTCTGGGGATTTGCTGGCTCTAAATCTGCTGTGCGGTTGCTCCTTCGTAATTTCAGGTTCCAAAATCCGCCTTACTTCGCGGACTGGCATAGCTGTATCACAAGTCTCTAGCGGGAGGGGTTCCAAATCGGTTCCCTCACGTAAAGTTTCTCCGGTTCAGAAACCGCCTTAATTCGCGAATTCAGTATTGCTTTCCTATCGTTGATCAGGACTCAGACCGTTCCCGGATATCCCCAGTTCGGAATCTGCCGTACTTCGCGGACTCACTCGTTTTTTTCTCCTCGCTGAAGGGACGTCAAACGGCTCTCTCAAAATCCAGTCTTCTTTCGGACTCTCGCTCTCCTTATCTCTCTCTCTCTCTCTCTCTCTAACCATCTCTCGCCTAATCATTCTTCTGTGATCTTTTGTTCTTCTGCCGCCCCTGTCGGTCTCAGCCCATTTGATCTCTTACCCATTGGGCGCCGATGGCTCGGTGCACATTGTAAGTTTTCAGACGCGCTGTCGTCACCGAATCGTGAGAAATGAAAGCACAGTGTTTACGGCATCTCTTTTTGACAGTTCGGACAGCCTGGGAAAAAGGGTCCAAATCTTTGACCACACAGTTACGAAATTCCTTTCCAGCAATTAGGGAAATGTTTGGAATTTTTCCCACGTCTGTCGGTCCCTACTCTTAGCCATAAGGGGAAGAGATCGGCTTCGTCACAGCAGACTCTCAAACCATTTATCAGCAGCTACACGCTTATGTCAGACGTAAGCTAATTCGATGTTTTCCACACAGTGGCACTAAAGCATGTGTGAACCTATTCTGGCACACCTGCTTGGAAATGTATGGGCTCACACCTGGTCTAACATATATAATATCGTGACGCCTCACCCTAATAAAAGCTCCACTGATAGAACTGAAACGATGGAATCCAAGAGAATTACAGCTCTGCAGATGTTCAAAAGATATGAGGAATCTTTCACCTCCCTGAGGTTATAAATTTAGTTAGTGAATAAATAGCAGCAAACACATAAACAAAAGTTAGTCCAACACCTATATAGAAAGGAAAATTGCAAGGAAAAACACTTTCTATTTTGCCACTTAAGGTATCCGACAACGTTCGGAACCGTGATTTTGCAAAAGCGTATAAATGGATAATATTTATGATATTTAATGTCACTTAGATTAGAAAATGTATATAAAATTGTTTTAAGAATAGTGTTACAATAAAAAATTATTTAAGTATAATATTTTGACAAAAAATGAACATAGAATGACCCATTTTTAAATTATTCTCATTTCGTGAAAAAGGCTTCTATTATAAAAATATTTTGCCTGTGTATATAGCTCAGACCTCTGTACAGAGGCTCAAATAGAATTTTCGAAATAGATAACTTAGAAATGGGTTTATCCATGTTTTACGATAGCAGAGGGAAGAAATTTTAAGAAAAAAACGCCGATAATTACTTTAAATGGTTGTAACTCTAAAAATAATGTGAATTTTTCAAAAATCATAGTTGAGCCTCTGTACAGAGATCAGAGCTATATACTGGCAAACTATTATTATAATAGAAGCAGTTTCACAAAAGGAGAACATTTTGAAAAAAAGGTTATTCAAAGTTTATTTTTTGCCTAAATATTGTATTTAAATAATGTTTTTTTGACATAATGTCCTTAAAACAATTTTATACATGCATTCTAATCTAAGTGACACTAAATATAATAAAAATTATCCATTTATGCGCCTTTTTAAAATCATGGTTCAGAACGTAGTTGGATACCTTAATTCTATGATTCTGTCATATGTATATACATATTTATATTAATTGTAACTATTTAATAAAAAGTTAATGAAATAAAAAAAATTTTTGTTGACCTAAGAAGGAACTGACTTAATTGTATATATATATATATATATATATATATATATATATTACTTGTTTATTAATGTATCCGACTACGTTCGGAACCGTGATTTTAAAAAGGTGAATAAAATGGATAATTTTCATGATATTTAGTGTCACTTAAATTAGAATACATGTATAAAATTGTTTTAAGGACATTTTTTGACAAAAAGAATTATTTAAATGCAATATTTCGGCAAAAAATTAACTTAGAATAACCTTTTTTCAAAATGTTCTCCTTTTGTGAAACCTGCTTCTATTATAATAATAGTTTGCCAGTATATAGCTCTGACCTCTGTACAGAGGCTCAACTATGATTTTTGAAAAATTCCCATTATTTTTAGAGTTACAACCAATTAAAGTAATTATCGGCATTTTTTTTCTTAAAATTTCTTCCCTCTGCTATCGTAAAACATGGATAAACCCATTTCTAAGTTATCTATTTCGAAAATTCTATTTGAGCCTCTGTACAGAGGTCTGAGCTATATACAGGTAAAATATTATTATAATAGAAGCATTTTTCACGAAATGAGAATATTTTTCAAATGGGCCATTCTATGTTCTTTTTTTTGTCAAAATATTGTACTTAAATAATTTTTTATTGTAATACTATTCTTAAAACAATTTTATATACATTTTCTAATCTAAGTGACACTAAATATCATAAATATTATCCATTTATACGCTTTTGCAAAATCCCGGTTCCGAACGTAGTCGCATACCTTAAGGGAAAAACAGATATTTTGTCTTAAAAATAAACATTATTATAAGTATTCTCGAGAATGAATACACCAAATATCTTATGAAAAATTCTATTTTCGATGTCTTTTTAATTATAGGGCATTAAGTTACGATACAATAGTTATAGAGGATAGTTAAACAGATATTTAAAAACGCACTTCCAGTGACTGAAATGCAACGCTTCGAACCGGAACCGGAAAAAAACGTTATTTTGGTCAAAACGAAAATCGGAACTGAACCGAAAAAAAATATGTTTATTTCGATTCGACGTATCTATAGTCATTTTTTACTGTAACCAACTTATCAATTTTTTCTAATTTATCATTAACCATATAATAATCATCATTGCATGTACATTGCTTCTCAATTTCCTGTTTTGATGTTCACTTGTACTTTTCTGTTTCAGTTTTGCATGGAACTATTTGTAGAAGGCAGATTTAATTCATTTGAATGAACTAGAAGTGTAGATGACTTTTAAAGGAAAATATCAGTCTATTTTTTGCATCTCCATGCGATCATCCGCGGATGTTTGTATAGAATATTTCAATAGACAAACCAAAATCATAAACCTAGTTGCTAAATGCGATTTTCATAATGGATAACAATGTCAATGGTCACCGTTCTCTGCTGACCACTCGTACGGTACATGCTGGTTAATTTTATGAATTCACGTAGCGTACTGTCACCTAACCGGGATAGCGGGTAGCGACGCTGACTGCGGTGCCGTAGGGACTGGGTTCGAATCCCGGAGAAGACATGGAGTTTGTAAATGCTTTTGCGGCATGGCGGTACTCTAAATAGCCGTCTTCTCGTGTGGTCGGTGGAAGAGGACTGGGTGGCCCCTGGCCACCCCCAGGGTTTTCTTCCTCTAAATTAGGGTGGAACCGAGCAAAATCGTACTGTCACCTGCATGGTGCTCAAAGCTAAGGCTAACGAAAGGCGTAAAAACTTTAGCTATTAGCCGCGATGAATTTCGCGGGCCTCGATCTGACTTCGTCAGGTAGATGGCATTAGTCACAACAACATAATGTACCAATTTTTAAAAAATCTTCTAAGTTTTGATAGAATTAGGTTTTTGTTTATAATTGAATTATATATTTTAGTGCAATTAAGAATATACATAAAATAATATTATTCATTGAAAATCGTTATTTTTGGTTGAACGAAAACCGCAACTGAACAGATATATTTTTTTTAGTTGCATCGGAGCGAAAAAAATTACGGTTCGAAGCCCTGCTGAAATGTTTAATATATATTTTGAATATTTGATCCTTATTCTGTTCATTTATAATTGGCGTAGGAATAAAATTAAGTGTTTAAGTGCATTTAGAATGCATGACATTTTTTGATCATGTACTTTAAAATTTTTTAAAAATCATATTTTAAAATTTTAAAAGCGTTATAATATAGATGTGTACTACATAAAGAAAAAGTCCAATATAATGAAATTAATATCTTTATTGGGACTTGACTTCTTTGAGAAAGTACTTCAAGTTAATGAGATACAAGTCCGAAGTCTTGTCCATTGACGTTAATAAAAGGGATCTTGAGCAGAATTTCATTCATTATACGGAGAATAATGAACTATTTAGAGTTTCAGTTATAACATTTATTAGTTTGAGTTTAAGATAGCTATCAGAGTGAGTTTTGTGTCTATTTTGATGCTGATAAAAATATAAAATACATTCTTTTGTGCAGCAAATTGTATGAGGTGTGACACAAAAAAAAACGAGACAGGTCCAATAAATCCTTGTACGTACAGAATCATGACATTATCACCTTCAAAGTTTTCCCTTCAGCATTCGGTGCTGCCATTTTTGGTAACAGTTCTCGAACGAGGTTTTTGGAAGGCCCTTGAGGAGATTCTCTGTTTTTACCTGGACCAATTTAACTGAGGTAAAATGGGTTCCCGTTAAGCAATATTTAATTGTGGAAAATAAAAAAAAATCGCATGGGACCAAATCAGGTGAATAAGGAAGATGCCCCATCACGGTAATGTTTTTGCTGGTGAGAAACAACTTGATAGATAGGGTCATCAGAGCAGATGCATTGACTTGCTGCAACAGCCAAGCCATCACTCCCCGATTCTGGCTCTTTTTTTTTTCCTAATTTTTTCACGAAGTCTTTTAATTCTTCAATGTAGTAATTTTAATTAACATTCTGATCACTGATGTGAGTGGGAACCTTCTCATATCACGAATTTCGGCAATGTTTTGGTCTGTAATCACTGACCTGGGTCGCTCGGCAGGTTCATCATCTTCCACACGTATCCTTCCCCTAAAACCTCTTATATCATTCAAACTCATGTGCACGAGACAAAGCTTCCTCTCCATAAGCCTAGGCTGATATTTGAAATGTTTTCGTGGCTTATTTCTTACGTTTCACAAGAAACGATGTTGGTTCGACATTTTTCCAGCAGAATGTAGTGTCACGTGTTCACTTAATGACGCAATACTCCCAAATGGCGTGATCGATTATGGTATCCGACTACGTTCGGAACCGTGATTTTGCAAAAGCGTATAAATGGATACTATTTATGATATTTAGTGTCACTTAGATTAGAAAATGTATATAAACATTTTTTTAAGAATTGTATTACAATAAAAAATTACTTAAGTACAATATTTTGACAAAAAATGAACATAGAATGACCCATTTTCAAAATGTTCTCCTTTTGCGAAAAATGCTTCTATTATAATAATATTTTGTTTGTATATAGCTCAGACCTCAGTACAGAGGCTCAACTAGAATTTTTTAAATATATAACTTAGAAGTGGGTCTATCCTTGTTTTACGACAACAGAGGGGAGAAATTTTAAGAAAAAAACGCCGATAATTATACTTCAATGGGTGGTAACTCTGAAAATAATGTGAGTTTTTCAAAAGTCATAGTTGAGCCACTGTACAGAGGTCTGAGCTATATACAGGCAAAATATTATTATAATAGAAGCATTTTTCACAAAAGAGAACATTTTGAAAAAAAGTTATTCTAAGTTAATTTTTGCCGCAATATTGTATTTAAATAAAAAAAATTTGTCAAAATGTCCTTAATTAAAACAATTTTATACATGTATTCTAATCTAAGTGACACTAAATATCATGAAAATTATCCATTTATGTGCCTTTCTAAAATCACGGTTCCGAACGTAGTCGGATACCTTAAGGCGAAACTGGTCACATGGATAGAGGAGGTGTGTGGAATGACGTCAGAAAAATTGTGGTTGCCAACTCCACTCTTTCTTCAAGCTACATACGTTTTTGTGTCACACCTTGTATACGATTTCCAATGCTACATTTAAAGTGGTTTTTTTATTGTCTGTCAGCGTTTGTCCAATCTTCATCCATGTTTTTTTTTTGGTTTTGTTTTGTTTGTGTTGTTTCATAAAGAGTATTTTTTGAAATTCTTACTGCCTTGAGTAATTTTGATGGCAATATTTTTGTCAGCCCTATGAAAGCAATATTTTTTTACGTACGATGTTTTTAACCAAAAAAAAAGCAAAATTTAACAAATCATAAGATTTTCCTCATTAAAATCAAGTAAATTGTTTGAAGTATGAAAAAAGTAATTTTCAGTTATTTTGCACATTTATACAAATATTCAAACATTCACACATAAATTTATGCTTTTTATCAATGTATATTTATTCATAAGAATTATTCTATAAAAAGAAAAAATTAATAATTTTCTTACTTTTTGCAGTTTTTTTATTTATTTATTTTAAGAAATAAAATTTCTTTTCACTACAAACCTTTGTAATGTTGCATAATTTTAATTTTCAGCAGTTATAGACGAAGATATAAAAATTTTGTGTATCATTTGTTTACTTTTTAAAAATTTTGATTTAAAATTCAAGAAATAACACTTCAAATACTTGGTTCCAGTCTGACAAAAAATTAACAGAAGAATAAATGCAGGCACACATTAAATTCTAAAAAATGCGATTTGAATTTATACAAATTTCTCTGACATGTCATAATTAATGAAGAATTGCAGACATTAATTTTTAACGGGGAAAAGTACTTTTTGTACTTTTATATTTTTTATCAATTTTAATATTTTTGAAAATACTCCACACATTGCGTTCACATGTAATTTGAGAAATTAAAAATGCTTCTCAACTCAATTTGATGATTTATATTCATAAAAACTATCAAAACAATTGCGCATAACTTTTTCAAAACAACATATATTTTTTTAAAAAAATTTAGCATCTGGTACGAACGTCAGTTTTTTGAAAAGTAAATGTAGTATTCGAATATTAAAAAGTTATTAGTGATACATTAATTTGCATTACAAGTTCACACTGGGAGGAAAATTGCCTAATTGTCTGAGCTAATTATGATTTAGATAATTTAGGGGAAAAAATCGAGATGCTTTTGATCATGTATCTCTGGAATGCACTGGGAATTTTTATTACATCTCTGCATTTTATTTATAATGAGAAACACATAAATAATAAATCTTGTTTTAGTAGATAATATATGCTTTCATAAGTGAATAATAACCGAAGATATACCTTGTGAAATAGGTTGCTGTAATTATTGTTAGTGCCAGTTTAAGCACATTAGGGCCTGGTAGCAAAAGATCTACGAGCCCCCTTGGCACTGGTGGATTGAAATTTATAGCCAGAATATCTGGTTACGTCCAGCTTATCCGGCCCCTGCGCGCCCGCCCCAAGCGCTCAATGGATACACCGACACTGATTATTGGCTTGCACAGGTGATATTATTGGAAGGTCAGAAAGGGCAGTCAAAGAGATTTTTCAGGTCTTGAATCTTCTGCCCCAAATATGGACTCACTGTCGATGAGGATAAAACGAAACTTATGGTAATCCTCTTCTCCATGGTAAATTATTCGAACTCTTTTCGTATTAATGGTTACACCTTCGACAAAGTTGATGAATTTAAATACCTTGCACAATAATTAATGATAAAAATAAACTAATTGCAGAAGTTGGTAACAGAATCTTATTGACTAATAATGCTTCTACTGACTGAGAATAGAATTCAGATCTAATTGAGTCAGCCACAAAACTAAATTAAGAAATTAGATCTAAATTAAGAACATCTATAGGGACCAGACTACCCTTGATATTCTTAATCTTCTTGGTGGGGTTTTCTAATCATCGTGTACAATTTCTCAGTGGGTCCCATCCCCCGTGGGTATTGATGATAATGAGAAAGCCTATTTCTTAGCCAGGGAGGCGGCTGAGGAGAAGGTGAGCCCTACTGGGTCTCTTACGTTCAGTGAATTGTCCTTCCTTAAGAAGATTGAACTCAATCAACTTAGAAGAACTCTTCCTAAGTCATCCTTGGTACTTCGGAAGAAATCCAGAAGGTTCTTTCAGGCTTATGCTTAGGAAATATTAGATTGCCTTCTCGCGCTTTGTGAGCGGCCGTATAAAAGTTCTCACCTTTCATCAGGGTCAAAAGATATTTCCAGAGTACCACTGGTGGTATTCCGACCTGGTCTCTCCTACCCACATACTGGGTGGGAGAGACCCAAAACGAGGTAGTTCTGAACCCTCTTCTATTTTTATAATTTCTGGAATTTTTTCGATTCATGAAGATTGTCTAGCATTGCTAGATAATCTGGGAATAGAAAAAACAACAACAACAACAACTTAGAAAGCACTAATATTATCTGTCTTGTTTTATTCAAGAAAAACGGGGACCTTAAACCAAGATATAACGCGTTCACTGGACATATTTTGTGAAACCGCCCCCCTAAGGTGACCGTTTCTTTGATTATCCACGTGAGCTAGAGGTGTAGGGTTTACAAAAGGAACAGACATTTTTGTATTCTTAATATGACTTTATTAAGAATATTAGTTAAACGTCTAACAAATTAGATAAATATATTTAAGAGATAATCTACTATGAACAAACACACAATAATAGTTATACCGAATCGCGTAACTTGGACCACTATCGATATCTAACCCGCCTAATCTCACTTCTAATAATATTACGTCCTAATATCAAATAGTCAATCCTACCTTAATTTTATCGTAGCTTCAATACTATGAAGAAGCGTCTGGGCGCGCGTGCAATGGTATGCACCTTGACCTAATGGTAATCTTCTAGGTAACTCTACTGGCTGTCAATCCACGCTTGTATCAATTGTTCACATAACATCCCCCAAATTACCATACGACTTACTGAAACTTCTGTTATTTAAAAGCTATCTCATTTGCATTTCATCTTCACGTTTCGCTTCTTGGGTTTTGGTTGGAAAATAGTTGCCATTAATCTTGGCCCCCAAAAACCCCAGAGGACATATTAAAGAAAAGACGTGTGAGCCCGTCACAATTTGTGAGAAAAATTCTCAGAGCTGTCTCTTTGGTTTCAGTGCAGGAAGGAAGACCCTGGAGAACCAGCTATAACTTTATCGGCAACCACAAATAACACGTCATCCGTAGTAATAGATTAAGATGGCTTGGCCATATTTGGAGAAGCTCGGAAGGTAATTCCATTAAAATCTTGACATTTAAAAAATCTGAGGAAACACGAGCTAAAAGAAAGCCACTAACCAGATGGTTGGATGGCTTTGAGTAGAATTTGGATACGTTGAAAATTCAAAACGTGAGAGAAGTCGCTAAAAATAGAAGATGCTCGACAGAGCGCGTGGTTGAGGCAGCCAAGGCTTGTAAAGGGCTGTTGTGCTTTTGAAGAAGAAATGAATAATAAAACTAACATGAAATGTAAAAACTCAAAAGGAAAGACCTGGTTGTTAAGGTAACATGTTAAAATTGACGGTAAAGCTTGCTCTGTCAAAAGGTATTTAAAAAAAAAAGGAAAAGCATTATTTTTTCGAGTATTCTGATGTATATATTGAACAGTTAATACACGAACCATATTATATATACTTCTTTTTTTATCCCAAATAAAAAATCTTTTTTATGTATATTTCTATTTTTAACTAAAATTTTATTATTATTCAAGTAAAACTTCAAAAACCTGCGTTCGGAATCTTGATTTTGAAAAATCTTATAAAGGAATATTTTTTATATATATTTAGCTTCACATACGTATAAAGTTATTTAAAAAATATTATTATGAAAAATTTTCTTTTAAATACAATTTTTTGGCAGAAAATGAATGAAAAAATAATGTGTTTTCAAAGCATTCTCCTTCTATGAAAAATGATTCTGTGGTAATAATGTTTTACCTATGTATAGCTGAGACTTCTCTACAGAATTTGAGCTAATATTTTTGAAGAATTGACATTATTTTCAAAAAGTTACTATCAATCGAAATAATAGTCAAGATTTTCTGTTAAAATTTCTCTACTCTGGTATTATTAAAAAGGAATAAATCTTCTAATTCGTATATTTTAAAATTTCTTTCCTTCGGGCTCTCAAGAACACTATGAAAAACATTTTTACCAAATTACATATAAATATTCGAAGATTCTTTTGAGTTTTCAC
Source organism: Trichonephila inaurata madagascariensis (assembly GCA_019973955.1). Lineage (NCBI taxonomy): Eukaryota > Metazoa > Arthropoda > Arachnida > Araneae > Nephilidae > Trichonephila > Trichonephila inaurata. The sequence goes on along the minus strand of BMAV01024488.1, from coordinate 25,350 downwards.
ATTTTCAAAGTTACAATTTCTCTAAAGGTACAAATTTTCAGAAAAAATGGACTTATAGATAAAAATTACACAAAGGAGCCAAAAATAAATACATTAAATAAGCCAGGTTTCTCAAAGTATCTTAATGTTTTTTTTAATTTTTTTTAAATATGGGCAGTAAATATTTTTAAGAATAGAAGATAAAAATAAATGCTTTAAGAAGACTTCAACTTCCAGAGTTTTAAAATAGCAACTTCCATTTTTCCCTGATATTTTCTTGCATTTAAATGCTTATTCCATTTTTACATTTCGTTACTCCAAAAGAAAGACAATTTAAGGAAATAAAGACTTCAAATATTTTATCGGATAAAAATTTTAAACAAGTCAATATTTTCTCCGTGATTCACATGATATATAGGACACCTTATTATCCTTCCCAGTTATTATGGAAAATTTTTAACATATATTGTTAAAATAAGTTTAGGTTTGAACATTTCAGATTTAATAACAATTCACAAAAAAATTAATAAATAATTAACGAGAAGATTCTTCTATTTCTATAATACAAAAAAAAATCTGGTTTTTTTTAAAAACTTAAATTTCATGAAAATTTACATTTAGCCAGTTGCTTATAGATAAGTGTACAAAAAAAATGAAACTTGAATATGATACATTACATTCAGAAGCACTTAATAGTTGTGTCGTAACTCGTAGATTGCAGATGTAGCTTTGGTCACTGAAGAAGCAGAAATTGTTATAGAAAAATAATTACTTTTAATTCATGACTGATCAACTTATTATTAATTCATTATAATAACTGTAGAAGCAATCCTAATTAATTTAATAATCTGTTCATAAGATTATCAACTGTACACTTATCTCTTGATCCGCTTGTACACGACTTTCCATCTCTTTCCTAAACTGCTACATTCCTATTCCTCTTCAAATCAGCTTGTGAAGGGTCTTTACGCGACCTTCACCAACTAATCCTCTCGTGGAATCTTTGGGCTAGCATTAGCATTTATTTCACGGCCATCCCTCTCAAGAAGAAACCCTGATATGGAAATTAGTTAGAGTATATAAAGTTAGAGTTTGATAATTGTAGGTCACAGAAGAAGCGGAGCATCTGAATGCACCGTTACTAAGGTGAGGATTTAGGATTTATGCATCTTGTGACTTAAGAACGGAGTTTGGCTACTAGAATAAATTAGTGGATCAGGAATTAATAGGTTAGGATCGATTAAAGTTAAACTGATCTGATTACTTGCGCTTATTCGCTTAGGGTTGTTGCTTTCTTTATATCACTCCTAGGGCTTCCTTTTGTAGTTAACTTTGTTTTTGACCAGTGCAATTGAATAATAATAAATTAGATTTATCATGGAGAGTTCTGGTCATGCTTCGTTCCCTCTCACATCTTTAGGTAGACAGAACAATGATAAAGCGACTTCAGGGGGAAGTCGCTTACAAGCTTCTACATTATTTCTACTTCTTCAAACAGTTGTTCATCCTTTAATGATAACTTAAGGACGAAAGACTCTCTACTTACAATCATGATTAATTTTAACACACCCCTTTCCAGGATTTAAATAGCATTTACATTAGTATAAAATCAAGCCATAGTTTAAAGGTTTCCGACTACTTGCGACCACTTTTTTAAAACAATAGAGATTTGGAGGGGTTTTTTTTGTGATTTTAGATTGATTTAGTACAATTTAAGAAAATAAATGCTAAAATTAAGAAGAGAAAAAGAAATTATATATCATTACTAAAATGGGAAAAAATTGGTAAAAATTTACAAAAAACTATATGAACGGGGCCCATTCTGCACAAAAAGTTTATTAACGAATTCTCAATTTTTGATATGTTACTTTGCAATTCATTTTTGAGATGACTTTCAGGATAAGACATTATTTAATTTTCACATAAATAAGTACACATTATCTGAGTTATTATGTGAAATTGCTTAAAAAAACAATTGCTTGAAAAAATTGTAAAATTGTCTTAAATTTTGTAATAAAGCATTGATTGTTAAATCTGACGGTTATAACAATTCTACTATTATACAGAACATACATAAAAAATTTCAGTTAATTTTTTTCAAAACTTTTTTGAGCATTCGCTGACCCTATTGGAGCATTTTCTAAAAAAAACATGTTTAGAGTGGAACTAGTGGCATCATGCTTTATACTGAAACACTCATAGATTTTATTCTAGTGAATGGAAAATAAAACACTTGGTAATTTTATAAAGCTAATAAGATGGCCTATAAAATAAAAGAATAAAAAAAATTATCAACTTTGTAAAAATTCACGATTTTATGGATACCTTAAACTCACAAACCCCAGTTTGATAATAATTTCTCCAAGAGGATTTTGTTGAAGGACCACGGTTAAAACCCGCCGCAGTTGTAAAGATTTTGTAGTGTGTGTGTGGGTGTAAGTAACATATTTAACTCTGCCACAACTAGAAGTGGTCAAGGTACCGAGTCGTGGCTGACCTTGTCACGATATCGAGACCAGTACCACTAAAGACACACCGTGTAGGGCAGCGATGCACGTTAAATCTGTCGAGAGTTGAAACGTCCTCCCGTTGGTGTGGTGTGATAGTTAGGAGAGGGACGTTCCAGCTCAGGTGTCGTCCACGTCACTTGACCATGGTTAAAAATTACGTGGTCCGTCGCCGAAATCCCTAGTGTAGCTGAACATTGCGACGTTAATATTCACTCACTCACGCCGCAACTAAAAAATGTAATCATGATCACGAACTGGTGTACAGTGTTGTCGAGACGCAGGTTCACGTTTGGGCGGCACTGAAAACTCGCCATGTAGAGGAGATGAAGCACGTTAATTCAGTCTAAATTCAAAATCTCATGTTCGTGTGATGCAAAAGTTTGTAGAATTTGTTTCAAGTTGAGATGCCATCCTCTTCACTTGACCGTGGTTCAATATTACAAGGTCCGCAGCCAATAGCCACAGTGTAGTTTTATAATACGTCAATTAACACATGTTCACTAAGACAGATTCGGTGACAGCAACAGCCGAGGGATTTTGGTCAAGAACTCTGCTTTCACCGAGTCGAGTTTTCAATTCTTGTGTCACTAAAAACCCGTCGTAGAGGGTGTTAAATCTTTCGAATCGTATTGTCACCTGTGTGGTGCTCAAAGCTACTGCTAATGACAGGCGTCACTTAGCCCTTTGTCATGATGAATTTCGTGGACCTCGATCTGGCCAGTGCTGATCAGGTGGCATTAGTAACAACAACACAAGTAGTATAAAAAAAAATGTCAATTCCTACTTTGAATGGACGAATAGAAAGTATTTTGTTAACGATTGAAAAATTTGAATAATATATAGGAAGAAAGTGAACTAATAGTATGAATTGAAAAAAGAGCATGATTGGTCTGCATTGTTGTAGCAATGCACACCCGGTTTGGCTAGTTAGGCTGAAAAACGAGTTTTCGACGCCAACTTTTGTCTTTTGTTTTAACAGTTACATTGTTACAGCAATAAAGATGAATCTAAGTTAGCGTCAAAAACCGATAATTAATTTAATTAAATTTAATTAAGGAATAATTAATATGAGAAAAATTGTATTAACATCACATGTCATCCACTACAAGTTTAAAAATTTTTATTTGAACTTCATTGGATGAATAGAAATTATTTTTAATTAACGATTGAACATTTAAATAAAATAAATATATAAATAGAGAGAGAGTGAGCTAATAGTAGGAATTAAAAAAGGAGCCAGTTTTTGCAAAGTCGCTACTTAATGTTTTTGTTATAGAGACAGCTTTAAACTTTAATAAAGTATTTTTCCGAGATGTAAATTACTGTATACTATGTATTCATTAATTTTCATTTTCATGTGGTAAATGTTCTGTGTCTTCATGAAGTATGTACTTTCCCTTTGCTTAAGAGTAATTGGGCAGCTTATTTTTTGTTGTATTCTCAAGCAAAACAATACATACAATACTTTCTGGGGAAACACTCGCGCTAATTCTTTTATAATCCCCTTTTCGATAACCCGGCTTTTTCGCCAACTCTGTAACCCTTCGGTTCCCATTAGGCCGAGTTTTTGGGACTCAACTGCAATACGAAATTTTGTAATATAAATTTTTTTGAATGCATTTATTTATGGATTTTTTTAATAAAAGAAATAAAAACAGAAAAAAAATATCGCAATATAATTCCATTTCAGAAGCATATTGCAAAATTTTTTTATTCTTTCTATTTTAGCTTATCAGATAGCATCTGAGAACATTCATTCAGATTTATACACATCTGTGAGCAATCATTACCCTAAAATCTCAATCAGAAAAACAACTCACAAAACGAGAGAAAACTCCGCCAAAACTCTTCGCGAATTAAGAGATTTACTTGCATTATTTCACGCAGACTAAAGCACCGGAATTTATACTAAGGTTCCATTTGTTTCAGCTAAATGGCTTTATTAATCTGATGTTTTTAATGTCCCAAAGGAACTTGAATACCCAGCCAGGGATGTATCCATTATTTGTTTCTTATTACTCTCCTCCAAGCGAGTGATAGCTTTAATCTAAGAACCAATTTTCCGGCTTAGCCAGAAGAGCATTTTTAATCTTGGGCAAGTTATTCATGCGTGGTTTGGGAAACATAAAAAGGCTCTTTGTTTTGCTACCTAGAAGGCGGGAAAAGATAAAAATTTTGTACAGGAAAAGCGGATTATACATTAATTATCGAAAGCACACATGCTTCTCGGAAATTGATATAGAATGAAGTTAACCGAGTGTTTAAATATTTCCAAGCGTTGAATTAACTTCGGGAAGAGTTATGCGATGTAAATATTGTTATTTAAATCAATGGGTATTTTTGTTCTTGGATGGGGTTGTTAAGAAGGAAAAAATAATGTTCTCAAATCAATCTTTTCGCAAGGCTATATCTGTGTTCTTTTTCAATCCGCGTAGAGTTAAAAATTACATTATTATACAAAATGTCGTTGACATTTTACGGAAACTATTTTGATAGTTATTTTTTACCAGTAAATACGGTATTTTTTGTGGAAATTTACTTGTATCCGAAAGCCATAATCCTGAACAATAGCTCTAGCACAAATTTTTCATGAAAGTAAACTTTTTCTTTGTACTGTCAAAACTTTTACTTTTTCTTTGTACTAAACCAGTGTTTCCCAAACTGTGGGGCACGCCCCCTTAGGAGAGCGTCATAACCCTGCAAGGGGGGCGCGAGCCTCTTGAAAAGTGGAAAAAGAAATTCTTTTAAAAATTATTAACTTACTAATAGTAAACAAACAAATACATTCTGATATAATAAAAAAATAAAATACTCATTTACAATATAATAATAATGTAATAATAAAGTATCAGTAGTCACACACAATCTATTTTATAATTAACTTAACAGTAATTTAAGGACAAGTTTAATATTTACCAGTGACCCTTTGGGTTTGTCATATATAAAATTATAGGCCATCATTATAGCACTTACCTTTTAATTTGTACGGTTTATAATTAATCTCTTAAATGCCGATTAAAAATTATGCAATTCGCTCTCCAATACCCGCGTTAAGTACGCAGTTAAGCGTATGTGGTGTATTGAGGGGGTGGGTGGTAGAAAAGGAATAAATAATCAAATCCTCTGAAATAAGTGAATCCTTCGCAAACACTGTCAAGGTCATTTTATTGCTTTCTAAAGCCTTCGGAATAATTTTATGGATAGCAGTTCACAGAAGAGATATAACGTATATATACGTCTGAGGACAATAAACACAGTGGCTGAGTGAGACGTTTATATACGTTTAGAGCTTAAGAATTTTAAGTCGTATTGTATGTTTTACGTCATAGTATTATTGAATTTAATACATCGCTATTGTATGGAAGGGGGTGTGATGCAAATTATGATTGAATACTGAGTCGCAAACATTGGAAGTTTGAGAAGCACTGCTGTAAACCCGTTATCCAAAGTCCGTTCAGTGTTCTTGGATGCTGTTTTCTTTAAACTCGTTTTAATAGACCAAAAGCACTTAAGTTCATTACAGAAGCGTATGGTGATTTTATACGTATTTCATCAAATGGGATACACTTTATTCCCGTTTCGGGTTCTTTCTTTGCTAAATAAAAGGCGGTTGACACAGACTTGTGGCGAGAGTTTTTTTCTATATGAACCTCAAGTTCATCCATGTCCTTTCCATATAAAGTTGGAATTTCTTCTTCAAAAATTGGTTCTAAAATATTCTGCTGATAGAGTAGGGTGAATTAATTTTGGCATTACTTGAGACTTTTTTAATTTTTTATTTGCTGTTACTAGAATATACTTCAACTATCATGAATTCCTTTGGGAAATTTACTGTACACTGACGAATCCATTCTGTACGGTCATTCCCGTCAGTTGAGCCAAAGAAAATTTATCTTCTTTTACTACAGTCACTGAAATATACCCATTCTTCCTCAAGTGTTACCACAAATTTAATATTTTCAGCAGTTAGGTGTTTTTCAAATAGTTTTCTACTATTTGTTTTTCTTTGATCAACATGTTTTGGAAAATTTACATTGAATTAACTTGTATTTGTTGTTCGATTCTTTAAATTTAGATAAAATTTCAGATTTGATAGAGTACAACAGGGGTACTCAACCTTTTTTCTCGCCGGCCCGCAACATGAAGATAGTGGGGGAAACACTATATACAAGACAAAAGCAACTTTGGACAGAGTAAAATTGATCAAAGTATTCAAACTCATTTTTTTTTTGTTTTTATTTTATTACTATATGAAAACTTGCTATTAAACACACAAAAAATATTTACATTTATGCAAAGGGTTAGTTGCTAATATGAAACCCATTAAGGGGTAAAAAGTTCTTCAAGAAAACATTTTCTAAGATAAAAAAAAGATAAATTATACGTGTACTTTTAAGTGTATTTTTCTTGCTTATGTGTGTTACCGTTGTTGGCAAATTTGTACTTTTTAACCCTTTTGATGGCAGTAGCTAATAGGCCTAGCCACATAATTAAAGAATTTTCTCCAAGTGGGTGGTGGATATTTAGTCTATCCACATGCGTTAATTGAAGATAAAATGCATAAAAATCAATACCGATAGGAACACGATACCTCTTTTTGCATTTCATGCCCTTTGATGGGACGTTAGAAACAGTTTTTCTCGATGTAAATCAATAAATTGTATATGATTACTATATTTCTCTCATCTGAATGAATTAAGCGAATGTGCAATTAAAAAAAAGGTTTTATTTAGGTTTTTGGAAAGCTTTTATATGTGGATAGAGGCTCTATCCATTGTCCACGTAAAACAGAAAAATGACCTTGAAATTTTCGCTCTTCCTCCATTCCAGAGAGAGCACTTAGAATTACGTGAGAATGTTGGGGGTGGGAAATATACAGCAACTTAGTTTACTATATGTGGTACGAGATTCTTGGGTTCCAAAATCTTTCATTATAGCTTTCTGTGCGTACCACTGTGCTTTCAAGCAATTGGTCCTACTTGCTTTGAAAAGTTTCACAGTAAGTAGCTCATCAATTAAGTAAAATAACTAATTTAAAACCCCAAAAAGATTACTTTATTTCTAACTTTTTATCCTAAAATTAACTAAAATATAAAATGTGGATATATACGAGTTACAGTGTATAATTTAGTAAGTATTCTATATAATGTATACTTATTCTATTATTATTTTATTACACTTGTACTTTGCATTTAATTGTTATTGAAATAGTTATTAGCATAAATGCTAATTTTTCATAAAGAGTTTATTGTAATATGATTCATTATTTCTGTCCTGAAAAGTAAGTTAAATGTCTTCAGTGCGCAGTAACTATAACGTCCAGCCACCACCCAGGAACAAAACTCCTGATCAGATATTTGTGTGTGTGTGTGTGTGTGTGTGTGTGTGTGTTTTGTGTGTGTGTGTGTGTGTGTGTGTGTGTGTGTGTGTGTGTGTGTGTGTGTGTGTGTGTGTGTGTGTGTGTGTGTGTGTGTGTGTGTGTGTGTGTGTGTGTGTGTGTGTGTGTGTGACAAAATAATGTTTATAGAGGATGAGAACATTGCAGTTATCAATTACTTTATCACAGAAAAGTGTATTTCAGCTTTGTGCCCACAAAGGGTAAAACGAACGTCTCTGTAAAAATGAAAAGTTGGCAACAGCGGAGCGCATGAACTAATAAATTGAAAACACATAATTGCATTTATCATGTGACTATAACATCACAGGAATTTTGGCTAGAATCACGTGAATATATTAATCACGTGACTATGACGCCGCATGACCTTAAATTTCGCTCTTATTTTTTGTGTTAAAAGTGCGCATTATACTCCGGATTTTACGGGACTTGTTTTTTAAAAAAATGACATTTTACTTTTGAAATACAGATTTTATCTGTATTCAAATAAGTTATACATGTAAACATTTTCATATAAATATATAAATAAAAAAAAATGTATATCAGTTTCACCATGTCCCCTTAAAAAAGGTTCATACAATTAGATATTTACATAAATTTTCAACATAAAGTTTGATTATTTTTTACATACCACATTTTATATTCCGAGCAAATTTGCATTTCTTAAGCTTGAACTTAACCGAATGCTTTTTCGCTAAAATTCAAATTCCCAATCTCTATTTGTTCCATGATCAATTTATTTTCATCCTTTTTTTCTTATACTAGTATTTTTACTAATTCTTGAATCGTGTACTACTTATTTATCGTCGATTCATATTATTTTACAAATATAACCGGTTTTCAATAATTGTACTTTGTAATATAATATGTTATATAGGACACACATTCCTTATATATTGATTATCTGAAATTTTGTTTCATTTTCACCCGGGAATTTCAGAATTTTCTGTCTATTCATTTTAAATATTGAGAGTAAAATCTAAATATTCAAAAGTTTTCAATGGAGTTTTACCATTCCAAATCACATATCTCCAGACCTGATATTACTTATCAATATTATTAAGAGCATATATATTCAATTTTGCGGGAAATTGTAATTTTATCATTCTTCTTCACCAGAGCACAAAATAAGAATAAAGTACTATTCACATTCGGGAGATTTATTTTTCTTTCTCGTTGATCAATTGCGTTCTATTTTCTTTACGATTTGATTAAATAAACGAAGGAAAAAACTTTTTATCGTTATTTTTTCTGTTTCATCGCTTTCTGCGATAACGATTGGCAGGTGTTAAACGCAAAAGAAAACCAAAACCGATGGGTTTAATCTAGATCTGTTCGTTTTAACCTAGAGTAATTGTGTTTGTATATTTAAAAATTCGATTGCAATTATTTTAGAACAACGAAAAAATTCCTTTTGTCAAAAATCAAGAGTAATTAGGAATTCCTTATATATATATATATATATATATATATATATATATATATATATATATATATATATATATATATATATATATATAATTTTTATCATTAAAACTAAAACACAATTTTGAAGTTATCGTTTACCATATTTGAAATTTTTAGAAAAGAATGTTCGAACAGGTTGTTTTCGTTTCTTTAGATAATTATTTATTTGATTCGCGGATTAAGTTTGTTCTTTTGTTATAATACATTATTTTGTAATAATACAATAAACATTATTCATCTATTAACGAAAGAGAGATCTTGTGTTATCGAGAATCATCAAGACATCTTAGTATGCCATTTTCTATTAACTTCTTCATTGTTAAATCTTTTAAGCCTCAGTTAGATGCTTTGAAATGTGAGGAAGCACTTATATTATTTTCAATTTAATTCAGTTGAATAAATTTTCGAAACTAAAATTCCTGTAAATAAAGATTGTGAAAAACGGCAGTTCAAGTATTCAAGTTCCAAGCCAAAAATCTATTGTTATTTCTAAAAAAATTCCTGGCTGATTTTTTAATTAAATAAGTATTTAATAGTCTGCCTGAACACACAGCAAAATTAAGGTATCCGACTACGGTCAGAACCATGGTTTTGCAAAAGCGTATAAATGGATAATATTTATGATATTTAGTGTCACTGAGATTACAAAATGTATATAAAACTGTTTTAAGAATAGTATTACAATAAAAAATTATTCAAGTACAATATTTCAGCTAAAAATTAACTTAGAATAAACTTTTTTGCCTGTATATAGCTCAGACCTCTGTACAGAGGCTCAACTAGAATTTTTGAAATATATAACTTAGAAGTGGGTTTATCCGGGTTTTACGACATCAGAGAGGAGAAATTTTAAGAAAAAAACGCCGATAGTTATTTTAAATAGTTGTAACTCTGAAAATAATGTGAATTCTTTAAAACTCATAGTTGAACCTCTGTACAGAGATCTGAGCTATATACAGGCAAAATATTATTATAATAGAAGCAATTTTCATGAAAGGAGAACATTTTGAAAAAAATTTATTCTAAGTTAATTTTTAGCTGAAATATTGTATTTAAATAACTTTTTTTTCACAAAATGTCCTTAAAACATTTTTATACATGTGTCCTGATCTAAGTGACACTAAATATCATGAAATCACCGTTCCGAACGTAGTCGGATACCTTAAGTTGTAGAGATTTCAACTTTGTCATTTTACAGTGAATATTTATACAGCGAAATACGTTTAACGCGAAACCCTTAAAGCAAAATAATACCACGGTCCAGACAAAAAAACTATGTATTATCGTGCATTGTTTTTTTCTCTTAACATGAAACTAATTCGCTTAACACGAAAAGATTGATCTGGGAATGATTAAAATACGGAAAACGCCAGCCGGATTGGACGCTATCGGAAAAATTTATTGTAGTATATGATAATAATGTGTACACAGTCCCAATTATGGAAGACAAAGACATTTTGGAGCTTGTTCAAAGAGCTAAAAAAATATTATTGATCCGTATTCCGGGGATGAAAATGAAATGTATAATCAGCTCCTTTTCTCACATCATCCGAAGGGAGGAACATGATGAAAAGTATGCGCAGTTATATAAACGCTAATTCCAATGAGGAGAAATGAATATCAAAATGGACGATATTGATAATTTTTGACAATTAGATATAAAAAAAATCAGCAATGCAAAGAAAAATAGATTATTTTCCAAAAACTCAATAAATGTTTTATTTTCAAAGAATTTGAAAATTTTGTCTTAAATTTCTTTAAGTTCATGTGAATGGTTTCGTTTCACTGATTTTTATGAAATATATGCATGAATACATATCTATATAAATAAAATAAACTGTAACAAACTTAATTTTGTTGATGTTCGTTTTTATGCAATATTCTTTAACACGATATTCTTTTAACGCGGAAAAATGTTTTAGTTCTTTCAGTTTTGTGTTAAGCGATTTTGCCTGTATATCATGTTCAACACGCTTTTATAAGTTTCATCTGTATGTAACAGAATCTTGGAACTCGTTTTTTACCCACTTTAAAAGGTTAGATTAATTCGAAATTAAGCACACTTATCAAGAACCAATGACAATATAATAATTTAGTATTTTTGTCAAATTATCCTGAAGAGGATCATCAGGATTAACTATTTCCCATTTCCAGATTTGGCGACTAATTCCAGATTTCATTTCCATATTTGGTGACTAATTCCCTATTTGACGACTAAAATATTAAGTTATAACCCTAAAGCGAAATCGCCAATGAGTATTCTAGATTCTAAAAAAATGACGCACTTAAGATTAATTCATCAATGAATAAATGATTATTTAAAAACTAAAAAACACGCTTTTATGTTTAATCTAACTAAAAAGTAAAATAATAATTATTAATATAAAAATAAAATGATTAATTAGAAAATTAATGTCCTTGTGGAAAAAGCGTGGGGTGCTTGTATTACATTTTACACTAACTATGCATTTCGGAATAGAACTAGTAAGAAATTATAACACTTGATATCAAGCACCTCACGCTTTTACCACAATGACATTCATTTTCTCGTTAATCATTTATTCTTATGTTAAAAATTACTTTTCTTTTTGTTCGATTAACTATAAAAGCGTGTTTCTCAGAATTTTTAAACTATAATTTATTAACAAAGTGTTTCTTTTGATACATGTATATATTGCTACTTATCATATTAATCTCCCTTGTTTAAATAACTGTTAAAATATTCAACCAACTCTTGTAACATTTGTAATTATTCCACGGTATATAAACATAAGCTTTTCCTGCGCAAAATTAAATTAATATATTACATAACACAGTAAACAGCATAACAGCTATTGTCTGGCTTTCAGAGCATTTATCTTGGAATATTAACTGTGAAAATATGTATCATGTGAAGTATTCAAATCCTGTTACAAAGGAAAATCGATGCTACAGTTAACAGCGTTTCTACATTATTCAATTCCTTATGAATACATATTTAACCAGATCTTGGATTTAATCTGAATGTTTTACGTAACCTGTATTAAGTAAAAGTCTATAATATTCAATTGGTTACTTTCAGGGTTGATAAAAAGAAATAACCCTACCGACAGGGCCTTTTTTCTGCTTAGGCACGCTGGGCCCTTGCCTAGGGCGCAAAATATTTGGGGGTGCAAAAATTGGAAGGTGAAAGAACAGAAAAAAATTGCAGATAGCGAACATATCACCGCCTAGCGAATCGTGAGAGAAACTTTTCTGCCCTCAAAAGTACAGACTGAAATGAGATCTACTATGGAAAATGAAAAACTTAACGGTTTGATGGTGCTAAACACTCAAAATGATATTGCAATGGAAATTGATTACAATGAAGTTATTAATAATTTTCTCGAAAAAACATTCGTTTTTTGAAGGAAATCTTCGTTGTACAAGTACAATGACATTGACTCAACAAAGAATAAGGATGTTAACAAGTAAAATATAATAAAGCTATAAGCGATGAAGAAGATGATAATTAACGAGTTGAAAAAGTAATACAGTAATTCCAAACGATTTCATTAATATACTGTGCTAGTTTACAAAAGAGTGGATGGTCCGAGATGTCGTTAAGTAAGAAATGAACAAGAGTGGCCAAACCATACTACTATTCTTTCCTTACGACTGTCGGTCCATAACACGGCAAGTCGGGAAACGGCACGGGAAAGACTATTCCAACAGCAAAAACAAAGAAAGGGAAAAGAGTAAAAAAGTTAAGGCGAAATCCTTCCCAAAACAGAATAGGAAAAGCAAGAACTGAAGGAGGAAGGGGTGCTCTGGAAATAGGGGTAACTATTGAAGAGTGCCTTGGAAGCGGTGGAAGTAAAAAGGCCCTGTATACCGATTGTAATGCCATAGAAAAGGGAATATGTCAATACGAGAAGTTGTGTCATATGTCTAATTTGGAGATCATTATCTTCCTGCTACAAGAACATGTCGGTTTAGTAGCTAATTTTTTAAGCGAATGTTGCTGCTGTTGTTCTTGCAAGACCACGAAAACCAGAAGGGCAATATTAGCTTTGCTATGTTATTTATTAGTCCATGACATATACTCGAAGAAAATCCATAACCATAAGTGGATTTGTAACTTGTTCTTTTCGAGTCTTCTACTAATCCTCGGATGGAAAATATTCTTTGTGTGTGTGATTTTAGTTTAAGTACAGCTTTCCGTAGAGATGACTTGATTTTTTGAAAATGTAACTATTATTTAAGTGCCTTTTGTTGAGTAGGTGATTTAATGGTTAAGCGTTGAACCGGTTAAGGAGAATTCCAAGTGTTAGTAAACAGCGACCGGTGGTCGCGCATCTTAAGGTTAATATTCGACGGAGAATCCATCAGGAAGTGGTTAAGTAACGATCCTTGGAGCTGACCGTGCTATCGGGCGTCAAGAAAGATCATACAAGGAGCTTTACTCCAGATAAGTACCCTCCATAATTTCGTTATTTGATTACGGGTTAGGATTTCATATTGCTCCCAGAGTTAAATTATAAAAATGTACTTCGTTAAATGCTAAAGGTTAAATAAAATTAGCTGTTTTAGGATCATGTCTGCTTCTTCCTCGAACCCTCTCATACCCACAAACTTTGGGACACTACAGATTAGAAGAAGATCCTGTCTGCCAAACCTCAATTAATGCTGTATTTGGGTTAGGCCTCAGTTATACAGTATCTGGCTTAGATTGGAAAATACCAAGCTTTGTTGGAGTAAATCTCTCTTTCTCAAAGAACTAAGATGTCCACTTAAAAGGTGAATCAGAATGATTTTCTTCTTCTTTCTACATTGAAACGCCCGAGAATCTTTTGGACAAATACCCTGATACCTTTAGTATACTAATGCGGTGCTCTAGTTGGCAAGCCCTGCTTATATTTAATTTTAGAAAACAATTCCACAAACGTCAAAATGGATGGATTAATTTGACTTATTTTTATTAACGAAGGAATATGAGCGCTGTTTGCAACAGGCCTCGTACTTTTGGACAATGGTTGAATAAGGACGACAGCATCTGAGCTGGAACCAGTGGCATAGCGGAGAACATGTAGCCCCCCACCTGCAAAGTCATATTTTGGGCCCCCAATTTTGAATTTGCAAAGGGTAGGTACTTGGAGGCAGTCGGCTTGGGGAAAAATCCCTTCCCCTTCCCCCCACACACCCCCGATGGGGTGCTTCGTCAATTTCGGGAAACCCCTACCCCCCAAAAACCATTCAGTCAATGAGGGGTTTTAATGTGAATCAACCCCTAAACGTGAAGGGTCTTCAGGGGCATTAAGTATGGAACTCACGATTCGACTAAAGCCAGAAGGTCGGGGTCCCCAAAGAGTTACAAAATACTCTTTTTTTGTTTTAAGGCTTCAGTCTCGTTGATTGTAAAAGGCTTCTAAAGAAAATATCACTGATGAGTCTCCGGAATGGATTTGTTTTTAATTTTAAGATGCCATGCCAAAGCCTGTTTGGGAACTTAACACTGGGGATTTCACTTCAATCTGACCACTTTACCGGAACATCTGCTCTTGCATCTCAGGGAAGGTCCGATCTGAGTTGGGGACAGAGGGTTCCCCCTTTGGGTTTGCGTTGCTGAGTTTAGTTCAGTAGTACGTGTTAAAACGTTTTTTTAAATATTAATTCATTAATTACATTTAAAGGGTTAAGAAAATATCAAACAAAATAATAGTCAACATCATATAGAAAAAAAAAATCCTCGTTGTGCCCTTTGCACAATGGATAGCCGTTGGACTTCTTATCAAAGTTCTGGTTGAAACCACCTGTGATGGCCTAATTTTTGAGAATGTGATTCTTTTTAATATGCTATTTTATTGGAATAATTAAATGTAATTAATGAATAAATAGTGGTAAACACAAAAATAATAGTCCAACACTCTAAATAGAAAGGAAAATGGAAAATTGCAAAGAAAATTGCTTTCTATTTCCACACTTAATATTGTGATTCTGTCATGTATGTACATATTTATATTAATTTTAGTTACTTGATAAAAAGTAACTAAAATAAAATTTTTCTTTGTTGATCTAAGTAGGAATCGACTGAATTTTTTTTTATATTACGTGTTTTCCTAAATAGATTTATCTTTTGTTTATAAAAGAGCCTTCTTGATAAAGTGTAACTCTGGTTTTCTTCCTCAACAATGATTCTTCTTTTCAAAGCAACTTTCTTACTAAAATCCTAAAAGTTGCATATTTAAAACTCTCACAGCATTCTATTTAACATAACTAGACTACAAAACTAATTTTTCGCGCGCTTTTTCATATAGAACAAAACATTTTTGAAACACATTCTTTTTATTCTCTTTTCAAGCCAACGCATATCAATTGAGTGACGAAAAATCAGAAATCTCAAAATCATTTTTGTGTGCTAACCATAACTTTTTAAATCTAGGTTTCTAAACTCAATTAAACTTGAAAGCGAATACTGTTGCTTAAAGTGAGCAAAAAATTACTTCTCGCAGACAAAGAGATTATTTTATGCGAATTCGGTTTCGAAAGCATGAAGCGACGTATTACCAGAAAAAAAAATATTTATAGTAGAAATATAATGAGTGAAAGAAAATGTTCTCCGTTTAGTTTCAAAATAAAAATAAATTTAAATCTAGTAGAACAGTTTATACTTTTGTTTGGAAGCCTCTTGACGGTGTAAGAAAAATAGAACGTAGTTCTTAGCATTATTAAGTTGCTAATGATAGCAACATTACGCACTTGTTTTTTGTAACTAAAATAGAATAAATTGTATTTTCCGCTTTGTAGAGTAGATTTGTTCCAAAGCTCTGGTTTCGCTAATTTGGATGAAACATTATGAGATCCAAAGAAAAAAAAAACCTTTGCATTAAGATATCAGTTTCTGAAGGAAAAGATTTTGTTTTTGGAAGAAAAATGATAATGATCGCGAAGTTTTAATTATTGAAAAAGAAAACTTTTTAAGTGGATGGAAAAACACTTAAAAGAGCACTAAACATGTTTTAGTATTTTTAATGATAACTCCATTTTTATATTTAAAAATTTCCCCGATTTTTTTGGAAACCCTTAAAATTTTGGGTCTTAATTTTTTGAAAAATTTCAACTTGATACATAACTAAAAAAATATACAAAGGAAATTTGGAAAAAAATTGTTTTTTCCCTTTCCAAATTTTTGCGGAAAATTTATGAAAACGTTTGTTCTATGTGCTTTTTTCTGGGAAAAGTAAAAATATCACATGATTCAAAATTAATTCTGAACTAATATTCAAAACTGATAATGCTCTTTTGGGTTATTATAATAATAATAAAAAGAATAAATTATGCAAATGCATAGTTATGTTGGATGGCTTAAGGCAGTAGTTCCCCCCAAAAGGGAAATACCGGAAAAAAAATGGGAAAAAAGGGCCAAAGACCAAAGGGAAAATAAAAATTTCAATAAAAAAGGTTTTTAAAACCAAACTGGGGGACTGAGTATTTTTTTCATGTTAAAAAATATTTCCCCCAAAAAAACATATATTTTTTAAAATTAAAATTTTTTTTAGTCATTTTTTTAAAAAAATATGTATATATGCAATGGGGCCCAAATCAACATCAAGCTTTTGTAAAAAAAAAAAAATTTTATTCAGCGCGTTTCGACTATCTTGCTTTTAAAAGGAAAACGGACCCAAAATGAGATTTTTAATTTGGGGTTCTTTTCTTATGTACACAACTGTTTAATAACTCTTTTTTGGGTTTTTCTTTTTTTATTTGGGAAAAAGGAATTGGGGTATATGATACTATAAAGTATAATGATTTAGGATTAAAAGTGTTTTGTGCTTGGAATATCTGTTCTGAGAAATAATTGGGTGTTTAATTTAAGACTTGAAGATGTCAGAAAATAAAAGTTAAGTGGTAAATAGAGGTTTTTGTTTTAGATCTAATAATTTAATTATCCTTACATGCATGTATTTAAAAAAAATCAATAAAACGAAAACATTCACAAGAACTTATTGAAATTTAATACAAAATTTAGGACTACCAAAAGTTTTATCAACTTCCATTTTCGTAGTATGTTTTTGTTCAACATCCTTAAGAAACTACATCATTTTAAGAGAAATAGCAGTATGCTTTCCCCCTGAGCTCTTTGCCATTGTCCTCGTTCAAAACATTCTTCTATAATAGGGAAAAAACGCACCAAACGCACTAATTTTTACTCACACTAAGATGTACTCGTCTCCAAATTCCAAAGCCTCCTGATGAGAAATTAGATATTTTGTGGCATTTCTATAGAGGTGGAGGGTGAAAGCAGCATAGATAAACAAAATCGGCTCATGTCACAGGCTATTTCGAGGGTATTTCAAAGACAGTCTCCTTTCTACGAAATATATGAAACTACCTCTCTTTTATTTCACACCCCTCTTACATCTTGCCAACGCAGGAGTTGTTTTTTTTTTAGTTCTTCCCAGAAGGGGAAAACTTTTTTGTGTTAAGCGATTTTTTTGGGGTTAAAAGAAAAAAAAGCAGGAAAATACATAATAATAGGGGGGCCATTACATTATTTCGTGTTAGGGTATTTGTTTAAAGGGATCCGACTACGTTCGGGGCCATGATTTTAAAAAACCCCCTAAATGGATAAATTTCATGATTTTATTCCCTTTAAAATAGAATACATGTATAAAATTGTTTTGGACATTTTTCAAAAATTATTTAAATAAAAATTTCCCAAAATTTTAGAATAACATTTTTTTAAAAATTTATCATTTTATGAAAAAAGCTTCTATTATAATTTCCCCTTAAGCCAAAATCTATGTACAGAGGCTCAACTATGACTTTGAAAAATTCCCTTATTTTGAGTTACAAACGTTTGAAATAATTATCGGGGTTTTTTTTTAAATTTTCTCCTCTGTTATCGTAAAACATGGATAAACCCACTTCTAAGTTATATATTTCAAAAATTTAGTTGAGCCCTGTACAGAGGTCTGAGTATAGAAGGCAAAATATTATTATAATAGAAGATTTTTCACAAAAGGAACTATATTTTAAAATGGGTCATTCTATGTTCATTTTTAAAAAAATATTGTACTTAAATTTTTTTTTTGTATTCTTTTTTAAAACAATTTTATTACATTTTCTAATCTAAGTGACATTAAATATAAATATTATCCATTTATATATATATACGCTTTTGCTAAATCACGGTTCCGAACGTAGTCGGATACCTTAAGCGTTTTCGCTTTAAACATATTTCACTGTAGTTCCATTTTATTAACTGAGATGTTTTTCGGGTTTGTGCAACTTTTCGTACAAATCCCTTTATATCCCATGTTAAATTAGTTTAAATTCATTTTTAGTGTAACTGTGTTACATACTGAAGGTATATTTAAATGCAATTAAATTAAAATTATTAAATCCAAAAAAATATATATATAATATAAACACAATCAACGTCTTTCCCTCAGCGGGCCGCTGTAAAATTATCAAACGGTGACTGGTCTGCGGCAAATGGATCATCGGCTTAAGGTATCCAACTATGTTCGGAACCGTGATTTTAAAAAGCGCATAAATGGATAATTAATGTCACTTAGATTAGAATACATGTATAAAATTGTTTTAAGGACATTGTGACAAAAAAGAGTTATTTAAATACAATATTGTTGCAAAAAAAGAACTTAGAATAACCTTTTTCAAAATGTTCTCCTTTTCAAAAAGCTTCAAAATAATAATATTTTGTGTGTGGTGTGTGTGTGTGTGTGTGTGTGTGTGTGTGTGTGTGTGTGTGTGTGTGTGTGTGTGTGTGTGTGTGTGTGTGTGTGTGTGTGTGTGTGTGTGTGTGTGTGTGTGTGTGTGTGTGTGTGTGTGTGTGTGTGTGTGTGTGTGTGTGTGTGTGTGTGTGTGTGTGTGTGTGTGTGTGTGTGTGTGTGTGTGCTTATATAAAGTAAAAACTTCTTCAGAGAGTCTGAACTATTTTTTTTTAAACATTCACATTATTTTCAGAGTTACAACCCATTGAAATAAATAATTATCGGTATTTTTTACTTAAAATTTCTCCCCTCTGTTGTCGTAACACATGAATAAACCCACTTCTAAGTTATATATTTCAAAAATTCTAGTTGAGCCTCTGTACAGAGGTCTGAGCTATATACAGGCAAAATATTATTATATAATAAAAGCATTTTTCACAAAAGGAGAATATTTTGAAAATGGGTCATTCTATGTTACTCTTTTGTCAAAATATTGTACTTAAATGTTTTTTTATTGTAATACTATTCTTAAAACAATTTTATATACATTTTCTAAACTGAATGACACTAAATATCATAAGTATTATCCATTTATACTCTTTTGCAAAATCACGGTTTTGAACGTAGTCGGATACCTTAAGGCTATTAACCGTGATTTCACAAAATGGTTTTTTTTTTTTTTGGCTTGGTATTCAGTGTCACTTAAATTAAAATACAGATATAAAATTGTCTTAAGAATATTATAAATATAAAAATTATTTAAGGGAAATTTTTCGGCAAAAAAAAAAGAAAAAATTAAATTTTCTAAACATTTTCTTTTATAAAAAATGTTTCTATAATAATAATAATTTGCCTATTTATAGCTAGGACTTTTCTACAGAACCTCAACTAGGATTTTGAAAAAATTCTCCTTATTTTCAGTTATTACTGATGGAAATAATAACAGTGTTTTTTGTTAAAATTTCTCTACTCTCTATATATATTGAAATAGGAATAAATCAACTCCTATATTGTATATTTCAAAAATCCTAGTTGAGGCTCTGAGCAGAAGTTTTAGCTATATACATAGACAAAATATGATTATGGAAACAATTTTCATTAAAGGATAATGTTTTGAAAATATGTAATTTTTTCCTTATATTAGTCAAAAAAAATTTGTCTTTAAATAATTTTTTTCTCGTAATAATATTTTTAAAGCGATTTTATATGTATATTCTAATTCAAGTGATGCGAAATATCAAAAAATTATTCATTTATACGTTTTTCAAAATCTTTATACCAAGGATACCAAGGAAAGTGAGCTATGAAAAATTCAGTCTTTTATAAATTATTTTTTATTCACAGAAATATGAATTCTGTATATAAAAATGTTCATACACCCTTCCATTTATCTTTTTTATTTTATTACAGTAAGAAGTTGATAAATATCATTAATTTTAGATCATTAATCGTTAGAAAGATATGAACTATGTATTTAATACCACAATACACAAAGATAATAACTCAGTGTTTCGGCTCGCATAATAAATCACTTAACGGGTTCTAAAAGAACAGTGAAATTGCTTCTTTCAGTATCCATTTTGAACCACTATATCAATATTTATAATCTATGCTCTTATATTCTTCTCTTTTCTTGGGAATTTTATTTTACTTAAACGTATACATCGAACAAGAGTAATGTTATTGTTTTTTTATCTTTCTGGTCTAGACTACGACTAGACCAGATACATAAGATTATTCATAAAAATACAAGCAAATGGACATATTCTCTTGATCCAAAATTTATCTCACTCTAGAACAGAAATAGGTTTTTCATAGAGCAATCATGTGCGACATTACATCAAATTTTTCTAATTGAACGCCATATTTTTTATTCACCTTATTTTATTCAAAAGTGAAATTTATTGCATGTCGGCTGTAATTATGAATAAAATGTAAATCATATCCCTACTTTATTTTATAAGAAATTTTCTTAAATATATCACTGATGTTCACATAGGGATTTCTAATTGTTACGAATTTTGTGTAATAAATTTTTAAAATAGTGTAAATAATTTATATCTTGATGTGCAATGTGTTTATATTACTCAATGTTGTATTTATTTTATGTTAAAATTGTAATATTCGCAAGTAACACCGTCCTTTATAAGAAAATGGCAATTTAATGGAAAATTGGCGAAAGCTTGGCGATAGAGCCAAGTTGGCAGCATTTTTGGCGATGAATTTGGTGACTTGGTGATCATTTTGGGTGACAAGTAATCATGTTGGCGACCATTTTTGGTGAGTTCGTGACCCTATGGTTTCTTCTGAAAATTAGTAGAGAAATCTACTAATATCTCAATCTATGGCGCAAGAGGATTTTTCTCCATGGAACTGTGAGGCCTATAAATAGAGAGTCACTCGCCGAAACTGAGTTGGTCTGGTTTTGATCGTTGAAGAGTTGTATTGATTTGACCATGAAGAGTGGACCAGCGATTAATTATTACTTCATCTGTTGTATAGGGAGCGAGTGCTTGTGAATAATCTTTTACATACTTGTGTTTTCGACACTGATAGTCGTGTATAAACACCGTAGAAGGTGTGACGACCGGCTGAGATTTATATTTTGCGAATATAACTACTGTATTTCAAGGATGGCTTCTCAACTATAAATTTCCATCGCTCCTGGAGAACTGTCTTGCTCATTGCAACTGATTGTTTAAAACCTCGATCTAACGTAACATAATGTTCTTTGACGATTACTTATTGTTGTAGTAGTTACTTATCACATCCGATGTACAGTGACATCAGATAGAGGCCCACGAAGTTCGTTCTGGCAAGGAGGCTAGATTACATCTGTCGTTTGGCGGCAATTTTACGAGCCCCTTGTAGATGACTGTACGATTTGGCTCCGTTTCATCCCAATTTTAAGGTAGAACACTCCGGTATGTTGACTTGGGGTCTCCCACCCCACTTTCCCTACTACTAATTTCTCGAGAGGACTTTCGGTTCACCTAATATTTAGAGAGTCCCCATGCCGCACAGGCATTTTTCAGTTATAAGCATCCATACTTTCTCCGAGATTCAAGTCCGAGCCCTTCGGCATGGCGGTCAGCGTGATAAACAATATCTCGTCTGTACCAATTAAGTCCCAACAACCAAAGTAATGCCCTAATTGATTAGAATTGCGTATGTATAAAATGCCAGTATCCATTATTAGTTTTTTTAGAATTATTGACTTCTCATGTATTATAATTTGAATAAAAGTAGTGATTATAACTTTATATTATGCTTTAAATGTTAGCAAGTAATAGAATTTGGTTGTTCTTGAGATGAATGGCATGTTGCGGTTATAAACGTCTTATGTTTAAGTCTTAAATTTTTTAATAAATTGTTTTTCTTAAAAGCGCATTGCTTTAAAAATTTAGGAACTCTCTCACACACATATATATATATGATATGTTTTGAGTCAGAAACAGACTTAGTTTTTAAAAAGGATCTTTATTTGATGAAAGTTAGACATATTCTGACGCTAAGAGCAGAGAGGAAAAAAGCACGCCACCGAAAATCTTAAGTGGGTTTACACTTAAAAAACAGATGCGGTAAGTATCGCGGATTTTATGAGTGTACTTGAAAGTTAATGCTGACATATAGGGCTATTAAATATAACGATCTAGAATTAGACATGTTTATTGGCTAGGCCATATGTTCGGAAGAAATAAATGGGTGATTAGTTTGATACTTGAAGAGGTAATGAAAAAATAAAAGTTAAGTGCTAGATAGGGAATTTAATTTTATCTAATTTATCCTACATACATATATATATATATATATATATATATATATATATATATATATATATATATATATATATATATATATATATATATATATATATATATATATATATGTAACTAATGATAAAATTAGCCTGTGTATTTATTCGAATCTAAGGGCCATCGATTCTAAGCCGCGTCCCCAATTCTCTACCTGTTTTTGAGAAAAATAAAAAATTTGTAAAAGTCTCCGCAATATCCGATACTAAAGAAATTTTTTAAAAAGTTTTAATGAGAAATAATAAGAAGTTAATAATTACTTTATTTTACCAATATTAAAAACTTTCAAATACATACAAGAACATATAATTATTCTAAACCATCAGTACCATGTTTCGAAAATGATCCGTCACTCCCCTTGTGCAGCTAACTTCGTAATTGGTGCCAGGGTCGCAAAATTCCCATACGGTGTCGTCTCTGTGCGACATTTTTATAAAAAGAATGAACTATAGAAGAATGTAAAAAATTACTAAAGGCTGTTGAACATTTACAAGGAAAAAATTATTTCATTTTGTTTACGCCATCGACATATATTTAGGCCATCCGTGTCAAATTTTCAGTGGTTGCTCCTTTATTTCCGTTTTTTCGGGCTTATAAAATTTTCATACTTGCATCATAATGAACTCGTCGATGTTATTATTGATGTTTTTATTGTGTATGTGATTAAAAGACAGCTTATACAGAAAAAATTTAATAAATACAGACAGTCAATGATGCTTAGGGTAGGCTGGATACTGGAGTAAACTGCGCAATGGAATGGGTCATCGATGCAAGTGTCCAGAATGGACGGTTACATTTTCCCTTTTAAAAAGGGTGGAAACACAATTTCTCCCTTCCAACAAAACTTTTACCTCCGATTCTAAGCCGCACCCGATTTTCAGAAGCATTAACACTGGAAAAATAGTGCGGCTTAGATTCGAATAAATATAGTATATTTAACCACTTATCACATAAAAATACATAATATTATTCAGGTATTACGCACAAATAAAGCGCTTTGTTGCAAATATTGCAGAGGTATATTTATTTATATTTTTATTTTCTTTTAAAATGAACGACTCAAAAAATTTTCTTAAAAAAGTTATTATTTTAATCATTTAATCGGTTTTAAATGCTCTTCTTTTATACTATTACATATTTCCTTACGAATTTCAAAATAGATTTAAACCAAATATTTCAGTATCCTACAAAACCAAGTGACCCTTTGGTACTTCAATCCTAAATATGCCATTTGAAATTTTGCGTTTTAAAGTTCTATCTGACCTTCAACATCAGTACAGAATTTTAATGTGCAAAGAATATTTTTTCACAAGGCCCATTTATGATAAGAACTTTTGCAATTATTGAAACCTTACTTAATGCTGATAACGTTTTGACCTACATTTTTTAATATATTCCATCTTAATACTATAATACATTTAAGTTTAAAGTGATCTGTATCGACAAGAAATCTAGTACATATATCACTAGAGAAGATGTGGTCGATTTTTCGAATTTCTTCATTGATTTCCGTAGCGACTTCTTAAATGATTCCTGGAACTTTTTCATCGATTTTCGAATGTTCTTCACCCCGTTAATATAAGCGGGCAAGATATCATTAACATTTTGAACGTTCCAGCCTAATTAAGCTCTAGTTCTCACGATATATTTCACTTCTTGTTATGTAATTGTTTCTATATCTTTTTCTTTTTTTGCATATTGTCTTGGGAGTATCAATTGGTATCATGCATGACCTTTTTAGTGGAAAACTATACACGAACACTAAAGTAATTTTGGTTCAATTTAAAAATTCTAAAAGAAGCACTGGTTTTCTAGATAAGAATAAAAATCTGAAAAATTACTAACACACAAATTTATAATTAAAGTTAATTTTTAACCATCGCAGCTTAAAATCAGATAAGACTCTCTGGATAGCTTGATAACATAGCTCGTCACTATATGGCCTTGGAATACAATATTATCCCAGATAACAAAGGACATTAAAAACATTTAATTTTATGCAATAAAAATATACTAGGGGTTTTTTTTTAATTTTTTTTTTCTTTTCAATGCGTTAAATCAGTAATCATCAGCTTTATTTTTGTTGCGGTACACTTTTAACAATTTCAAAATTTGACGACACATTAACAATAAAATAAGTTTAAAAGAATTTTACTTATCTGCAATCCATTATGTAAAACAATTTATGACGATAATTTTCAATATCAAAAAAAAAATAATACACACAATAAAGTCTACAAAATATTTATTGAGTAATTAAATACAAATTAATTATAAGAATACATTTAATTCGAAATTGGATCTTGGTTTTTTATAATTCGTTTATATTTGGTCTCAAAAATGTTAATGCCACTCTCCTTTCGTCATCTACATTTAAAAGTCTCGATCTTTATATATATATATATATATAAGTGCAATTTTTAGGTAAGTTACCTCTATCTTGTAATGGATTTAGATATTTCTATCCATTATTTCCTATTGGTTTTTGC